>LPNX010144877.1:0-179247 GCA_001517045.1 Pseudotsuga menziesii | reverse complement strand
ATAAAAAAAATGGTGACCATAACAAGTTTACAAAAAAACTTTTGGAAAAACGAAAGAATATCTGACTACCTTTCTCTGGAATCGTAGTCCATTATGTTCTCCATAGAAGAAACTTCCATCTGCCAAAACTGCAAAATGTGCTCCAGTTATGAATATTACAAGGAGATGTTGTGCGTTTATCACCACCCCCCAAAAAAAAACTGAAATGGCTAAATTGCTGGACTCTAGGGCAACAGATTTCCAAAATCTGTTAGTAGTAGCAAACTGCAACTATTTCTCTGTGTGCTAACAACAAGAAAAAAGTCAAAGGAAGAATTAAAAGAAACTGGAAACTGAAAGAGATGGAAAGAAACTCACCTCAACCTCCACTAGAGCAGGTTCCCGTTGAAAGCCTTCAACCAAGGGAGCAACATCATCTGTACAAACTTATTCCTTGTCGATTTGAGGAGAGCTCCTGGAATTTATGCTACTCAGAGAAATATTTGCAGAATTCACTACCATGGACATTGCCTGCACTCTAATTGTCCTAGAACTAGTAGAAAATTCAGAGCAGTGTTGAGCAGGCATATCTTCTGTTTCACTAGAATTTTTATGGGATATTGGGTATCTATTCAATCTAGACTCTGCTGCTTTGGGGGGGCTTGACGTTATTACTTCTGGCAGGAGCTTTCTCAAGCGTTCTACTACGTAGCTCTAAATATGATGTTTTCAGCTGATGGTCATGATTTCTTCCAGTTCTGGAGTGGGTTTTGGCACTGTCTGCAATATTCCCAGGCCTTTGCAAGGTAGCAAGAGTTCGAGCCCTGGTTAAAAACCCGGCGTTAGAAAAGTCCATAACTGCATTAACCTCCCCCACTCCTTTACCCTTTTTCATGCCTTTCGCCATCTCAGAAGAGGACTTGATCACAGCGGTTGAAAAAATTCAGGATTCTGGCACCATGTTGATAATGCCAAGATTTCAAAGTGTTCTTACGCTGCAAATCTAAAACGTAATTTGGGCAGACAGATCCGGATAAAATGGCAGGCGGCGTTAACGGAATGCAGACAGATTGAGGGTGTTTAGCTCTGAAATAAGACTCGGATTCAAAGAGCACGGGCGTACTGACAATGCATTCGATTGGACCATCAAGAAACTCATCCGAAGCAGAGACAACCAAGACTTCAAGCTGCAAATTCTGCATGTACAAATTCCTGATGAACGCGTGGACCTTGAGAATGAGCGCGTGGCAATGGCGATGGGATATAAATATTTTTTTTTTTAATTTATATTATGATGTCATCTTGCCACTTGTCGAGTGAAATCCAGATACCAAACCCCGATGTTGACATCATCGCCTCTCAACCAATCAGCTGTCTAGAAAATTAGATTTTTAAAAAAATTAAATAAAATATTTTTCAAAAGCCAAAGTCATACTTAAGAAAACAGGTTTGATTTTTTAAAGGAGCGCCAAAAAACACCAGGTAATAGGCAAAGTCAACGGGGTTTGAAATCGACCGATTGCAATATACCAGCCGGAGGCAGGTATAAATATTAGAAAATATTATTACTCATTTCATTTTTTATAAAAGTAAAGTGTAATGTTAAAAAAATGGATAATAAGTATATTTTTTATTTTAAATAATAATAAAATTATACACATCATTATTATTTAAATTAAAAATTAATGTTTTCATAAAATTTGAGTTATTGTTTTTTTTTAAAAATTTTCAAGATGTTAAAAATACAATACAAAAGTACATATACAACATAAAAATCAAGTAATTATGTGGAGACCTATATAAGAAAAAGCTTCATCCATGTATCATTATGTGGACACTTGTATAAGAAATGATTGCTTCCATGCACCTATAGTTGAAATTGGACATCCTACTATTATTTTTTTTCAGGAAGAAAAAAGCTTGTCCTTGATATTCATTAATCTGAATCAAAGGGCATCTAATGTGCCTTCCCTTTATAGGGATACTTACAAGTAAAGTCTATGAGGAGCTCCCAACTGCATATACCATGAATGCATCCCAATTCATAAGTGTAGGCCCGGGGGGTGGACAAACAGTGCAACAACCAAGCAATGAAGCCATAATCAGATAGGGGAAGTGACCAGCGTAGTAATCCATAACATTCCGAGAAAACAATAGCAGCAGTACTGCTATCAAAAGGTGCCCGCTCCATAACATCAAATAGGTGCATACATTAAAAAGGAGATCCGTCTCCTGCACCAAGCTCAAAAGAGCTTAAATGTATCATGAGAGACCAAAAGGCCTTCAATAAATTCAAAGTATTTACCACAAGCTAGAGCCAAAGTAAGGGCAGATTTTGATAGACGATCTACTAGTTGGTTGTGTTCACGGAAGATATGGCTAAAGGAAAGGTGGTGGAAGCAAGAGAAGAGTCTTCTTGTGTCCATACACCAATGACTGAGGGCGGGTGGATTCAGGGCAGTAATACCCTTTTCCCAGCTAATGATGACAGCAGAGTCACCAAAGATATTCAATTTTGGTATCCCCATCAGCAAAGTAACATGCAAAAGAGCCCACAACGCAATCAATTCCGCTTTGGTATTAGTGCATGTCCCCACCCCCAAAGCAAACTCAAACGAATGGGACTCATTCAGGTAAAGACAGAATCCAACCCCACCATAACCATTAGCAGTTGCCCCATCAAAAAAGCCATATGGGGAGACGAGAACGGGACCAGATCCAATAGCTCTCAGTTTTTTGACCTTTGAAACAATAGGCTTGTACAACTGAGAGAGATACACAATTTGCTGGGTCATACTCATTAGAGAAGGCTTTTTCCCTTTGAAGATAGCTCGATTCCTTTCTTTCCAAACAACCCAGATAGCAAAAAAACGGAGGAAGCAGCAGACAGAGTGCTTAGAGAAGCTAGCAATCCAAATACTCAGGAAGGAGCTGAGTTTATCGGAGTTCTGAGGAGGGAGAAAGTGATAAACATCACTCAGGTATACAATGGCATTCTTCCACATAGAGCAAGAAGTAAATAAGTGTTGCACACTGTCTTAATAAACTTCATCCATGCATCATTATGTGGACACTCATATAAAGAAATGATTTGATCCATGCACTTATAGTTGAAATTGGACATCCTACTTTACAGGTTAATAAATTTGTATATGATGTTTAATTTTAACATTTTTTTTATGTTTAAATCTTAATTTTACATGTCATAATATTGTTGTTGTTTTTTTTAATAACATTTATAATAACTATATGAAACATTGAATTGTCATTTCTTGCCTCAGATAATAAAAAAATAATATAATACAAGAATATAATTCAATATATGATGATATAACTTTATATATTAACATAAGTAAGACTTTTGCAAATTTCACTTTTATTATTAAAACAAGGCTTCTTAATTATACTATAATGAAAAATTGTCTTCATGCATTAAGCATGATTCGATATGTAATACTTAAACTAAAAAATTTAAAGGTTTTTTCAAGTCTCAATCAAACATTATATTAATAGATTTGTTTTATAATAATATGATCTTGCAAGGAGCAAGATTCAAGAGAGATTATGATCTAATAGGAAGGGTGTACAATTATGATCGAACTACAATAAAGAAATTACAAAATTGTTCAATAAACTTCTTCCAATAAATTTACATTTTTCTCCAACTTTTGATGAAAATTTCTCATTGCTCTTGTAGAAGACTGTTAAGGATGCCAATATTCTGTGATGGGTGTTGATGAGATTTAGTGTGCAAGTGATAATTTCTGATGTAGAGCATCTTAAAGGAGAACTATCGCATCTCTCAAGGGTATTAAAAGAGAATGGTTATGAACAAAAAGACATAAAGAGAGCTTTCTTAAAAGCACAAAAACCAATGGTTAAGAACCGAGGGGATCACGCAAGAAAGACATTTCTCCCTTACATTCAAGGGACAACTAATAAAATAGCAAAAATACTCAAACATAAACAAATCAAAAATACCTTCTCCCCTCTGATTTCCTTGAGAAATTTGTTTGATAAAACAAAGGATCCCATCGATCCTAGGTTAAAAAAAGGCATCTACTCGATTCTTTGCTTGTGTGGTGAAATATACATCGGGGAAACCGGATGTGAAATAAAAATCAGAATTAAAGAGCATTGTGCTGACATAAGGCATGCAAGAATAAAAAAGTCAGCAATTGTCGAACATTCTTGGAAAACCAATCATCACATGTGCAGAGAGGATGTAAAATTCATTGTAATTGAAAATAATTACAACAAAAGACGCATTGAAGAAGCAATAGAAATCAAAAAACATCATAAAAACTTCAACAGAGATGGCAAGCTTATATTGAGCGAAACTTGGAAACCTGTGATACACAAAACAATAAAAATAAAACTAAGCAAAAAATTATGAGCCGACTTGATGAATATTAAATAATTTTTTTCCTTAGTTCACTATTTATAAAAAGAACATCACCTCACATTCCACTGAGATATCCTTTCTCCTGAAGATGGGCTCAAATACAGAGTCTGAAACATACGTTGAGATTGACAACACCAACAACACAGGTTTCCTCATCTTCAAAAAGACATTATATATCATCACTACCAAAAATCATGAATAACTATAGTATAATTTAAGATGAAATTAATTTTACTCCATATTTGATTCAAGAGGTTTATAACTTTATGGGATTGGTGGGGACACACTTATTGGATGGAAGTTAGAAGATTGTGGGGATCAAATTCCCTAATACTGAAAATTCAATATAGTTGATGGAACGTGTGTGTGTGTGTATGTTAATGACATGTAAAATTAAAATGCGCTTCAAAATGACGGATGAAATTAAAATTCACACCATTAATGTCGGTTAATTTTATGAAGTGGCTGTAATTTGACATGCAAAATGGCATATGATGGCTATTTACCTGTCAAATTTCAACCATGCATGTATCTATATGATACTTAAGGACTTAGGACTATATCTTGGATTCTTACTGTAAAAATCTCATAATCATATTTGACCATTGAATTCTTTGATGAGGGCTGACAATTATATTATAATAGTATAACTGTCATGAAGATATACTACTTAGCTAGGCATTCCCATATCACATGTCATCACATATATAAAGAGACTTATAAGAAAAAAAGGGTTCTAGAAGTGGTGGAAATTGTCAAGAATCCCAACAACATAGACTATGATTCATCTTGTAAAGATAAAAGTGGAAAAATGCACCAAACCTTACCTAAAATTACTTCAAAAATAATTATTTATGAGTTAATAGTATTGAATATTTCATTTGTGGATTATTTCTTCCTCATGATGATCCCAACAAGTGGCTTTAAATGTTGAGGTTCAAACAATCCAAAGAAGCCATTCCAAGTATTGTAGGATATCCTACTTTCTTTATAAGTCTCTAGGAATACTTAAAACTAGCATGACTACATCCATTACTTAGTATTTGAGCTAACATGTTTATGATTTAAAGCTTCTCAAGATCCATACAAGCACAGAGATAAAGGGAATAACTGCTTAAGACTACCGAGTATGTTATTCTTATTGTGGATATTGATTGTTATAATAGACTTTACCTTTCAAACCATGGAAAAATGCATGCCACAATGTAAGCCATAATACACATATTTGATGATAACAACAATTATGTTATACTCTCCATAAATCACTTAAGAACAACCAATGATAAAAAAAATTGTTACTACACGAATTAATTCTACAAATTCTACATCTCATATATCTTAGGTGTGAGACATGGAGAATTAGAGCTATGGGGTATTCTCAAAATATTTGGCACATCAAGTATTGTCACATGGGGAATGATCAACATTGAGAACAAAAAAGTAAAGGTTTGATGATGTAACACTACTACATATGGCTCGAAAGTCCCACGACAGTTTGCCACGAATAAGTTAAAATCGATTTTTTCATGGAAAAACAGTTTAAAAATTTGGAAAAAAATGAAAATGTCCCCGACGATCGTTTCTATAGGGACACATAGTCCACAATGTCACTATAGCGATGAACGTTTGCCTCTATAGCAACGGTCGTTCATCAACAAAGATGCACATAGTGGCTTTGCATGCTTTATGGTGAGGATGATCATGTTGACTTTGTATTAGAGGGAGAGACGACGGATTTTGGAATAGTGCCCATATGCCCTTTCTCATCTAAAATATATATCAACGTAATTAATACTTTCAAATATAAATAGTTTTAAATATAATGAAATTAATAATTCCATAAGATACCACCACGACTTTGACATGATTTAATTTTTAATATCAATAAGTGCTCGATTATAATTAAGGAAATGATACATTACACAAGTAATCCATATAATAATGTTTTATACTATCCTTTTTTAGTAGATCATAATATTTTGATTCACTTGATAAGGTCTTTTAATCAAGGAAGTGAGTTTATTAACTTATAAATATAGAATGGAACTCTAATCTCCGCCATGTATTTTACAAAAAAACATTTAAAAATGCTCCCGCGAACTTGACCATACCATGGACCTAGACCCAAAATAATTAAACAAATTTCCATTGTTGTAGAGTCACCAACCAAAGGACACTCGTATGTCATTGTCCTCCCTATCCTCCCTTGTTCATTCCCATGTGAACACGATACTCCAATAAAGTAAAATCTAATTCCAATGCCTAAAATCACTTTAGGCAGACAAAAAAAGCCAATGAACACATAACTTTACAAACAATGGATCCTTGTGTATAATCCCTTCAACGAATCTGCATACATGAAGAGCTCAGAAAACTCATATCTTCATAGGTTTAAAAGTTTTTTCTCCCTGAAACCCTGAAATATCAACCAGTCTTTTGCTCGTGGCTTTTTGGGAGGGCCATTACCATTAGAGTTGTAGGATTTTATAGACAAGGAAATTTTTGGGATTTGGGTTTAGATGACGGGAAGCATAGCATCAGGTCACGATATGGTGGGGGGAATGGAACTAATGGACCACATTAATTCATTTCAATGGCTAGATCTAAGATTATTTTGTATGCGGTTGAGCTCCTGCCCACTTGAAAATTCTCCACAATTTTTAACCCTCCACCACATTCCCACAGATTTTATTGCCGGAATCGAAGTGAATGGCGAACACATTTGTCCTTCTGAGACTGCTTCTTCCTTTTTGCACAGGGACAAGGTTGATAAGAAATCTGCAGAAGTTACTTATTTCATTATAGACAATGTCCGCATAGGAGGATCCATGATATTTGAAGCTTATGATAAGGATTTTTTGTTGGTCAGTGGAAAGCTGTAAAGCTTGAATGATACCTTTGAATGGGGGATGGATTGCTCTATGGGATTGGGGGTCTCTCTGTTCTTGGGAGGAAGAAAGACTGAGAAAATATCTTGGAGTGTTGTTGGGCCTGCCATGGAGGTATGTGTCGATGGTTGTTGTTTCGGGTCTCCTATGTTTTGGACAAAGAAAATACATCTTTTTTGTGGTAGAAATTCTGTCAGTGGTCTCTGTTTTGATAACTTTCATGAGGATGAGAAACCTATGAAGCTCTGAAAGAACATAGAACATAGTGATCTCTTGTATCAGGTATGATATGTTAATGTATCTGTAACTAGTAGTTTTTTTTGTATGTTCTCATCCATGGCGTTGTTGAACTGATTTTTGCATGTTGAATGTATGTCTTATTTTCTGTCTCTGAAAGAGGGGACCATTGTATGCCCTAGTCCCATGGGAAATACGAAGCCAAGCCCATAGGGATGTTCATGTTTTACCTCAGAATATTAAGGATTTATCTACTCTCTGCAATTGATTGACTTGACATTGATAATGTAACAATGAATTTTGATTTTGGGCTAACCAGTTTTAGGGCTTCAATTTAACTCCATGTTTGTTAGGTACCCATGTTCTCATTGTGATGTTTTCACAATCCACGCAAAAAAAATTGGTTATCAATGTCTATATGTTTTCATAATAATCCACAGTACCATTTGGACACTTTAGAAATCACCCTCTCCATTAAGATCCAAAAAATATTCTCCTAAGACCATGGGGAATTGAATGGAAGAAGCCCATTGGTATGCATCTACAAAGAGGGCATACCACCTTGCCAAAAATATAAAAAAAAATGCTCCAAGGGTCAAGGTAAGTTCTGATTGGAAAAATCCTATTAATTACTCTGTCGTTGGCTTGTTCTTAACCAGTAAATGTAACTGAGCTCCTCATATGTTCAATGGAATTTGAGGTCCCTCTTTGATATCTGTTTGGAAACCCTAGTTTATTGATCTAGGTTACTAATGTCCGGTATAGCCAGGTGTATATATGCATGGCACATCAATCTAAAATAAACATGGGTTGATTGGGAAAAGCCATATTAGCATGTCTCACATGGCCTTAAGAGAGGGTAGTCCTTACCAGATACTAATGTTGGGTTCATTAGAGAATGGAAAAGAAAATTACTCTTCAACTGCCTTGTTCTTAACCAGTAAATGTGACTCAAATCCTGATATGGCTAATGGAATTTGAGTTGCCTCTTTGATATCTGTTATGAAACCTTCATTTTATGCTTCCAAATGTAAAATTTCAAACCCTTGTCTTTTCCTAACCCTAAGTATCCCATGCCAGAAAAAAAAATACTGAATGGATTTATATTTCATTCAGAAAAATATGTGTCAAGAACTATCCCATTGAACAATGAAAAAATAATTTTTTTTAAAAATATCATGCCTCAGAACCCGGATAAGCCATAATTTAAAGCAAAAAAAAGAAAATAGGATTCAATCCATTCTATTCAGAAACTTCATCAGAAGAATTGTAAATCTTCTTCAAACTTTGGTTTATCACCATATTGCATTATGAAGGTTTGTTCATGATCTGAACTGCATGTTGAAAAACTTTTAGATGCAAGGATTTATTTTGTACTCTCCAAGCCTTGCTAAGAACTTATCACTCCATTTATGTTGCTATCATCTTCTCCAACACCTTTTTGCTTGCTATCTTCAGTTCCGCATCCAACTCAAGAGTCTTAAGATCAAATGATGTTCGGTCGCATGAATATTCAATATTACTACCTTCATAATGAAAATACTAATAGAGGCTTACACTAACAACTAAATTCCTCTGTGAATCATGTGGGTACTGCAAAGCCATATCATCTGAATGGAATGAATTTCATAAATTTCACAATAGTTGAATATTGTACAAATTTCATCTTGATACAACCATTAGGACATAGAAATCCATGTTGATTGACTGATCAAAGATTCAACCATGCCTGACCATAGATTACAAATCAACCAATTAGAGATCCCAAACCACTTAAGTTAGGGATATTTTCATATTCACTTGGACGTGTACACTGAATCTTTGTCAATATTCTCTTCAACTATTGTTGGGGCGCGCACCTTAACGGTCCCTAATTTTGGTAACTCCGCGGTTTTTGTGGAATTTGTAAGCGGAGTTATGACTCAAAACAGTCTTAGGGGTGTCGGGGTTGAGTAAAAACCTTCTTTTGTAATAAACCCATGGTTTAAATCTAGGGTTTAGGGTTTGGGGTGCGCATGGTTTAAGCCCATGGTTTTGTAATAAGTGCACTATAAATAAGCACTCTTGTAAAGAAGTCAGTTTAGGCTTTTAGATGTAAGATGAATTGATGCGAAGCTAAGGCTATTTTGTAAGAGAAGATTAAGTCCCAGCTATGTGCGTGGACAACCTCTGCAGCTGTGTGCGCAGAGGGTTTTTGGGTGATTAAGGAAATCTGCAGTTGTGTGCGCAGAGGCTTGCAGCTGTGTGCGTGGCTTTAAGGACTTGAAAGGATCTACAGTTGAGTGCGCAGATCAGAACTGTGATTTTAGTAAAGAGTTGAATAAAACACAGTTCTGTGGACGTAACCCCCACACTGGGGGTGAACCACGTTATATCTGGTGTTGTGGTTCTTTGTGCTGTTTCTGTTATGTTCTTTCATGCATTAATAAATATATATCTGATAAATAAGATCACTGCTAACTAAATAACTTCGCTGTGAATTCCCACTAAAGGGTTATGCAAGTCACTGTCTGTTTATTTAGCTTTGAAGTTATATATGTGAATGTTGAATCTCTGTGTATATGAATATAAGTTGTTAAAGGCCAAGGTACAGTAATATCCCCTCTTCTGCTTGCAGAAACCTGATTCTGTGACATCCCATAGCTGTTCTGGGTGAGACTGCAATCTGTTCGTAGATTGTTGCCAAAAGGGCCAACACTGTGGGTCTTTTTTTGGTGCGAAGTAAATGGTATAAACCCGGGTTTGCCCTATAGCCCAACAAATTGGTTCTCTTTCCGGTTGAACTCAGTATCTGCTCAAGAGGGGTTTACGTCATACCTCGAGGGCTATGTTCTGGAGACCCTCTGTAAAGGAAATCAGTGATTGGCTTGATCAGACTTATTTGAAATTCGCTGAGCAAGAGAACAAAGATCCGCATCGTAGTGCAAACGAATTTTTGCAAAGGTATGTTTTTTGTGACGTTTATGAAATTTTCTTTGGTAGTATCGACATAGAGTTGCACCAGTGGTTATCCAGGTTAATAGAGCGACGGATGAACTTCCAAGAATGTCAGTTTCCTGAGTGGACCTCCACAAGAATTAATGTACTGAAAAGGGTGAACAACGAGATTTCCCGCACTGTTGATTTCTGGACAACGCGAACCCTCGAAGCATTTGTGACGGAGTTCGCCATCGACACGAGTACTTCCTTTAGTGAAGCCGAGCGACAGTTTTTCAAAGGACCAAGGGGTAAGTTTTTGAATTCATTTAGTTTGCGAATTAAAATGCTATTAGCTGAAAAAGGTATATTGTTAATTGAATCAGACTGTTAGATTTAGTATTACTAACCTATGGTTGCAAGTGAAAATACCTTCGACGAGCAAAGTGGTGTGCTACGAAGTGGCAAAAGGTACAAGAGGGATTTTGGATCCTAGTCACAGGGTTAGCATACCGAGTATTCCCCTGTAAATCCCGCAAATTCAGAACCTGAAGAAACCCCTTCTGTTGGAAACCCTCCTGTAACTCCGCAACGAAGACCTATTATCCCTGAGAACCCGTCGCAGTCTGAAAGTCACCCTAGCCCGAGTATTCCTGTCGCAGGTCAGTCTACCCCAGTAAGTTCCCCGCCGCCTACTTCCAGTCCCCCTCCCTCCTCCCCTAGATCCACTATGGCCCACATGCATGATGACATTAAGCTACCTATTTTCAAAGGAACTGGATCAGAGGATCCAGAATAGTTCTAGTTTTTATGTGAAGTAGTGTGGACTGCTAAGACCATTACGGATCAAGATACAAAAGGAGCGTAGCTCGTTACTTCTTTCAGAGACCGCGCTCTGACCTGGTTCATGAAGTTTTCCAGCACTCAGAACCATGCATTGGCTGATATAAAAGCAACAATGATAAAGGAGTTTAAGAAGCCAAAATTAGAGTCACAGTGTATCACTGAATTGAAAGAGATTCAGCAGAGGCGCGACGAATCAGTGTGGGACTTTGATCAAAGATTCAAAGTTCTACTAGACTAAGTCAGTTTCACCATTGGACCTGCGCAGCACAAGGAATGGTTCATTGCAGCGTTTCTACTACATATCAGAACTCCACTCATGCAACAGAAGGTTGCTGACCAGCAGGAGGCTTTGGAAATCGTGATGAAGCTTGAAACCGCTCCTGTTGAAGACAATTTTGGTCTCGCTCAAATCCAAGCGCAGTTGGCAGCGATGGCTCTGGAACTGCGTGATATGAAGAAAGGAAAAATCGGTCACGAAGAGGTTTGGTGTACACAATGTCAGACATAAGATCATGCCAAGGAACAGTGTCCCGTGGTAATAAATTACCTGAATACTGGTGCGCCAAACCCGTTTAACCCGCAAGTCCTATATTGTGAGCTCTGCAGAACAGCAGGCCAACATTGACCTAAAGACTGTTATCTGCTACAGAGGTATGGGCAAGTAACTAAGAACTCCTATTGTAAATTCTGTAAGTCCATAGGACATAATGAAGATGAGTGTCACAGTTATGACCTCATGCGAGAACGAACTTATGATACCTATCGGGAACAAAATGAGGGATAGAGCAATGATGGCTATGGTTACCGCGGTGGTGCATCAGGTAGAGGTGCTTTTGGAGGTCACGGTCGAGGTGGTATGGCCGGAAGAGGAAGAGGCCAGGTGGTGTGTTACAACTGTAACCAGGCCGGGCATCTAGCGAGAGACTGTCGGAACCCAACTACGACACGTCGGTATTGCCGAGCAGTAGATCATGTGATCGAGCAGTGCCCGCAATTGATAGCTAAGATTCAGGAAAGAAATAGTGTCCCTACTCAAAATATTTAGATGATTTCCGTCAAGCAAAGACCTGCCCCAGCCATTAATGTTGTTACCCGGAGTGGAGCTACGACGGAAGCACAGAACAAGGAGAAACAACCTGCCGAGGCTTGGGTTAGGAAGGCCCCAAAAAAAATCCCTGCACTTGATGTCGACAGAGAAAAAGAGACATTGATGGCAGCCACGAGAGACTTTGCTGACCCCAACACATCAGTAATACCTGCGCAACATCCTCAGCAGCAGTCGCAGATGCAAGAAGCTTCGACAGACACAGTAAGTACACTGTCCTCCTTTTTACAGAGTTGTCTGAAACTCCTAAGAAATCAGACTGCTTTAAGTGAGTTGCAGAAAGTTATTGCTTCCTGCGAACCTCAGCAAAGTTTTAGTAAGGCAAAAGCTGTTAATAGAGTCAGGAGGACTGGCAGGGAAATGAGATTGAATGCTCAGATAGGAGAGTATGATATGACTGTTGTTATCTTGGACCTAGGATCAGAGGTAAATGTATTAACTAAGCAAACTTGGGAGCAAATAGGAAAACCTACCCTTGATTGGTCCCCTATACAGTTGAGATTAGCCAATCAGCAGAAGATTATGCCTCTAGGAAGACTTCCTAGTGTACCAGTAGATATTGATGGAGTCAGTACCTTAGCTGACTTTGAGGTAATTGAAATAATTGATGACAACAATCCCTATCCCGCACTACTAGGCATTGAGTGGGCAATAGATAATGATGCAGTCATCAACCTGAAGAAGAGACAGATGACTTTCGAAGGAAAGGGAATGAGAGTCATAGTCCCATTGGACCCTTCTCAAGGAGAGAGATACACAGAGCCAGTAAGAGATGAAGACCAGGATGCTTTGGAACACATCTACAATATCACAGCTAAGGAAGAAGATTATGTTGGTCCTACTGCCGAAGGTATCATGGATTGGCAGTGTGACAGCTCCTGTATGACGGATTCAGATGATGGGCTAGAAAACTGGCAGAACAGACTTTATGAGCTGCATGGACATAGATGTGCCAGAATTACCAAATCTATTAGATGGCTTGGTGCACAGGTAAGAGTCCTACCTAATTTTGATGACTTGCCAGACCCAGAACAGTTTATTGAACAATTCTCAGACCAGATACCAGATCCCCAGAAAAGAGAGACTCTGGAGTTAGTATTCAGACCCACCGCAGCCAGATGGTGGAATGGCCATCAGAAGAATAGTCCTAGTTGGGAAGATCGTCAGAAGTTCCTTCGCCTGAGAATTATGGATCAGCCCCAGGAGGTACAAAGCAGGTTTGATGGGAAGACTAGCCCTCAGGAACCTTGGGCATAGTACTATGAAGCATCGCAGCATGTACCTCAGGAAGCATGGGTACCTAGGTTTGTGCATACTCTGGAACCAATAGCAAAGAACTGGTACGCGCAGGCTGAGCTTCGCCAGGATACTGTAAGTGGGGATTATCTTATGAATCATTTTGTGCTTACCTTTTCTACTAATGAATTTTGTCCAGCTTTAAATGTAGCTATCAGGTTGGTTCATACTAAGGTATTTAAGGATCAAGAAGTAGTAAAATACCGTCCTGATGGGAAAGCCCAAGAAACTCATTATAACCTTGCAATTGACGAGGATAATGCTCCGCGCAATACTGGTATTCCTGAGTTTGAAGAACACTGCGACATACACGGACCAGCAGCCGAATACCTTGAAGTGACTCAGCCCCTGACGACGTGGACAGTCAACACTGGACCAGAAGACCAGCCTAAGTATGTTACCAGTGGAGATTATTGGGATGGAGACATAGCAAGCATAGCGCCCCAACTTCTCCATGAGTGTCGGGACTTATGTCTCAGGAAGTTCTTGGAAATAAGAGGAATCATTGAAGCTGTGGATGGCGTGTTGTCATGGGTCGAAGCTCGACTCCATGTCACAGACGGTGTCTAGAGGTGTCGAATGTCCTTATTAGCGTGCAGCCACAGCTACTACTTGTGCCGAAGAAGGACAGGTCTGTCGAAACTTAAAAAATGACCATTAGAAGAAATCAAATTTGGCGGTGCCGGTACGTTCTCTGTATTAACTTCCTGTATTAATGCGATCTTAGCAAATATACCGCCGTTTGGACAAGATCTCTGTCAGAATTGGTGCCATCAATGCACAGCTATGACAGATTTCGGGGATAGATTCTATAAGAAGACACCCACACCTGCAAGGTTCGCATTCTTCAGATTCTTAAGTTTTACAATTGCATCCATGTCCACTGATCGTGAGTTCCAGGAACTATTGTGAGATTTTGAGCAGACAGGGTTGCTGAACCTTTTCCACCAACCACCTGCATCTGCTCCTCGTGAAGAAACTCCCCCAGCGCCGACTCAGCCAATGCAGACACGCTCTGCCCAGAAGAAGTTTAAGCCTGAAGTACATTCTAAACGCAATGAAGACTGACACTGGCAATCAGGGAAAACACCAGAAGACCCCGAGATGCAGTCGTCTGGTTCAGCAGAGGCCCCACCTGCAGAAGATGAGAATATTGCACCGAAGAATCCACCGTATCTTCCACCAGTTCGACCAGGATTCCAGCCACCTCAGCGAATAAATAAGTTCACATTACGCACTCCTTCCTTGCCCCTGGGTGTGCAGTTGGTCGGGACCATGACAGGGAAAATAGACCGGCTCAAGTATGCTGACCATGATACTAATGACCACGGAAAGTTTCCACAGTTTTCCCCAGCACAATACTTGCATTTTGTCAAATATCCAGAGACTAATGTGACATTGCTAGAAGTAAAACAGTGGGCTGCTGGCTTGGATCAAGCGGGTTTACTAAAGATGCTTGATGTTCCCCATTTTGGTCGCAGCACATAGGTGACCATAGTTGTCAAACAGCTGCTGGAATTAGTACATGACGACTACCTATGGATAGGAGACAAGAAAATTCCTATTAATGGTGAGCTCATTCATAGGATCACAGCCTTACCAGTAGTGGGACCTGATCCGGGGACCGAATTTCCTTCAAAACATGAGGATACGAAGCTCGTGCAAAGCATGAAGGAACGCTTTGGCCTGACGAAGGGAAAACGAGGATATCACACTTCTGCAATTCAACAACCTTTATATTTGCTTTGCAGTTGAGCTTCTAGCATGCAAGCTCATGTGAAAGTGCAGACCATATGAAGTGCCTGCCCCGATTATCAGAATTGCTGCGAACTCTGCCGAAGGCTACAGCTACAACTGGGCAGCATATATCGCAAAGGAATTCCTTGAAGACGTCCGTGACGCACAGGAGAAAGGTAGGCCCTTTCACTATTCCTGGTTGATAGTCCTTATCGCTCTGGTTGGATGGCAAGAACCCACCAAGGCGCAGTTCGCTGCTATACCTCCGGACTTACCTGGAGCAGTACGGTACGCCTCCCTGTGATTTTCCCAGGATAAAACCCTACAACAGATGACAAACTGTGTATTTTCATTTTATATGATGAGTATCTCATATGAGATCACGAAAACCCCTCTACTTAGTAATGAGTTATTCTCTTAGTACGACGGCGCAGCCTATTTCAGCGCCGACATGTATCATATTTTCATCCAGGCCCGCGCGGATCAAAAGCATCAATGGTTTAAGTTACCATATGTAGTGACCAAAGAAGACATCCTCGCGGTTGTTCGACAATGGCCAACGGAATGGTTGAAGGGCGCAGGAAAAAAACCCACCATTCCAGTTCCCCCAGTTACCAATCTGGGCATAGGCCCTAGTCATACACAACACCAAGACCCCCCTGAAGACAGTGAAGAACAAACTGAGTTGTAGCAGAGTGGAAGCGACCAGGGTGGAGATGATGGCAATGACGAAGAAGAAGGAGACTCGGTTAACACTATTTCAGACCCTAATCGGAAGCATAAGCGCAAGACGCCAGAGCCGGAGGAAGTGAACAAACCCCAGCCCTGAAAGAAAACCAAGGTGTCGAAGGACAAGAATATTGATGAGGAGCCCAGCCTGACAAGTGAGAAGCTGGATCAGGCTCTCTCAAGGTCTACAGAAGTTCTCACCAAGAAATGGTCAGAATTTGAAGCTACACAACTGCATTCCATCACCGGTGTAGCAAAACACATTTCGGAGTTGAAGGACTTCGTGGAAAAATCTTTGAATGGCGCTTCACCAAGCACTATCCCGGTAAGTGTGCCGCCAGACCTCAGGCAATGGCTGGCCAAAGATAACAAAGGACAAGTGTCGAGTGCCGCCCTCATATTAACAGATGAACCTCTCGTTCGGAGATGAGTATGAAGGTCAGCATAGATTACACTAAGCTATCCATGATGGAGCTACATCTCTGTCAGTTAGCAATTATGAAAGAAATCCAGGCACGTGACCAATTTTCATAAATACAGCTGGAAAATGCCATAAGCAAGCAGCAGGGCTTTGCCATGCAGCTGGAGGCAGCAGAGCAGAGAAAGAGGGATGCAGAACGTAAGCGCATTACCCTGGTACGAGTCTTGGATGAGGCATGTCGAAGTCTTCCTGACTTCGACGTACAGCGGGTGGAAGAACCAGAACAAAGATTAGCTAGGCTAAAAGACTACGCATAGCAGTCTCGCAGTGAAATAGAGAATCTCAAAGCCGAACATGAGGCTCAGATTGCGGAGCTTCAACTCCGCCTCACCCCGGAAATCCCACCAGAGGTCAGGGAGCAACGTCGAGTAGACATTCAGGCCTCCGCAGCAAAAATCTCGGATACTATGAGCAGTGCAGCAAAGTTGCTAGAAGACAGTGTTGAGGCCTGGACCACCCTGCAGGAACATCCCGAAGTTGGACAGTTGCAAGAAACCATTAGGAAGCGACAGACAGAGTTGGATACAGTAAAGGTCGAAATCAAGAATCTGCCGCCTATGGAGAAAATGCTCAAGGTAAAGTGGAGCAATGAACTCCAGCAGGAAATCGAATCGTGCCGAGCAAAAGCAACAGAAGTAGAAATTGCTATGCAGCCACTTATCAGCCAAGCTTTGAGTTGAGTACTGCTGTGGACACCCAACTCAAAGTTCTGAAGGAATACGATGTATTTGCATAGCAAAAGACCAACGAAGCTTCCACCGTATCATTACAGGAGTTGATCGAAAAAGAACAAGCAACCGACAACATCATGCGTGCCCTCAACAAGCAGTTCGCTATCTTCGCTGACAAATTTCACCTACCAGAGGAGCAGCAGAGTGACCCGGGACGGGCCACTGGTGAGTCTTAGGGGCCTGTTGGGGCGCGCACCTTAACTGTCCCTAATTTTGGTAACTCCGCGGTTTTTGTGGAAATTGTAAGCGGAGTTATGACTCAAAACAGTCTTAGGGGTGTCGGGGTTGAGTAAAAACCTTCTTTTGTAATAAACCCATGGTTTAAATCCAGGGTTTAGGGTTCAGGGTGCCCATGGTTTAAGCCCATGGTTTTGTAATAAGTGCACTATAAATAAACACTCTTGTAAAGAAGTCAGTTTAGGCTTTTAGATGTACGATGAATTGATGCGAAGCTAAGGCTATTTTGTAAGAGAAGGTTAAGTCCCAGCTGTGTGCATGGACAACCTCTGCAGCTGTGTGCGCAGAGGGTTTTTGGGTGATTAAGGAAATCTGCAGCTGTGTGCACAGAGGCCTGCAGCTGTGTGCGTGGCTTTAAGGACTTGAAAGGATCTACAGCTAAGTGCGCAGATCAGAATTGTGATTTTAGTAAAGAGTTGAATAAAACACAGTTCTGTGGACGTAACCCCCACACTGGGGGTGAACCACGTTATATCTGGTGTTGTGGTTCTTTGTGCTGTTTTTGTTATGTTCTTTCATGCATCAATAAATATATATCTGATAAATAAGATCACTTCTAACTAAATAACTTCGCTGTGAATTCCCAGTAAAGGGTTATGCAAGTCACTGTCTGTTTATTTAGCTGCGAAGTTATATATGTGAATGTTGAATCTCTGTGTATATGAATATAAGTTGTTAAAGGCCAAGGTACAATAATATCCCCTCTTCTGCTTGCAGAAACTTGATTCTGCGGCATCCCATAGCTGTTTCGGGTGAGACTGCAATCTGTTCGCAGATATTTGCCGAAAGGGCCAACACTGTGGGTCTTTTGTTGGTGCGAAGTAAATGGTATAAACCTGGGTCTGCCCTATAGCCCAACAACTGTCTCTAGTTCCTCAAATTGGCTGATTTGGAACCCAACTAGTCAAATTGCACATATGGGAATTCTAGACCATTTTAGGTAATTGTTTAGCATTCCTACCTATGGACTCATACTCTAGAAAGACACTTTTGGTGCTTTCCTGCATTCGCTGAAAAGGTTGAATATATAAATTATGTTCAAGGCCGAAAGGAATAGTGAAATTTAGATTTTATGTTGTAAATTATTTTTGTAGATCAATGACTGAAGGTTTAAGAATTGCAACAATTGCATGCACATATGAATAAGGATTCCTTTACTAGGATAAGTTTCTCCATGTTAGAAATTTTAAACTATGAGTCCAATCCTACAACATTCAAACTATGTAGTTCATCACCTAAATTAGTGTCTTCTTTCTAGGCATTTTTCACATGTAGATGCCTTAGGCCAATCCTTGGAGAACTACCATAGTAGTGAATTGATTTAACATGGTTACTTGGTTGTAGGCTACATCATTTTTAGATGCATTTGCTATAATTTTGTATGTCATTTACTTCTCCTTGCTAGCTTTTGACTTGGTTCCTTTTAATTTCATTTGTGGGCATTTTTTTTTAATACACAAGTTTGTTTTCTTGCAAAGCAGACAAACTAAAAGAAAAACTGAAAAATCACTACAGTATATAATTTCCATTTAAAATACTAATCATTTTAGTTACATGTTGGGTTAAATCATGAAATATTTAGCAACCAGTATAAAATTGCCATTTAAAATACTAATCATTTTAGTGACATGTTCTTGGGTTAAATCATGAAATATTTAGCAACCTTTGGCACTTATGAAGGAAAGTTTATGCTTGCATGTACTTTTAAGAAAGTTAATAATGCCCTTGAATACTAGGTGTGTCAATGGTTGATTTTGTTTCTTTCCCATTTGATGACCTTAGTACAAGTGTCGAATATACTCCATAGTTATTCCATTGCCTAATTGTTTTAGAATTTCCCTTATTGTTTCTCAGAACTTATATATGCAATTTAGATTTTGGCTAATTAACTTTAATCTTGAATGTGTACAAAAGGATACCAAACCTCCTACATGTTCATAGACTTTCAGCATACAATTCTATGGAAGGACATTTCTTTATATTCACCTTAATTGCACACATTCATAAACTTTCAGGCATACATTTCTATCAAAGGACATTTTGTCACACCCCGGTTTTGACCCCGTTGCATTAGATGTATATGATGTATATATTGTAAATGATCATGGTGCAGAGCTAAAGGCCAAGGCCCCACCATTGATTGGTTATGCTATGTTTTAGGTTGAAATCGTCACCGATGGTATATCGGGGCGTGCGGCATACCTATTGAGTTTTAGAATCATGTAAATATGCATCTTTAATTAAATAACCCGACCAGCTATGTTCGCAGCAACTAAATTGAGAAGGGGCATGATTTTCACAAGGATAAGGGTGTGGGGGAATGTCAACCTTGAGCCAATGAGGGAAAAACCCATGTGTCATCTCCCCTTGTCTTACCCAACCACCTCCATTAAGAATTGCTGGTGGTGGTTGAGGCAGTTATTGTTTTTGGGATTGGGGTGGTAGGACTGTCATTCCTTGCCCAACCGCACACTCCACCAGCAATGAACCTCACAATGGGAGAAGAAGGACTACGCCCTTCATTCATTTTCTCTCCACTGCACTTTATCTCCACTGTCTGTTCATCCACGCACAAGCTGGGAGCTTTTCGTCCTCACGCAGGGACACCATTCTGGCCTTGGCTGTTCACTCTCACGCGCATGAGATTTTTCGGTTTTTACCCACGCAGTTTTCCCTCACAGATTTGCGGATGATGTGGCTGTATCCTTTCCTCACGGGCTGGCTTGTGGGTTCTACGTCGTTGTTGCTCACGTACAGGACGGGAGACTGTGATTTCTTTCCAGCAGGTATGTGTAAGTTTTCCTGGTGACTTCAATTGTGTAAAACGGGCTGTTGTTTTTCCCCACGTTTGTTGGTAGTGTATGTTGATATGTTTTGGGACTGTTGCTTCCCCATGTCGTGAGTTGCATTTGTTGTTGCGCTTTGGGGCTGCTGTAGACTATTTGGAGTCATTTTCCCATGTTCTGGGCTATGCTCACCGATTACATTTTGGGACTGTTGTTTTACCCACGTGCCCTGATATGTTTGGGATTGTATAATTTGCTTGGAAATTGTTTCCTCTGTTCAAGCTGTAACAGCTGAAGGATTGCATGAGTGTAATGGTTGGTCTTCGGACTGTGTAGGGAGCAGGGATGGGGGCTTGGTTTGCTTGATAAACCTGGTGGCTAGAAACCACATAGACGGAGCTAGAGGGCTGGCTTTCTTCTCCACAACCCCTGAATAGCATTGGAAGGGAATGCAGGGCCTGAGGGACTGTGTAGCAGAGAAGGGACTGATTCCTTGTGTTGGGTGTGTGTGGGTGTCTTAGAAGTCAAGCTAGTTCTGGTGTCGGTGTTCCTAGCTCTGTAATGAGCTCACCAACTTAGAATTTAGCCTTTCCCAACTCCTGGATGGCCTGATAAACCCAACTGTGTTGGCTTGGCTGTGTTTTGTGTATCCTTGGCTATGTGTAAGCCTGCTTGTTCCCTTATTCCTTGGAGAATCATGCCCAGCTCGGGGGTGGCAGCGCTGCTAAGAGATTAAGGACCACACTGGCCTATGGTTGGGTGGAACGTTGCAGCGACGTAGCTAGTTGCGGATTGACTTCTTCATAAGATAAGTGATCTTGCTCAATTTACTTCTGCAACCATATTGTCTATTAATGATCATGATGAACATGTTGAATGAATGCTTGGATGAATGTGTGTTGTTTCCACTACGTATGATAAATATTTGCATCTATGCATGATAAATGTTCAGGTGTGCATGTTCTACTTCAATGCATTCTGTTTTAGCATTTTAATCCAGCAATTCAACAATTTTTATGAATTCACATGTTCATGGGGCTCTTAGCCCGGATGGTTAACGCCATGGTCGCGTCCTCTTCACCGGTCGGAGGGTTGGGGACGTGACACATTTATTTATATACACCACAATTGCAAGGATGGATTCCTATTCCAATTGCTTATTTGGGGCCATTATTGCTCTGGTGATTTTGATAATGATATATAATCAATGCCAATTTTGGGGCCATTATTGCTTTGCTAAGTTTGATAGTGATATATAATCTATGCCAATGTGCAATGCATAGCCAACCCAGGACAACCTAGGACAACCCAGGACAAATGACAAGTTGTACTGTTGGTTCTAAATCTAAGTTTCTAGGAAACTTGGGTACGGGGATGGGTATGAGGATGGGTATGGGTACAGGGACACCACTCTTTGAAAAAGGGTACTTGCGTACATCATGGGTACTATATATATATATCATAGTCACATCATACATGCATGTATATTTATACATAAATTATGAATCATGATTCATAATTATTAATTCAATGTTTATTTGAACAACAAACATTTGATTATCTAAACAATGAACATTCTGACTGAAAATTTGAAACATAAAATTTGATAAATTATAGACTGAGTAGATATTGAAAAGAAGGGTATGATTGCTTCTTTTGTTGAAATAGTTGGTGATTACATAGACAAAACATGACAATGTTTGTAGGAAACCAATTGGAAGCTAGAGGAAGCAATACAACTATTCGATGTTGATAATGAAGGTGGATCTGAGACATCTTTTACTACTCCATAAAAAATTGGATCTCAACTATATCCATCGACTCAAACAAGGAAAGTAATACAGCAGGAAAGTATGAGCATCCACCATTACCTACGAAGAGGGAAGCATTGTATGATGATGTTGTTTTCCAATATAAGTGGGTTACAACTTCCCTGTCTAGTTCAGTTGTTTCACATGGGATTTTTCTTTTC
Organism: Pseudotsuga menziesii; assembly: GCA_001517045.1. Classification (NCBI taxonomy): domain Eukaryota; kingdom Viridiplantae; phylum Streptophyta; class Pinopsida; order Pinales; family Pinaceae; genus Pseudotsuga; species Pseudotsuga menziesii. The sequence continues at coordinate 156,902 of LPNX010144877.1, read as the reverse complement.
TTGGCATATTTCGATAATCAAGATGGGTGATAGGCATTTTAATTACCCTGCAAGCATATTCTTGTGGAACATGACAATTTTTATCTTCTGCCACACTTCATCCCCAAATCCTGGGATGGCATCAATGCTTCATTGGTCTGTCGTGTTCTTCATTGGTTTGGTCCGAAATTATTCTTAGACTACTGGGCTTGAAATGACCAACAAAGACATGAAAATTACTGAAGAAATAAAAAATAACAAAGAAAAGGCTTCCAGTAACAAAACTAAACATGAATCTAAGTGACTGGACATTGAACCAGATTTGTCAATAACAAAAACCACATGATGTGGTAGGTTCTTCAAAATTGTATTCCATTGATGTGAATGGTGCTTTAGATTGTTTATGTGAATGGAGTAATAGATGGCTGATTATAGTCAGTAGTTATTGCTTATAGGATAGAATGTTTATGCTCTATTTTTTTTCTTAAGTTTGTCACAAAGTTGAAGTGGCACCTATATCTCACACAGTAAGAGCAGAGATAAAGAATAGGCTGGGTTTTATAGCTACATTCTACCAAAATCAATGCATGGTAGCAATGAGTTGGAATACAAAAAAAAATTACCCATTATGAAGGAAGGCTTGAAGACAAGAAAATCTAGGAGAAAATCTCACATAGAAGTAATTTTTGAAGCTCAACAGGAACTCCAATAAATTTAGAACTTTCTGAACATTCACAAGAATGCCACCAAGGATCAATTGGAACCCAAAGGTCTCTCTAATGATGAAAATAAGAATATGATCTGATACCATAAACTCAATTATGAATCTTTGCTATTATCCATTATCTCATTTGTCATTTTGTAGCTTGGTTAAAGTCAAATTTAATCATGGGAAAAGGGGCATATAACTGTCTTTGGTTGTAGCTCTGATGGCTGAGAGGAAAGTTGTTATACTCCCCAACTAAGTTGAAATCACACTTTGCAAGATGGTTTCTCTCTTTGTACTTTGCAACATGGTTGCTTTCTTTATGAGCCAGTGGTTGCTCTCTGAATGCTTCTAAAGATGGGGAATTCTCATTGATAGACTTGGAAAATTGTAGAATTCATCTCTGGGGTCAGTTGAAGGAACTTTTCATTAATAGATTGAAGGGTTTTCAAGTGTTTACAAGGCCATTGTGTGTTTTGTACTTCTAGAATGAGTTGGTAATTGCATGTTGATGCTTTCCTCTCATCAAATTGGGATCCACTAGGCTATGTATACATATTTTTATCCTAGGGTCATACCAAAACGATAGTTGAGTATACTAGCAATATTATCAATAGGTATGTAACGTGCACCATAATAGTACCCACTCTGCTTCAACTTAAACCCGTACTCATTTTTATTTTTGTAGAAAATAGGGTCAGGTTAGTGTTTCAAGTAGAAAATTAAAAATTTATACTTTAATGTAGAAAATAAATTTCTAAGCTAGTACTAGGAACACGATTGTACAATTGTAACAAGGTATGGATAGGTATGGGATCTACTGTCATGTTTAGTTTGATAGAACTGGATAGATTTATAGTGGGGCATGCCTCTTTTAGCACACACAAGGCATGTTATGTAAAGAACCATAAAAACATTGTTTAAGAAACTTGCTTTTAATATCTGTGCTTTAGATATCTTGCAAGAAGTCATACAAAGAGTCATCTGCATGAATTCTTAAAAATACACCTTCCTATAAAAGTTAATTTCAACCTTGATAGTCATATTCTCACATATTGAAATATCTCTTCCTTCCTTCATTCCCAACGATTCTAAAATACACTACAGCTTAGAAGCGCAGACGTACCCATCTCCATCCCCGTCAAACACGTTAAACACTTGCATCAATTCACCATGATATTCCAAGCCATTGTCTCCATCAAAATTCTTCTCATCTTGATCATTGTTCCAGATACTATTGTATAGACACAAAAACTCATCAAACCCAAGAGACTCTGATGATCCATGAACATTCAATATATGTTCTAAACTTACATCCAGTGCTAGATTGTTTATTATCCTCTTGATATCTTAATTGTTGATCAGTCCATCAAAATCCTGGTCGAATACATTGAAGACCCTTAGCAAGTCCTCATGGAGCATTAATGTAGACATGGGAATGGTGTTTTTTGATCCAAACCTTTTAATTTCTATAGAGAGGAAATCAAAGCATTCATGTGAAATCTTTTTGTTTGAGACAAAATTTTGAACCTAATTTGACCAGCTTTTTCCCAAGAGTTTGTAGGGTGCCATTTCTTTGATTTTCTTCCAATTCTGTCCCACCTCTGAACATTTTGGAGTTAGTTTTTTTGGTAGTCCAAATGGTTCAAGAACTAGTGCAGTGAAGCTAATGTTGTAGAGGAGCTGATTCATGGGCTCGAAGCTCAGGTTGCATTGGTTTGGTGGGACATGAATTGAGAATGTAGAAGGTCACGGAACATTGGGGACGATTTTTGGACCAGGTAATAGGGTTTTTTTGTGGTTTGGATTTCCTCTCCAATATTATCTATTGTGGAACAAAAACCATCCTGACCCTAGATATTTGTGTTATATACTATATACAACCTCGAGTAGAGGTGTGGAGTGTAATCCTTGTAGAGATTGTGGTTATCAATGTTTGTGGCACAACTTCTGTGGAGAAATACATGGTTTTCAAGTAGTGAACTTGCATCCATTACAAACCTATTGAAGATCATTGTATTTATTGGTTTGTTAGTCTCAGATTTTGGGTTTCTTTAGTTTTCAGATTTGCATGTATAATTCCATATTTCATATTTTTTTCAAATTTCAGTTATAGTAGCCAAATTATGGGTTAACTCATATTAGCAGTATCAGAGCTCCAACCCATAGCAAATTCATATCAGTTTCTTAATTACAATTTAGATTATTTCATACTTTTTTCAAATTTCAGTTATAGTAGCCATATTATGGGTTAACTCATATCACCAGTATCAGAGCCCCGACTTATAGCAGATTCATATCGGATTCTCAATTACAGTTTAGATTATATATCTAGTTTGTAATGGTGGTATTAAAGCGACTTTCTTGGCCTCATCACAAAAACCCTAGAAATGGAAGAATCCTTTAGAGAGGTAGTAATTTAGTCAACACTCGTTGATGGATATCCAAGCTTATAAGAAACTTATGGTAAAGAATCTCCTGGAGATCTGTTTTTTTTAATATGTTCGTCTTTATGAAGAAGATCAGAAGATGTGGTTATTGAATTTAAGGATCCTATAGAGGAGACTATTGTTGTTATTCTATTGATGCCTATCACTTCCAAGAACAACGAGGTTATGTTGTATAGTGATGATTCTCATATTTGTGATTCACTTGAAATCTAATTTAGATAATGCAGCTTTTTGGGGTACAAAGTTGTAGTCTAGGTCTCTATCAAAGTCTAGGTCTGAAATAAATAACAAAGGTTTAAAGGAAGATGAAGAATTGGTACTAGCAAATAGGTTGTTAGTTGTCAAATATATATCATGCTAAAAAACAGGTATAAAGAAGACTGTAAACCCATGGGGCATGGCTTACTGCTAACAGGTTGTCCAATGGAGAAATACAAATATTGCAAACATACATCTACTGCACCTAACCCTTTTACAAATGCATTTGACATTTATGCATCCCTAATAATGGGAGGCCTCACCTTTGTGACTTAACTACAGACTCTATGGTTCATTATGGATTTAATACAAAAGAGTAAGCTCTTCAGTGAACATCCAAAGCTATGATTGCTTTGGGACAAAGCAACTTGAGAAAGGACTGTTATGAAGTTTAGAAATAACCCATTTTTTTAGTGCTAAGATTACTTAGAGTTAGAAACATCTTTTTTCTATTCTCGTGATACCACATGCTCACAATAATTATTATCATTAGACATGCTCACATTAATGACTGTTGTTAGGCATGTTCACATTTATGTCCCTCTCTCTCATTAGATCATTTAGTGTTTAGGAACTCCCACTCATAAATATCAATCATTGAGGATAGTAACTCCTCTTTTCTTGGATTCCTCTAATATCTAAATTGGATACAAAAAAGGCTCTTAGGAATTCAAGCAGGGGATTTTGTGATGTGTGTTATTTCTATTTTCAGGCATTATGGAAAAGACTGTTTGGGCCAAGAGAAGAACACATACTACCTTGGATTTGGCCTGAATTGGAATCCATACATTTTCAGGGAAGTTTCTATTCAACATACTTATTTTCTGGGTTATATGATGTTCAACAACAAATGATTTGCTGCTAAGATTTACTTATGTTCTTCAAAGTCTATCATCAGTTTGGGCTGAAATATTTGGTATTTCATTATTGTTGTGATTCTTCATCTCATTGTAGTACTCTTAAAATTGTTTAAGAATTCATATTTTTTTCAAATTTAAATTATGATAACAGAATTATCGGTTGGCTAAAAACAACAACCACCTCTTTAACTCTGTTATGTGCCCAAAACTGACCTTACATGTGCCTAGGCCTTTGATCTAGGGTTTTCATGAGCCCAGGATTGCCAAAATGTACCTAGACTTACTCTTTCCACCACTTCTATCCTCAAAACAGTCCCATGTTTGCTTCTCTCACTCTGTCTCTGCCCACAAACCTAACAATAATTCAATTTACTCACCTTAACTACTGGAGTATGACAAGAATTAATGTTACTGCTTGTTTGATGGCTGGTATAAACCTAGACTAATGTTTTATAACTTTGTTTACCCACACACTTGCCCATAACAACTCAGATTCAACCCATGATTGGATAAGCTTGTTGTTCTCATCCATGGAACGAACCCATAATGATCTCTAAAAACCCTAGTGAATACCCTCTACAAATAAGGGGGTAACAGGTTTCGTCCTACATGATTCATATATAACAGTTACGTGATTTAGTACAAGGCATAAACAGTAACACATCTTTGATGGGGTTAAATTTTCCTGAGATTTATGGGTCTAAATTGTTTAAAAATATCATAGCTTGTCCATTGGAAGGGGCACATCTTTAGCAATAGATGGATAATCAAGCAGGTAGGGGAAAAGGCATATTGGATGTCATAAAATTGACAAATGTCTCATTTTCATGGAAGAGAGACATTGTAAGATTCTTTCAACAAAGAGGCTACATCATTTCACTTGGGAGAAGTGGCTCAGTTTAAATCTGTCTTAGTTGCTTAATTTGCAGCTAGGATAGGGATTTTTATAGAAGATAGTGATTCTCTTGAATTTGTGGCCAAATCAAACACGATATTTGTACTTTCCTATATAGGTAGGCACCATGCACATGCAACTGCTTTGGATGACAATGTAAGATCACATGTTGTATCATTTTTCTGAGCATTAATGAACTATTTCATCCAAAAAGTAATAATACTAATAGGGATCCTCTGTATACAAAGAGCTTCATAACACGAGTTGGGGAACACAATTGTTTAAACAATTAATTAAGAACACAAAGCAATAATGCCTTAAAGTATGAAGATGGAAATTTTAAGATCAGAAATGTCCTCTATGAGATTGGTATGAATAAGAACCTAACCTCTGTGAGAGAAATTATCAAGAAAAACAAGGTGAAGATAGGTACCGAGCAAGTCTTCATAAAAATAAAGGAAGAGGTTTCTATGGTAACTTGGGAAAATGGGACCTTCCAGGCTTAATGTTGAACCAGCATCCTCCAAGGCATTGATGATATAAGTAAAGTTTCCTTTGGACAAGTTTTCACAAGGCATATAGCCACTTGAATAATCAATACTTGAAGATGATAAAGAACATGGCAATTGGTATTCCCTTGGTTCGTAGGACAACCAACTTATGTGAAGCATGTGTAACTAGGAAACAAAAGATCTAAAAGTTGAAAAATTTGTCAAAAACAAAGTATGTGCTTGCAATTTTTCACCACAGTTGTGGTCTTGTGATGGAACCTCATTATGGATCAGTTTACTTCATCGCCTTTAAATGATTCTTCACATAAATATTGGGTCTACTTAATGAAGGAAAAAGTTAATAGCACTTTATAAGTTTAAGACATTCAAAGTTGAAGCTAAGTGGAGCGTCAAGAAGTTGGAAGTGGAGTGTGCTAAAATAATTGAAGGGAGTACACCTCAAAAGACTTCAATAACTTTTAGAAGGAAAAAAAATCCAAGGGTAGATGACAGTCCCTGAAAACTCCCTGAAAGAATAAGCCTATGTAAGGAAAAACAGAAACATCATGGAAACGACAAGGAATTTACAAGTAGTAGAAGGTATCAGAAGGTATCTCAAAGTAAGAATGAAGATTCAAACATATATGGAAAGCCATCCCATAAGCACACACAGTCAGACATCTCTGGCTCCACTTCCATTCATTAATTATGTTAGATTTCAATTCCATGTGTCAAAAAATCAGGACACGTTTTTGGCATGTGCCCTAGCATATCCCAATATTCGGACACATGTTCTTTGAAAAAGGTTCCCACACAGTTACATATGCCGATTTTATTTCTTTTTGGTCATTTGTTGAATGTTGAGATTTCTAGAGAGTGGAATTTTTTGCAGGTGAAGGTTTGAACAACATATTGAAGGGATTGCAAGTGGATTCAATACAATGCCATCAAAAGTCATTTTTAACACATTATGTCATCATGTCATTGTTTTGCATGTGTAACATGAGGGCTCGTTTTTGCAACTCTCTGACGGGATTGCTATACTAGCGACATAATTTTCATCGCTAGTATAGCAAGCCCGTCAGAGAGTTGCAAAAACGGGCGTCGCTATAGCAATGACAACTCATCCCTATAGCGACAGATCCTCATCGCTATAGAGACACCCATTTGTGCAACTCTCCGACGGGCTTGCTATACTAGCGACGAAAATTTTGTCACTAGTATATCAAGCCCATCACTACAACGACGACACCTCATCGCTACAACGATGGTAGTGTGTCTCTATAATGATGTCACTTTGTCGCTACAACAACGACACCTTGTCGCTACAGCGATGACGCATCACGAGTATAAACATATATTTAACATGTGCCTCTATCGCTTTAGCGATGACCAAGTGTTCCTATAGTGACAACACCTCGTCGCTACAGTGACGACACATCGCTAATATAAACATATTTTAAACATGTGCATCCATCGCTATAGTGACGACCAAGTTTTGCTATAGTGACGATCAATGTGTTGCTATGGCGACAAGGAAGTGTTGTTATAGCGACATAGTTTGATTTTTTTTTAAACAACCTACGTTTCATGTCTTTTGTGTCGCTATAGAGACGAACTATGGAAAGTGTTGCTAGAGTGACGAAATATTTTCCATGAAAAAAAGGGGTCATGTTCGTCGCTATAGCAATGCACAAGTGTTGCAATAGCAACGATTTTTCATGGGAAAAATGTGCACATGTACTAGTATAAACAATTGAATGAATAAAATCACAATTTTCATTATTGTAACCCAAATTTTAGGTTTTCTGATTTTGACAAGGTTTATTTTGTGTATATTCAAATCTAAATTTAATTAATAATTTTTTATTGTAGATACACATAGAAAATTTCACTAAGATTGATAGAATTTTTTATCTCAAACAAAATCTAGAATGCACTTCTATGTGAAACAAAGAAAAGCTATGTGCTACCATTATAGTAATGGATTCTTGAGACAATTACATGATTACATTCATGTATTAAATATTTTTTTTGTTACCATTAATTATCTATTGCAACAATGGGGATGTCATGAATTATATACTAATTTGTCAAGTTGCAATTGTCAAATGTATTCAAGTAATAATCAAATATTAGATACCAATGTTATAACCGCATCATGGCGAATATAAATTAAACAACATAGTATTATCAATGCGATAAAATAACTAAGAATGTACATGTTAGTCAAGACCTTTAGAGATAACAAATATCTAAACAACGTAAAATAGTTGGATGACCTCATTTCCTCGGTTTCAATCAATGTATATTCTTTTCTCTTCAAAACTATCCTTGATGGACACATACTTGGAGACAATCTTACTAATAAGTCTCATATACCATTACAATTTACACTCATACCCATAACTAATTGTTTTTATTCTTGCAAATTCAAGAGTCGAGGAAAGGATAACAAATTGAGTGGCATTAATGTGAGGGTGATATTTGAACACATCAAGTGTGGATAGTGAATGCAATGCCAAATCTCATAATCATAAAAATCGATAACACGCATACCATATTCATTCAAGGATTAAAAAAGACAAGTTTTCCTAGCTTCCATGAGAAGTTTTCATTAAGTGACACTGAAAATTGTGGATACATCAATATTGTGGTAAGATTATGTGGATATGACTAGTGTGATGGATTTAATGTTGTGGAAGAGTACATCGTACTAGAGAATAAATAAGAGCCAAAGTATTGGACATTAAACCTTGACTCTTAATATAATATTGAAGATATAATAATAATTAAGTACTTAGCAATTAAAAATCAAGACATTTATAAATTATTTAATATATATATTTTTTTAATTTTACAATATTTGTTACCCTTCATAATAATAAATAATTTATAAAATTCACTTTTACATTATGGATTTTTAAATTATTTTTAAAATAAATTTAACCCCTTTAAAAAATTAAATAATAATAATAATAATAATAATTTTGATTACTATTATCCACTTACACATTCAATACTATTACACATTCAGTACTATATAAAGTGGAGAGGGTTTTATCATGACCACTAATTATATGCACCACCACATTGAGTTCTATTAAGAGAAGGGGATTATATTGTTGTTATAATATAGAGAATTGTATGTTAATTAGGTTTTATACGGTGAGACTTACATTTTTATTTTGATAATTAATTAAGTTCTATATAAGAAAGGGTTCAATACAAGGAAGGGATTATAATGTAATTTTTAGTTATTATTTAATTTAAATTTTTAATGAAAATTGATTGAGAAATTTATTAATATTTTTTTATGTTTATAGAAGGTAGGGGTGGTAATCGTCGAATTTGTTTTAGTAAAAGGCTTGACTATAAAAGACTAGGCTCGAACTCATGATCTCCTCTTGCTAGAAAGTATATACACATCTAACCAATTCTACTAATCCTTAAAATTATATATATTCATTAGGGGAGTTTTGAGGTAAAAAATAGACCTCAAAACAAAAATTGTACCATTAAAATTCACTTTATAAGAACCAATATGATTCAAGATGATGATGTCAACCATAAGGGTAAAATTTGTAAAAAACAAATGGAAGGAAAAAGAAAAAACTATTTTTTCTTATCGTATTTTTGACATATCTCCTTATGGATTCACCCAAATTTTGAGTTTGGAAACTCGTTGGATGCAGAATTTAATTACCCATCCAACCCATACCCACACTACAAACTTCTGAGGTACCCACAACACCCAAAAATGAAAGTTTAATACTATTTTTATTGAAACTTTCATTTTTGGGTCTCGTGGGTACCTCAGAAGTGTGCAGTGTGGGTATGGGTTGGATGGGTAATTAAATTCAACATCCAACGAGTCCCGAAACTCAAAATTTGGGAGAACCAATAACGTGATATGTCAAAAATACAATAAGAAAAAATATTTTTTCTTTTTCCCCTCCAAAATTTAGAAATTTTATTTTATTATTTTTCTTATGAGGCCCATTTTAGACCTCAAAAATCCCCTAATGATTTTACTTATCATAATTCTCACAACCAAAATATTACTTTATATATATATATATATATATATATATATATATGGTTCACAAACCCCTCAACATGGATGCTATGTCCACATGAATAAATCATAGGGGGGCCCACCTAAAGGGGTCTCACTCAACTCGCTTTGATTATTGAGCTAACCCGATGAGGACTTCAAGTGAGGCCCTTATATAGCAATGCATAACTACCCGGGGATTTGACCCCGAGACCTTTTGCTCACAACTTACAACTCTCTCTCTCTCTCTCTCTCTCTCTATATATATATATATATTATCTTACATTTTTTTAAAATTATAAAAATATATGTATGGGTGGATATCCCTATGAGTAAAATGTAGATATCACATGTTCAGATGCTAGTTATAGACATCGAGGTATAGGAATGACATCAATTCTTTTAATATGTGGGGAAAAATCCGAGCCCCAAGGGTTAGCTCAATTGGTAAGACGTGCACACACTCTCTTGGTTTGGGGAGAGGTCATGGGTTCGACCCTTGAGTCCTTTGGTGTTAGAGCTTCTTTTAGGATAGTTGACAATTTACCACCTCTACCATTTACGAATGTGGAGAAGTGTTGTTGGGTTTTCCATGCATGTTTTGATGTGAATATGAATAGAGATTATTTTATTTTCTAATGGATATTTTAATCATTTTTAAAGGGAATTAAAATTTAACCTGTGAGTTTTAACTTTATAAATTTCAAACTTATTCATGAAGATAGGGATATGTAAAATATAATTTTGATTATCTTTATTTCTTTATACTTTTATTTGATAACTAAATAATATTATGATGTGTTTTATATTTTCTTTTTCTTACTATATGTTGGATTTAGTTTTGATAACTAAATAATATTATGATGTGTTTTATATTTTCTTTTTCTTACTATATGTTGGATTTAGTTTTACTAGAAAAACTATACTATATTTATGGATTTGTGGACCTACTTATATGTGAAAGTTATGTTTTAAGTGTATTGTTTATTTATACCAATACTTCCCACACGTAAATATAAATCCAAGTATAGAGCATATGGATTATATTCAAATGCAAAATTGGTGACATCCTTTAGATGAATAAATTAACTTTTTAATTATTTCGAAACATGAAATGATTATGCATGATTAATTTCGTAATTATTTGGAAATATTAAATGATTATTCATGATCTTATGTTTTGATAAGACTAACACATATGTTAGAGGGGATAAATAATAGCTAGGTACTAAAGTAATCTTGATGACATTGACATCAAAAAATAAAATAGTAAAGTATGAAGCATTAAATTACAAGTTATTTATTTGTTTGATAAATTGTTTCAATATGTGGGATACTATTAGTTTTTGCAAGAAACGTGTTTTCTAAAACTACTCATTCGATGAAATAACTCTAAGAACAATAATAACAATGTATAGTATGCATATTTATAGGGTGTTGTCCCTAGTTCCATTAAGAGAGGTGGAAGTATCACTCAACGGTTATCCTATGAAACCTAGAGTCATGGGAGGGTCATGCTAATCCACTCTTCCCATGATGTGTGGTGGAAAATACAAGTTACCTACTATGTAAGTTAGGTTGATGTAATCAACACTTTTACTTGTGGGTTATGTCTAGGGCTAGGTTAATATAGTCGACACTCCAGTATATTCCAATGGAGAAAAGGATAGATGTGGACATATGGAAGTAGGTTAGGAAGGAAGGATAATTCGTAGTATTTTTGGATGTTGTTTGAGAATTAGATATGCCAACATAAGTTTTGTTCTTATTTTCTTAGCATATTCATTATAGTCTTAATTGATGTTAATTCACACTAGATTATTGTGGCTTACTTAGTAAGTGGTTAACATTGTGTTTACTTAATTATTGCCTTTCATGTTTGGTTAAGATAATACATGAATTATGCATTGAGCGTGGTGAAGTTTATTTCTAATACACATGCTAGTTATGTGTATGCTAGCTACATGTACATACTTTACATGTGTACAATTACACTAGTATCATTTTGTATATTAGTGATTAAAATGACATTGTCATCAATTGATGCATGGAGGGTGTTATAAGAGGTTAATTTCATGATTCTATTTAACCTTTAGTTGATATTTATTTAATTTCATGTCAAGATTATTGAAATCTGAGATTTGTTGTAGTCACTCCCTCTGATGTGGAGCGCCATCCTCTCTATGCATCTTGTACTCTTTCTATCATTGCATTTTTTACTGGAGTGATAGGTAGCCTCCTCTATTTTTAATATTCTACTTATCCATCTAGGTCATCTCTCAATATCATTGGATACTAAGATCCCCCATCTCAAACTTTGTTGCAACTTACTCTTGCACCCATCTATGATATTCTCGTCCTTTGTAGGCTTCCATCTTCAACCTTGTAGAAAAGGTTGAGATAGCCATCACTCTAGGTGATCCTCAAGCTCCTCATGTAACTGTATGTGTGTTGTTAGGGAAAGTGTTCCTACGACTGGGGTAAGGAGGTCACCAATGTATTGGGATTTCTAATCAAACTGTAACTAATTGCACTTAGAACTAAACCAATATTATATTCTAAGAAATAATGAAACAAGGTTTAATGGATTGACGAAGCATACCTTTCCTTGAAGGTTGGTCTTTGCTTCAAACGTTTCTCTAAGTTACTCCTCAATCAAATGCTTCAACACCTGCAAGAGACAAGTACCTTTATCAAAATACCTTGGGATATTATAAACCTGACATATGAACAAATAACAGAATTGAAACTCAACATAAGACCAAATTCATGAACATAAATAATTCAATAACCAAAGAGTGTACACCATCAATTGGGAAGAAAAAAAATCTCTTTATTAATCAAATGCTTGAAGCAAGTACAACTACCTCAGTTTGAAATGCAGTTCCTGAAACCAATTTCTAGGTCTCCTTGCTCCTCTTTTCAAATGGGAATCCTTCAACATAACATTACCTCTAATGGTATTCCGATTCTATCCCTTATCCTCTCTCATTTTTTTTATGGTTAAGTGAGAATATAAGTTATGTGGATAGGACAATTAGGAAGGTGGGGAAGTTATCATATCGACCTTGGCCACCTCTTAATTAGTTTTTTTTTAACGAGTTTTTAAGGGACACGTAGGTGAAACAAGGGAAAAATGTGTGTAACATGTGAGTTTCCTTAAGGAGTGCTTAAGGAAAATTGCATGTGCGACATTTAGGATACAAAATGAGTTTTTGTTGTTGTCAACTCATGTGTAAAACACTAGTTGTACGACTACTAATTGCATGTATGATACAAACTCCTAACAAAAAAAATACATGCTAGAATAAGCATTGGATGATTAAGGCCATATCCCTCTATAGAAATTAGGCTCTTCAATGCATTTGTCCTTTTGTGTGACAAAACATTGAGTATCGTTACTTAGAAAGAGAAATGTAGATTCGAGGGATAACAATGTACTATCCCATAAGTGACTTATTAGCTTGTACAAAACCTTATGTGCACATGTGAATCTCTATATAAAGTCTCGAGTCCTGGAGGTTGTTTTATATGTACCTCTACTTTATTGAAGAAATGTGTCTGGCCAAAATAGTAACATCCCACCATAATCGACTTCCTCTTTTTTAGATAAACCATGAACCTTTCTTTGTATTTCTTGATGCTACCATCTGTTGCATGCTTTCTCTCGTAGATCCACTTGGAAGACACAAAAAAATTCCCTTAAGGTCTTGAGCCCATATCTTAGACATCATTCTTCATGATCAACTGGTACTCCTCAATCATATTATCCTTCCATTCTTCATTCTTGTTCTTTCTCTTCTTGGCATGAGTTTTTAGGGATTGAGTGTGTTTCTCGTCTCCTTTATTCTTTGGAGTTGTTGCTGCCTTTCACACACTTGGGTTACATGGCAGAAATATTCAAGCCACTAGGTGTGCCCTTAGGCTGGGCAAGTCTCGAGTCAAGGTTGTCACCTTGTTCTTGACTCCTCTGTTTAGGATAACTCGTAACGAAGCTAAGGGGGGTAGACCCTATTAAATTACTAAGGCTAATTACTTAGTGTGATTGTGTTATATTGATTAAGTTGTTTAGGAGTTTTGAAATTAACCAGTGGAAACAAAAAATAACAAGCTGCAAGATTTAAAGCAGATAAGCACAGTAATGACACTCATTATATATATAATTGAAAGAATTGATAAAATAAATCACCAGTGCATTAAATGGAGTCAACATAGAAAATAATGTGCTTGCATGCGCTTTGAAAGAATGTTTTGCAAATGTATCTTAGTAGATTTTAAATTAATGTGGAATGTGAATGAATTAAATTAGGCGAAAAGTGGAATCCAGATATACCCGAGGGGTACTTGGAGTATGTCCAAAAGTGAACTTTCACGGCTACCCGCAAGGTGTTTGTGGGCTGGAACAAATTATCGATGACTATTGTTCATAACGCACCCGTCAAGGTGTGACAGAGATCGGCGCCTCGAGGTCACTTTCTAGTGGTTCCCACTCCTTTGGGTATTTTGCCACCACTTACAGTTTGCTCGAGGCATTGGATTTTCGCCTGATGGTTTGTCAATTTGGGAGATGAAGACTAATTAATCTAGTCACTCAAGTGATTTTGATACATCTTGAGTGATCGGATGAACCGTAGCCAAGTACAGAGCATACACACTGGAGTCTTGTCAATTTTAGTAAATTTTAAGAGTGTGTTCTTGTTAAAAAAGAAGACCCTCCAGGAATCTCTTTTGGTCCAAGTGGACCTTAATCGGGAAATCAAGGAGGGGTTAATTTTATTTCTTGAATGTGAAAAATAACAATGAAAATGGAATCAAAGATACACAACACCATTTTTCTAATTAGTCCTACCACGCATCTCTTTCCCCTTGCTGGTCAATCGGGAAGTCGTGGGGTAAGTAGTATGATTACCTTTGAATTGAAAATATGGAATAATGCAACATGTTAGAAAATTATACAATATTGCATGTCAATACTAAACTAGAACGTAAAAAAAATGGGAAAATGCAAAAAAGTGAAAAGGACGCGAATCCCCCCACGGGTTATGGTTAATAGGCTCGAAAGAGCCTATTCAAAAAAGATTTTTCTTTTTATTAGCAGAAATTACAATATCATAAAACTGAAATTAATCCACCTGGTCCTTATATGGAATGAGACCAAAGGCTTACAAAAATTGCAAAAATTCAAAATTTTGGGAAGATGGAGACCCCCTGGGGGTTTTCGAATGGTCCAAAAATGTTTTTTGGACAGCGCCTCCTCCTATTTTCTGTTACACCTGCTAAAAACAAGAAATATTATCATAGTTAAATATGCCCAAAAGTACTTTTGGATGAACACACTTTTTACCCAAAAATTCTAAGTTAAAACTAGTTTTTAAAGAAGCGGAAAAAGAACCAAGGAAAGCAAGCTTTCCTTGGGATCTTGGCATGATTTTGGGGAAAAAAATATGAAACACTTAAATTTCTGAATATAAATTTTTATATTCTAAGGAAACAACCATGCATTCAACAAGATTTAGATCTACTTTCACAGCCTGAAAAATGACAATTTTCCCTAAAACTAGATCTAGAATGCTTGTAAATTTTCTTGTAGGAATGAGATCTAGTTTATGAGATTTAAGGAAGAAATATATATGTAAAATAAACTCTGAAATTGATATATCTAACAATTTTAAAGCTGCAAACAAGTAACCGGACTGATTTTAGAAAAAATTGAAGGAGGAAGAGGAAAAGAAGAGCATTTTTGCTAGAAGCCTTGAAGATCAACCATGGAGCTTTCCGATGGAATGTCAGGGGACTATAGGCTTTGAATGGTTTTGGAGAGAGTGAAGAAGCAAACTAGATCAGCATCCTCTCCAAGCTAGGAACCTGCAACTGAATCCAAAGACTTGCCAAAATACTTGTGAGATCCCATTAATACATACATAGAGATTTCAGAATATCATGCATATAATCTTATAAATCATGCTAAATCTAGATCTCTAAACATGCATCAAAAAGCAAAGAGATGGCCATTAAAATTATTAACAAACTCCTTTCCTATCAAGATTATAATAAACTTATTATCAATCTTAGCAATGAATCCACAAACAATCAACAAATTATGAACATAGATATAGGTTACCTCAGTGAAACATGGAAATGCTCATCCACACATACAATGACATGACACCATCTTGCCTCCAAAGATTCACTTTATTCCAATAGAAAAAGATAATACACAGTATTACAACAACAATGGCTCCTCAATCCAACTCTAACTAACCCAGAAAGGAGGCAGCCATGCTTTATTTATATACAAAATTGAAACCCCAGCCCAGATGGGCCGCATATCCCAAGGAGATAGACCACTGCAGCTAAAGAAGAGTCCATCAATGCCTGATCTAAAGATGAACTGAGCTTCTACTGATTCTGAATGTCAATAGGGGGGCTGATTGAGCTGACACATTGACCTGCTGAGTGAATCATCAACCACAAAGCTCCCAGAAGAGCCCACACGTGTGGAGGAGAGAGAGAGGGCACAATTCCCCATAAAGGAAGCTGACTCTTCAACTCTGGATTCACCCAGATCACCTCCTTCAGTCAAGGATTTGTTAGATCCAGTCAATCTAGTGCTGATGAGACTGATTTCAATCAAATCGTTTGAGAATCCATTGATCTAGGATTTTGGATTTGCCCCATTATTCATCAATTTATTAATTAAAATAATCAATAATTTAATTTTTGGGGCTTTCTGACCCGAGTGATGGAAAATCACTCAAAACTAGGAAATAGTGGGTCTATAGGTTTACTGGGTGCTCTTAGCTTGAAAATGAGCACCTACATGACTGAATCTGACTTTCGATCCCACTCTTATTAGAAAACCATTTTTTCCAATTAAACTATTAAAAACTAGCCTAAGTTTTGGAAAAATTAAATTTTAATAAAAAACACTAAAAAAATTTAAAAAATTAAAAAAACTAGGGGAACTTAGACATGTTCATATGAATCGACCATGATGCCTAGCATGTTTATACATTGACACATATACTCTAATAACCTCAATATGCATAAATGCCAAGCCGACCACCCCAACTTTGGAGGTATTGAGTGAAAACTAAGAAATTATCAGTCATTTATTCAACAACCAATAATAACCAAGGGAAAAAACACCCTGGGATGATCGGATTGACAAATAAAGTCTAAGAGACTGAGTCTTTTACAGACACTATCATGCTAGAAAATTTATTACAATTCCCTCATGGGGTATGAACATGTGATATAATACAACAAGAACTTCCTAAGGTCTTCTGAAGTTCGAACAAAAAATCTTTGTCCGGTTCACCAGGCTCACTTGATAAAAAACCACTAAGTACAACTTAGGTGGTAACAGGAGCTCTGCAATATTTCTTCACATCCCTCTCTTACCACTGTTCCATCACTCTATTTTTCCCAATATAGACTTGTATATTCCCTTTATATACTTGTTGTGATTACCTGGGCTCCTTCCTCTCTCCGTTTGTATTCACCTGCTCTGCATGGTCAACGCATTACCTGATGTCTCACCCGCGGATTTTTCTTCGTATTTCCTCACTAAAAATAACACCAACAACATTATAAAATTTAAGAGTTTTTGAACCAAGGACATAGTTACTTACAACCATGACCAATCCATTCCATCTTTCTGGAAATGAGAAAAGGATTAGAAGATCCCTAACCTCATCATAAAAGTTCACTTTTACAGAACTTAGCTGACTAGTAATCATATTGAATTCATTTAAATGGTTAACAACAGATCCACCTTGTGACATATTCTTATTAAATAAACGCTTCATTAAAATACCTTGTTGGAAGTCGAGAGTTTTTCATAGAGATTAGCCAATGTGCTCATCACACCCTCTGTTGTCTTTTATTTCAAAATATTGAAATCCACCGACGAATCCAGGAACAACCGTATTGTTCCCAATTCCTTTCTATCAAGAACCTCCCATTCTTTATTCTTCATAGTCACAAACTGTTTTGTTTTTCCACCCAACGGTAGTTATAGATCCTTTTGGTACATATAGTACACCATTTTCATCTTCCATAACTGATAGTTTTGGGCATTAAATTTCTCGACCCTAAACTTTCCTTCTTCTTCCATTTCTCCCACTTGAACTACGAACCCTTCATTCCTGCGAGTTTACCAGCCAAATAGATCTTTTGGCTCTGATACCAATTGTTAGAAAAATAGGATCATAGAGCAATAAATATAAACAATAAACAAGATGCAAATATTAAAACACATTACAAGAGAGACAAAAAATATAACGTGGTTCACCCAAGATGGGTTGCATCCACATAGAAATTTGTGAGTCCTTTATCATTATTCTGTCCAGAAAAATTAAGGGATACAACCTGCAGCAACCCCACTGCACTTCCTCTTCACTCTCTCACAATATCTCTCTCACAATCACAGAGATCTATTTTACAATAATATAATACAATACACAACTGTATTACAATTCCTTCCTTTTATAAAGGAAATACCATGGGAAAATACCACAGGATTCCCAAAACCATGGGTCCATAAATCATCCATTATTGACAAAGTCATGACTCTGAAATTACAACATTTTACAAGGCATTTGTTTGTAAATTTTTGCTACGAGGGTTTTTCCCCCGATCCCCCACCAAGGGAAGCTCCCAAAATTCTCCACCCCCCCCCTAGACCCCCCTAATGACTATAGTGTGGGGAAAGCTCATCCACACCCCCCATTAGGTGTTGGGATCCAAACTCAGCTGAAATAACATCTTTGAATCAGGATGATCAGGCTCCACAACCAACAATACAATATATTAATATCCATCCCAATGGAGAAGCATTTTATATTGTATGGAATGTGTGCAGACAACATGCATGATTATATAGGATTAGGAGTTTTATCTTGTAATCATGTTTATTGATTTATTTATATTTGTAACATTATTTTGTAGAGTTAATTTGTGTAACTGTCTTCGTTAACACTAACATGATGTATATTATTACAATAACATCACAGGTGGTATAACAAAATGGTATCATGAATGAAAATATTGTGGACCTTCTATAAAGATGAGGCATTCCAACTACTTATGAAAATTGATTTTAAAAGACCACTACATGAGGGTATTCCTTCTAGAAAACCACCCTCATAGAATAACAACTATTATTCCAATGGTACTTAACCAGAGAAAATTTGATGACTAAAATAATGACGTTGGATAAATGGATTAGGGAATATGGCACAAAGAAGGGGAATGCAATTGCAAAATTATTCGATTCAAATAGGGAACATTTGTTCATTGATCCTGGATTTTTTATCACTTAGGTTAAGAAAACTCCTATTGAGATGAAAAGGAGATTTTTTTTTTATGAGGATCCATATTAGAATCATATTAAGATTTCTCACTTACTGGATCCAATGCATATATTTCTAAATGTTTCATTTTAGTTATAGAGCCACATATGATAAAAAAAAATTGACACATTGGATGTTAAGAGACCTTATTTTTTTTAAATACTAAAAATAAACTTTGGCCAAGAAAAGAAAGTAGAGTAGATGTTGGTCCCTCTTGATGTTTTAAAGAAGGTGATGTCCCATGGGTTTTAAAGAAATATGGTCTTCTTTTGAAAATGAAGTTATATTGGATGTGAATATATTTTCTTATATATGTTGGTTCTATGAAACTATTTCATTGTAGAAGAACATTTTTTAGTATTGAAATCACATGAATCTTTTAAGGGTGTGCATGTTGAATACATGCATTTTTTATTTATAGTGTAGGTTATAATATACTATGCACTCATAGTATTATGGAAATTATTATTGTATTTTTTTTTTGTGTGGTGTCATTATCCTTTGCTTATGCATGGGTTTGTGAACCATGTGTTCCTCCAAGACCTACAATGCACCATAACCAAATTACCTACATTTGTACATTGGATCATATCAAAGGATATTAATATGGAAAGCATTCATTGATGGTGTTAAGAGATAGTTGAGATGTTTATATGTTATAGAAGGAATATCCCATGAGCTTTGTGGACTTGTATATTTATATTTTGATTCACCTATTTGATGAGATTGAATTAGCCAAGGTGGACTCATGACATTGGATTTATTCCTAGATAAGTACATGAAAAAACTTAAAGGGGTTTGTTCAACAAAGGGAAAACCCTGAAGGGTGTATGACACATGGTTACATAGTATCCAAGTCATTTGATTATGCTAGTGAGTGCATAATGAAATACTACATTGTTATAATTATTCTAGTGAGTATAAGTGTAAGAATTAATAGCATATGGAATATGACAGTGAGAAAAAAAATTTAAAAATTGAAATTGATTTAAATTCATCATACTTTAAGTTTGTACATCATTGGAGTCACTCCAACTTATTAAAGGGGGTCTTTGGCCTCTATTATGTCATCAAAATTGGGCTACATACATGTTCACACTCACTTCATGTGCTAAGTCTAAGTGAGTTGTCAATATTCAAGGTCTTGAGTTGTAAATATTGAAGATCTCCTTTGCAAAGGCCAATGGAGTCCCAACTCCCAAGCTATCCAAGATTTGAAAAATGTTGAATACCCATTAGAAATTAATATAATATTTGATTTGATTTGATTTTTGGTATTTTGATGAACATTTTACATCAAATTTGTACCAATCACAATGTCGTTGCTTGTTATTTTCACCTTGTTATCACTCTACGAGTTTGAATAAAGTTGATAGAATAATAAGAAGTCTAAACACGTGACAATTTTGAATTCCCAATGAGTTTTTGGTTGGAATTGGATGATGTTTTTTTCAAGAAATCCATATTTTGTGTTGCTCAAATAATGATTTTCAATATAAATGGATTCGCCTCCCTAAAAAATCCCTCGTCACCCATATTCTAAGAATTTAAACACTATTATTTAGAATTTTAAGAATTATTGCAATTGTTTTGTCAGATTCCGTTGAAATTACACCCGAAAAATATGTCAGAAATGGTTGAAATCATCACATGTTTAAGATAATATGAAAATATTATTCACATGAAGATATAGGAGCTATGATAATCCTCACAACTCAATAATTTCACAAACTATGCAGAAAACAATGTAAAAGAGAAAAATTAACACATAGGAATGGTGCCGATAACTAAGGTTTCTATTGCTATCCAACATGTAAATATGTTCAGAACATCATTATAATAAAATATGATAAAACATTTTTCATTTGGAGGAAAATTGGATACATACATGTGGCAGGCTTAGATTGGACCTCAAACCCCCCTAAGTGGACCAATGAGCTCCCAAATCACCTCAAACGGTCACAAATGACCATGTGAACATGGGTGAAGCATGATAGGACATAAATAAGGGTATTATAGGTGTGTTGGAGTGCATGGGTGACTGGGAGTGGCTATAGGAATCATTTAATGGTCCAAAATAGCAAAAAACACTCAAATACAATGCATGGGTGCCTCTAGTGAAACCAAATCCATGTTGTAAAGAGTGGGAGTGGCCCAAGGATTGAAATATCATTAATGAGGGAGTGTGAGTCTCCTAAATTATCAAATGTGGGTACTTGGGTGCATAAATGATTCCAAAACCTCCAAATACCTTAGGAGACCATAACCAAGGTTTGGACTATGCAACAAGAGTGAAAAACAAATGAAGGTGTGTTCTAGGTGGTATGCAACCATGGTAATAGGCTGTATGATGATTAAACACCCCCCATTAATCCTAACTTAGTGTAACCACATCAAAATTCAAGGCCTTGGAAACTAACTCTCAAGTCACCTCTTACAAAAAATTATTTGTCCATAAAACCAAGGAAAGAAGGAAAAACCACATGGGAATAAAAACTCCCCTCTAAAATGGACATGGAGAGAAATATGAATTTGAATATCAGTCATCACCATGTGTCACACACTCAAGGGAGTGACCTAAAATAGGTGAATTTATTCTCTAAGAATATCTGGTGAAGATGCCAACAATTTTCTTTTTAGATGGGCAATACTGCAATGGTATCGCATGCTCATGCACCAAGATCCATATGTAGTACATGTGTATCTCAATGTGCTTGGTCCTCTATCTCTATACTGGATCGGTGTAAATATTTATTTCACCTTGATTGTCACACCAAATGATAGTGGGCGAATAAAATGCAAAACCAAGTACTCCAAGAATGCCTTACAACCACACAAATTGTGTAGCTGCATTCACTGCTCCTATGTACTTGGCCTAAGTTGATGAAAGGGATATAATGTGACATTTCTTAATTGACCAGAATATGGGACCATGTGTAAGAATTAATACATAACCTTAAGTGGGAATTCTGTCAATGGAATCTTTACCCCAATCAGAATTAATAAATCCAACTAATTCTAGTGGAGAACTAGCATCATAGTGAATCATGAAGTGTTTGGTTCCTTGCACATAATACAAGATCCTCTTAGCATCCTTCCAATGGATCTCATAAGGATATTTCATATACCTTGCAACAATACCTATTGCATAATTCAAATCAGGTCGAGAGTGTGTGAGATACAATAAGCTCCCAACTAGCTACCTATAAACCGAGTTGTCCACCAATGGAGATTAACAAAAATCACCTAGTTTCACTCCTGAAAAGAAGGGACATTTGGTTGAATTAAATTTAAAATTTTTTAACTTCAATAATAGTTCTGTAACATACTTTTATTGTATGGCATTTGTACATGCATCAATTGTCAATCTCCAAGCCAAGAAATTGTTTCAAAATCGAAGGTCAGTCATTGAAAACACATTGTGGAATGAAGACTTAATTGAACCTGTATTAGAAATGAAAATTCCAATGATCAAAATATGATCAAAATGCATTACTATAATCTGAAACGAATCATCTAAATGTTTTAAATATACATTAGGATCACATTTTCATATTTCAAAGCCCCGTGATAGAAGAAAGATGCCCATGTTGGCATACCAAGCCCTGGGGGCTTGCTTGAGGCTATAGAGAGACTTCTTCAACCTGCAAACAAGTGAAGGATCATGAATAAAACCTTCATTATAATGCATATAAATATACTCATGAATGTAACCATGAATAAAATCACTCTCCACATCCATGTGGTGCACCTCCCATCGCTTAGATGCATCAATGGCCAAAACTAGCCTAATAGACTCCATATTTGCAACCAGTGAAAATGTATCTGTATAGTCCACTCCATGGAATTGAGATAAGAATTTGGAAACTAAAATTTCATTTTAGTTGATATCAGAACCATAATTATCCATATTGTTAATATAAACCTACTTACATTGCACTAGTTTCCTCTTGGAAGGTAGAGGAACCAACTCCTAAGTTTCATTCTCTTACAAAGACCTGAACTCTTCTTGCATGGTTGTTTGCCATATTGGATCATGTTATGCTTCCTAATATGACTAAGGATCAGATCCAACCATCATTAAGTACCTCTCTGAAATATTTGAATCACAAGTGGAGAAATCATTGTGAAATTGATATCTAGTCTTCCTGGAGTCTAGTGGATCTCCAACAAGATCACCGACTCCTTGTATGGTTTTCTATGCCATTTTTTCCCTTATGGGTGAGTTGTGATCTGCATTCATGTCATAATATTCATATTCCATATTATAATAAAAAAAATCATATAAATAATTATCACTCACAACATAATTGAGTGGAGGGTGTGAGCAATCCCCCTTGACTAGTTCAATCTCTTGCATGGGCTCTTCTTTGAATTGTACACTTCTATCAATAAATTTTTTCTGAGATGAGGGATCAAAGAGATTGTAGCACTTTTTCTATTCAGCATATACAACCATTATGTACTCCTTTATTTGAGTTTTCAAGGCCTTTTTCTTCTTGGGAGGAATTCTAGCTCAAGCCTTTAAGCCAAAAACCCTGAAATGAGAAACATTGGGCTTGTGACCACTCCAAGCCTCAAATGGAGTTTTCTATTACAATTCTTTGTATGGAAATATTTTATGAAAATATGCAACACAATGGATAGCTTCATCCCATATATTAGTATAAAAATACTTATCCTCCAAGATGCATGTGGCCATTTCCTTCAATGATCTATTCTTATGCTCTGCAACACCATTTTGTTGTGGTGTGTAAGGAAAAAAATGTTGCATTTGAATGCCATTCACCTCGCATATATTTTTTAGTTTATTGTTAAAATATTCCTTACCATTATCATTCATTAATACCTTTATCTCATTCCCACTCAATTTCTCAACCAAATCCTTGAAAACTTTGAAGATCTCAAACACCTCAGATTTCTACTTGAGAAAATATACCCAACAATACCTTGAGAAATCATCTATGAATGTTAAGCCATACCTTGATTTTCCATAGGAGGGTGTGGAAATAGGTCCTATAATATATAAATAGATAAAATCAAGAACTTGTAAATCCATTCTTTCCTTTCCCTTGTCTTACTTACGCTCTGCATGCTTCCCAACAATGCATCCCTTGCATGTGCATTTGGAAAACCGATGCTTGGAAGCCCTTCAACCATGTTTTCTTTGCTTAATGCTTGAATATATTTGTATTTGAGGTGTCCAAACTTCTCATTACATATCTTTCTGGTCTCATTGGCATGTTACATGAGTGAATTCCCTTGGGATTAAGGAATAAAGTGTGAAAACTTGTACATCCTTTACTCGTGATCTGCAATACCCACTGCAACAACTTGGCCTGCAGAAATTTCTAGTATTTCCACACCTAATTGAGTAACTGTTACTCTCTTGGCTGAGTCCATATGTGTCATTTGATAGACAAAGAGTAGGTTTTCTTCAATAATAGGCACATAAAACACATTGTTGAAGTACCCATTGTCAAGGTCGACCATGCCAATACCTTTGGCTAGGATCTCAGGGTCATCACCCATGAGGATAGATGGATCATTGTAAGGATGTAGGTCTAAGAAGGATTATTTTATGGAATGCATGTGCCTTGAGGAACCTGAATCTATGATGAAGGAGGAAGAGCCAAAATATCCAACAACTAGTGCATGGCATATATCCTTTTCCTCTGAAGTTGAACCTCCCTCCTTCTTCCTTGCATCTTCTGGCAGGTGGATGTTGTTCTTCTCAAGGAGTTGCAACATCATGTAAATGGTTTTCTTCATGCATGTACTCTCTAGATTCCAAACTTTGTGACAATAAGTGCATTTTTTCTTCTCTTGCTTCTTTCCTTTGTCCTTGCTAGGATTCAAACCCCCATCACTGGATTTGGGCTTCTCCTGCTTCTTATTCTCTTTTTGCTTCAAATACTTGGATTTCTTCTTGTATTTGGCTTGATTCCAAACATGTACACCAAGGGATTGATCCTTGGTGGATTTTATGGTACCCATTTGAACCAACTTTTCTTTTTCTTGAGTCAAAGACTCCATGAAGTCTTCCAGGGTAGGAATTCTCCATTTTTGAACTGTCATCTTACCTGAGTGGAATGTCAAAACAAAAAATGAGTATTCAGGCCCTAGCTTTGAAAAAATGGACAAGATCAACTGGTATTCCTTATTTTCGATGCCACACTTTCAATTACCATTCAACATGTAAATATGTCTAGAACACAATTATAATACAATAGGATAAAATCGTCAGAATTTGGAGGAAATTTGGCTGCATACATGTGGAAGGCTTAGATTGGACCTCAAACCCCTCTAGGTGGACCAATTATCTCCCAAACCACCTCAAACGGTCACCAATGGCCATGGGAACATGGGTGAAGCATGCTAGGACATAAAAAAGGGTATGCTAGGTGTAATGGAGTGGATGGGTGAGCGAGAATGGCTCTATGAAGCATTTAATGGTCCAAAAGAGCCAACCATAGTTCCCCTTGTTCTTTTTCCCACTAGGTTGGTAACTCCTGAGTGCCCTTCTAGGAAGATTGTGCTGAATAGACATTCACATTCTGAGATGAGGGGGTGGAATTCTAGGCTTCCTCAGCTGCAATTTGCTTCACTGATATTTCATGGATCTTCTTATCCATTGAATATACAGTCAGCATGTCTATTGAACCTACCATGCCATCAACATGTGGTCCAGGATTGGGTTTGACAAAGTTTGTATTAGACCTTGGCACCTTAAATATAATTTCATATAGAATCCCATACTAGGCATATATCAAATCCAGCTACCGGGTCCTGAGAATGGCCTCTTCCTTCGTGTTTTCCACTAAGTTGCACTTAGGGGACTTTTCAAGTGAGCCACCAAGGATCGAAAAAAATCACATGTTCTTACTCAGTGCTCAAAAGTTCCGTGATTTCATCAGGGCCAATTATGGCCTCTTTTGGATGTTCACACCCTTTCAAGGGAATTGTAATAAATGACATAGCATGACGTTCTTTTATGTAAAAGTCTTGACCTTCTTAGAATTGGTCATCAAGGTCATAATCCTTGAGTGTTTTTTCCCTCGTCGATTATGTGACGCTTTTTTAAGTGACATATAATTTTTGAGTTTTTTAGTCAAAATCCTCCAAATTCAAATGGTGAGTTTGGTAACTTTTTTTTTCTTTCAAAAAGGTTATTAAATCCTAGGGCCTATGAATTATACCATTCTAGTCATATGTCCAGATTTTAGTGAACATCCGATAAGTCCCCCTAGGATTTTTTAATTTTTAGCTTTTTAATAAAATCATCAATAAGGTGTATTTTAGATGTAATTTTTCAAAAGGTCATAAAATTGGGCCTAGGGATCCAATTTGGTCATGGGGATGCTCATTTTTGGAGCCAGATACCTAAAGTAACCCATAAACCCACTTTTGAGAGTCAAATTAGTAATTTTCAATTATTAATTTGGATTTTCTCTCCAAAATGGCTCAGAGGGTCAAATAAATGGAAAAATAGGAGAAAACCCCAATCCTAAATCAAAGGTAGCTTGTCTGGGACTTGTCTATGATCTGGCATGTTGGTTGAGGGTCTTTTCTGGGGAATTTATGAGGCTAGAGAGTATCTCCAACCCTCTCTCTAAGGTGTCAGACAACTCTCCACTAAAGGGGGGCGCATTCTCCTCAAGGAGGGTGCAATCCCTCATGTGGTTGAGGTGGTTGGGAGAGGTGGAGGCCTCCTAAGACATGTGTCTCACCTCCTGTGAGGTGGATTCCCTTCATCCCAACACTTAGGCTTTCCTCCCATTATTTTATCAACATCATAAACCTCCTCTCCACTTGGCAAAAGCACCCCCCTGTGGCTATTAAAGCAGGGTTATCCTCCTTTGTTTAAGATGTATGCAAAGAAACTCTGTCATTCTGTATTGTTGCTATATTGATGAATAAAATTTCAGACTTTGGAGGTCCACTATGTGTTATGATATGATTGCTTGTGAATATTTGAGGTGACATTTTTAAATTTCCGAGTTTCTTCTTTCTGTTTAAATTGCTACTAGATCTAGCTTAGAAGGTCATCCTAAGACACATAGAGTAGGAATTTACGGCTGTAAATTGGTTAATGGTATTTTTATTTCAAGATATAGGAGAGTAGTTGTTCATACTCAGTTGTATTTCAACTCATTCTCATTACATGTTTTTGAGCATACTAGATCTAAATTTTTTTGCAGGGGTTTCTCATAGATTTGTTTTGGTGGTTACATATTCAAAGGATGAGTTTAAATCAGTTGTATATTATTCCTCTTTGAAAATCTCTCTATTTTTAGCTTATTTCTACAGGGTCTCCAAATTTTTCATAAGAAGATCAAGCGAGGCTTGAAGTTGCTTTCCATCTTCTCAAAACAAATCTCTCTCCTATTTTCGGTTACATAGTTTGAATATGCAAATGTGATAGATCTGATTTAAAAGTATGATAATTTCAATCTACTTATTTATCATATCAGATAATTTATATTTATAAGTGCCTAAAAATAATCATCTTTTGATGATCTAAAGTTGTCATTTCGGTGCTTTAAAACCTAGTAAAATTTTCAATTTATTCCAGGTACTAAAATTAGTTTTAGTTTTTATCTTTTATTCATTCATTCCATCATATTATAATAATTTAAATCTCTGTTTTTTATCAGGTACAAAGAAAAAGAGGAGGAAGATTTGTTCAGAATCCTAGTTTTGGGTCTCCCAAGACATAAAAAACCTCAGTTTTCACTTCTTCTTCATTCCCCTTCACTCCAAAAATTTGAATAAATATTTAGACCTGTTTTATAGGGTCTAAGACATATTTTAATTTCATTTTTATGATATTGTAATCATAAGTACTAAATAAAACAAGTGGGGTACACAATGCCCACACTTCATTCCCCCTGGGGGGATTGGTAGTGCCTCTTTCGTCGCTTGGATTTTTCTAACAATATCACACACAAAAATCCACTTTATTTGAAGGTTTTTTTAGCTAGATATTTCATTTCATTTCCATATTTTAAATAGTTTAAATAATTTTGTTCCCTTGCTCGTTGCCATGAAGTATGCTCTCTCCACCAACGAAAGGCTTCTTGCTGATTATTGGTGGATGATCAGAAAGTGGCACATAGATTGTGGATTCTTTTAGGATTTATTTTTTATTTTGGTCCCAAAATATTTTTGCTTTAGTATACAATTGGAACAACTATTTTCCATTCCGGTGTATGCCCTTTCCCATCACGGGTTCACCTTGAGATTTGGTATAATCAAAAGCAAGAATGCGCACTGATCAATTATTCACATCTAAACAATTAATTCACAGTAATAAAATAAACAACATTTAAACATTGTGAAAATCCAACACAATGCCTTTTGATATTATTGGGAAAATTTCTCAAAGGAAGCGAAAACTACTGAATAGTGACCTTGAGATACAGTTAGGTTACACCCTTGTTGGTGTAGAGTTTAACATCTTCTCGAAGAATCCAATTCAGTCCACATTTCTGAGTGAGGAACCAATTTTTCCATCTCTCTGGACATATTCTCGGTATTTCATAAGTATATCGAGAATCCCGCTTCCCTTAAATCAACTCATCTTTAATAATTAAAAATGACCAAGACACATTGCAAAACATTTCCTTTTTGACAACATTTTTTACGCCATTTGGAACTGATTTGAGTACATACCAATCTTATTTTCATATAATTATCAGTTTTGTCAATATTAATCATTATATACTCATGTTATATGCTATTGGATGTTTAAACAATTTTGCATCAGTCTTGCGACATAATTATTTACCCAAAAACTCCTAAAACAACTTAATTTCGTCATTAACAACTAAAATATAAAGATCCTTAGTTGAAATATTTCTTAGGGACCACACCCCTTGGCTTCATTACGATTTTTTCCTAAACAAACGAGTCAATATCAAGTGATAGTACTTGACTCGTGATCACTTTCCCCCAAGGACACACCTAGCAGCTTGAATATTTATGTTGCGCTTAACCCTCAGGTGTGTGAAAGGTGGAAACACTTTTTGGAATCGTTTCAAAAAATAAATATTTTTATTTCCGAGGTACGACTTACCCCCCCCCCCCCGGTTTTTTACCCAATATTTTATTGATCTAGTCGAACAACTATGAATCTACTCGATCCATCTGGCGACTCCACAGTTTAAAAAAACGTTAGGGTATTCTACGAGAATAAGCTTACATCAAAGATTTAAACATTTTCCTGAACCTGAAAGGGTCTTACATAAAACATTATATATACTTGAGTCTCGTAGGGTCCTTGAAAATCTAGTGGCTGAGTCTATTTCAGACATCCAATTCTTGTTCATAGTGGCAACTCCCATTAATCCTATGGCTAATCCTCTTAGTCCAATGGATGCTTTCTTTCTACCCCTTAATTTCACTAATATAGAAGGTCAGCCTCATGTCATACCAGAGAAAGATATACATAAATTGCCAACTTTCCAGGGGAACAATTCCATTTCTCCATCAAGCCATCTTAACAAATTCTCAAAATGTCTCCATAGTTGGTGTCAAGATGCTACAAGTCAACATGGTGATGTATACATGACTCTTTTTTCTTTATCACTTGAAGAATATTCTTGTGACTGGCACATCAACCTTGCTGATGATTCATATAACTCTTGGGACTCCTTCAGGAAGGAATTCATGGAAATATTTGGTGAAAAGAAGGAGCCTCATTTTTTATTAAATGCACTCCACTCCATTAAGAGAAATGAAAATGAAACGATGGAGGAATCCAATAAAAAAATCGGAGATCTTATTGTAAGCATGGATAATGAAGTCAAGCCTCCTGATAAATCCATCTTGGTTTATTACATAGAGGCACTCAGTGAGGAAATGAGATACCAATGGAGAGACAAATAACTCATTGATCTTAAAGTTTTCGAAGCATTAGCCATTAAAATTGATGCAAACATGCAGGCTTCAGGTAAGTCTAACTTGCTTGGTTTTACAAGAGGGAAGGCCAAACAAGAATCCAAAGGAAAAGAGTCCATGCAAGAGGCATATGATAAGAACACTAAGGAGTTAAATGTAAAAATGGAATCCATGGAATCCACTTATACTAATTAGTTGAATATGAAGCAGAATCGAGTAGTGACCATGGAAAGATCTAACTCTAATAAGAAAAATTTCCAACCTAAAGGTAACTGGGTTCCTAAGAAAGCTACTAATAAAGATAATACTCTTCCAAATCAACTAGATACAACCAATATGGTTCAGGAAGTGATCCCTTATTGTAGACCTTGTGATTCACTTCATGAAGAAGCTATTTGCTATGTGGTATGACGAACTTTAGAACAAGGAATTCTTGAGATGGGCAGTAGTGAAGAAGTTTCAAAGCGAGCCTGAATACATCAATGCAGTTGGCCATATGTATCCCGTGCTAAAGAAGACTGGAAGAAATAAAAAGAGTATAGTCAAGAGGTAGAAAATTTGACTAAGAACTATGGTGCTCTGCCTACATCAGTGAAGATTAGAGAAATTACTAAGTTTAAAGGAATCTCCTATCAAAGAAGAGAAAATGTTGGAAGTTCAAAAAGTAATCAATATCAGGTAAACACTCCTCATGAACCAAATTATATTCTTGATATGGGTGTTTGGTTTCAAAAAGTTTGAGTATCGATTCCAGCGAATGAAGTGATTAAAATTCCAGCACAACGAGGAAAACTGATGAAATCATTGGATCCTACGCATCCTAAGAAGGTGACTTTTCAAGAAAGTCAAGAAATAACTTCTCTTATAAACAAAGATGATTCCATTGATCTTCCAGTTATTTTAAAAACTAAGGAACAAGGAAGATAAGATCATCCTCCATTCTATGTTTCACTGTTGATGAATGATCTTCTTCTTCATAACTATATGTTAGATTTTGGATCTTTAGCCAACATAATGACTAGGAAAGCCATGGAACATTTAAATTTGAAAATCACTAGACCATATCATAATATCTGTGTCATGGACTCTAGAGAAGTTAAGGTGGTTGGTATTGTTTGGGTTTCCCAGTACAATTGGCTAAGTACCCTGATATTCACTTAAAAATGGATATCCTCGTAATTAATGTACCCGACAAATGGGGTATGTTGCTATATCCTCGTAGTTTTTCACTCAAAATCCTCCAAAGTCGGGATGGTGATTTTTGTAAATTTTTTCTCAGAAAGGTTATTAAAGCCTAGTGTCTATGTATTATACCATTCTAGTCATATGTCCAGAGTTTCATGAACATCCGATAAGTCCCTCGTAGGATTTTTTAATTTTAAGTTTTTTAATAAAATCATCAATAAGGTGTAGTTTAATTGTAATTTTCCAAAAGGTCATAAAATTGGGCATAGGGATCCAATTTGGTCACGGGGATGCTCATTTTTGGAGCCAGAGACCTAACTTAACCCCTAAACCCACTTTTGAGAGTCAAATTAGTAATTTTCAATTATTCATTTGGATTTTCTCTCCAAAATGGATCGGAGGGTCAAATAAATGGAAAAATAGGAGAAAACCCCAATCCTTAATCAAAGGCATCTTGTCTAGGACTTGTCTCTGAGGTGGTAGATTGGTTGAGGGTCTTTTCTGGGGAATTTACGATCCTAGAGAGTATCTCCAACCCTCTCTCTGAGGTGTCAGACAACTCTCCACTAAAGGGGGGCGCATTCTCCTCAAGGAGGGCACAATCCCTCATATGGTTGAGGTGGTTGGGAGACATGGAGGCCTTTTGAGACATGTGGATCACCTCCTATGAGGTGGAAATCCTTCTTCCCAACACTTAGGATTTTCTCCCATTCTTTTCTCAACCTCTTAAACCTCCTCTCCACTTGGAAAAAGTGCCCCCTGGGGTTTGAGCTCTTCTCCTTTGTTTAAGATGGATGCAAAGAACCTATGCCATTTTGTATTTTTTCTATATTGATGAGTAAAATTGCAAACTTTGTAGGTCCACTCTATGTTATGAGATGATTGTTTGCGAATATTTGAGGTGGAATTGTTAAATTTTTGAGTTTCTTCTTTTTGTTTAAATTCCTATTAGATGTAGATTATAAGGTCATCCTAAGACACATATAGTAGGAATTTACGGCTGTAACTTGCTTACTGTTATCATTAGAGGAAATTTCAACAAAAAATGGGCCTTTCGACCCTAATTCAAATTCCATGTCATCATGTGTTAGCCAATGAAATTGATTTAAATTTGAAATACCATATAGGTCTTAAACAATTTTTTAATATAAATTTGGGGATAGGTATCATAAAAAAAACTTTTGTTTCTGTTGGTATTTTCGACATATCTCCTTATGTTTTTACTCAAATTTCGAGTGGGAGAGATCCCTGGATGTAGAATTAAATTTTGCATCCAACAAGTACCCACTCTGCATATGTTTAACGGACTTTGCTACCCCAAAAACAAGAAATACCTGAAAAATCCCACTCTCTATACTTTTTCGAGTAGTAGAGTCCATCAAAAGTACATAGAGAGCATACTCGTTGGATGTGGAATTTAGTTATGCATCCAGGGAGCTCTCTTGCTCAAAATTTGAGTAAAAACACATGGAGATATGTTGAAAATATGAACAAAAAAAGCAGTTTTTTTCTTTTCTTCCTCCAAAATTAATAAATATTATTTTATTATTTTCCTTAGGAGGCCCATTTTGAATTGAAATTTCCTGTAATATTTGATTTCAAGAGATAGGAGAGTAGTTGTTCCTACTCAGTTTTATTTCAACTATTCCTCATTTCCTGTTTTTTAGTACACTAGATCTAACTTTTTATGCAGGGGTTTCTCATAGATTTGTTTTGCAAGTTACATTTTGAAAGGAAGGGTTAAACTCAGTTGTATCTTCTTCCTCTTTGATAATCTCTCAATTTTTATCTTATTTCTACAAGGTCTCCAAAATTTTTATAAGAAGATCAAGCGAGGCTTGAAGTTGCTTTCGATCTTCTCAAAACAATTCTCTCTCCTCTTTCTGGTTACATAGTTTGAATATGAAAATTTGATAGATATTATTTAAAAGTATGATAATTTCAATATGCCTATTTAGAATATTATATAATTAGATTTATAAGTTCTTAAAAAGAATCATCTTTTGCTGAATCTAAAGTTGTCATTTCGGTGGTTTAAAAACTAGTAATTGTTTTCAATCTTTTGCAAGTACTGAAATTAGTTTTAGTTTTTATATTTTATTTCTTCATTCCATCATATTATAATAATTTAAATTATTTTTTTTATCAGTTGCAAAGAAAAAGAGGAGGAAGCTCTGTTCAGAATCCTAGTTTTGGGTCTTCTGGGACAAAAAAAACAACCTCAGTTTTCCTTTCTTCTTCATTCCCCTTCACTCCACAAAGTTGTATAAATAATTAGAATTGTTTTAGAGGATATAAGACACATTTTAATTTCAATTTTATGATATTGTAATCATAATTAATAAATAAATCAAGTGGGATACACAACTCCCACACTTCATTCCCCCTGGAGGATTGGTAGTGTCTCTTTCGTCGCTTGAATTTGTCTAACAATCACACGCACACAATCCCCTTTATTTGAAGGTTGTTTTAGTTAGTCATTTAATTTCATTCCCATATTTTAAATTGTTTAAATAATTTTGTTCCATTTCTCGTTTCCACGAAGTATGCTCTCTCCACCAACCAAAGGCTTCTTGTTGATTATTGGTAGATGATCAAAAAGTAACACATAGCTTGTGGATTCTTTTAGGATTTAGTTTTTATTTTTCTTTCACAATATTTTTTCTTCAATATACAATTGGCACAAATATTTTTCCATTCTGGTGTATGCTCTTTCCCAACGCAGGTTCTCCTTGAGCTATGGGATAATCAAAAGCAGGAATGCGCACTGATCAATTCTTCACATATAAATAATTAATTCATAGTATAAAAATCAACAACCTTATACTAACATTGTGAAAATTTGGCACAATGCCTTTTGACATTATTGGGAAATTTCTGAAAGGAAGTGAGAACTACTGAATAGTGGCCTCGAGATACAGTTAGGCTACACCCTTGTTGGTGTAGTGTTGAACACCTTCTCAGATAATCCAATTCAACCCACATTTCTAAGTGAGGAACCAATTTTTTCATCTCTCCAGACATATTCTTAGTACTTCATAAGTATATTGTGAATCCCCCTCCCCTTAAATCAAATCATCTTTAATAATTAAAACTGACCAAGACAAATTGCAAAACATTTCCTTTTCAACATCATTTTTGACTCCATTTGGCATTGATATGAGTACATAATAGTCTTCTTTTCATCTGATTATCATTTTTTTCAATATTAATCTTTATAAACTCATGTTATATGTTGTTGAATGTTTAAAAAAAAATTCATCAGTCTTGCGACATAATTATTTACCAAAAAACTCCTAAAACAAATTGATTTCTTCATTAACAACTAAAATATATAGAGCCTTAGTTGAACCCTTTCTTAGGGACCACACCCCTTGGATTCATTAGGAGTTTGGCCTAAACGAATGAGTCAAAATCAAGTGACAGTACTTGACTCAAGACTTGCCCCCAAGGACACACCTAGCAGCTTGAATATTTTTGTTGTACTTAACCCCTGGTGTGTGAAAGGAGGAAACACTCCGTAATCACTCCTGACGTGGAAACATATTTTGAAATATAACTAGGCAATAATGATACCAAAAACCATTCCAATAAGAACTTGGAGGGAATATTGAATTTTATAAGCCTCTTTCTCCTTCTCCACTCCTGAATATGATTAGATATATGAATGGACTTATTCTTCCTAAAATTTGATAGAAGATATGTACCGGCATTATTCTAGACAAGAAGTTGAAAGTGATTCAAGAAAACAGTTTCCAAATCAAGAAAACTGTCGTATGCAACCGATGGGATTTCAATGTACCACTTTACTAGTACACTAGTCAGTGTTCATTGAAACAACCTCAACCGAACAGAATCATCATTCTGTGAGTTGGAAGAGCACCATAAATGGCATGTCGTGATATGGGAACTTGGGTCCTCACCAATTTTCCCTTCAAACTTCAAAATGTATGAAGGTAATTTGATTGGGACCGGTGGCTATGTCGCATCATAGCACACAAGGTCGTTCATTAGTTTCGATAAGTCTAACAAGTTTAAAGTTATAAGAAAGGATAAATGAGGTCAAGGAGGAAATTGGTATTGAGGAATCTAGGGCGAGGAAGTACCTGCACCAGGGCTACCAAATGAGAGGTCGAGGTTTCCCGTAGCTGCTATCTGTGAAGAAATATAAAGGTTTTGAAAAGGGTTCCACCCAAAGGCCAAATGGTTACTAACTTGTGGTGTGTGATATTGTGTTCGGCAGTTCTAGTTGAAGTTGGAGTTGTAGAGATAGGATTTGAAATTCCCCCACTAAAAAGTGAGAAAGGAGAACTCGCAAAAGGAGCGGTTGACACTTGATTAGAAGTATGGAAGTTAACACTTTAAAAGGGGTTCGAACCTCTAGATGACATACCATCATAAGTAGGAAATGGACCTACATAAGGAGCAGATGGATGGATGTGGCCCCCATACGACGAAAAAACTTTGATGAATGAAGTGGACCCACTAGGACCAATTTGAGCACTCTGAAATAAAGGAGAAGAAGTGAATGGTACAATGGGTATCCCAGTAACTATTACTTTAGAAGGACTGGTAGTGTTTATAGGTGTTGATGGATTAACCACTCAGGTACTTGGAGACACCAAATCAGATGAACCAAAGTTTAAAGACACTACAAGAATAGTAGGGATACTTGATCTAGGAGTACTCACCAGTGAGGGAGAGACTCCACCCACCATCATAGTTGAAGTGGGGCTAGCCACATCCCCTAGACCTTCTCCTGAGCTAGACATAATATTACTCAAGAGAAAACCAACACCAGGTGAACCAAAAGGATGAACTTGCACTAAAATGGGACCACTTAAATCAATTATAGGTGGATTATAATTTGCTGCAAAATCTTGAACTTTCAAGTATTCAACTTCCACAGGAAAGTGGTCTGTCTGAGTATAAAAAAGTTTAGGTTCTCCCTAAATTTGGATGACTCCAGTAAATTCAAAAGAACTGTTAGTATCTAATGTTTGACTTTGAGATAGAGGTGGAGGTTCCACTATGGAAAGTGGAGGAATGTTTTGAAACCTTCGAGACCTATGGGGAGGTTTATTCTACACAAATACATATTTAAGTCACACACCTAAAGGTCAGACTAGATCACAGGAAAACCATAGAGCACGCTACTAAAAAACTCCTAAGTATCACAAACACAGTCAAGTGAAAGTTATTTCTTCCAAAGGAACGTCTATGATGATTACAGCCCAGAAAAAACCAGTGAAGCACTGGAAAATAGTTACTTGGTGTCCCATGATAATGTTTCTAGGTGCAAGCATTTAAATCAGCAAACTGCCATCCCAAATTGTTAACCGGGGTTTCCTCCCAAGCCTTCCCTAGGTATAGTGGAAATAGCCTTCCATCAAAACCCATGAAAGAATCCTAGAGTTTGGATACTAAGGCTACCAAACTTACAACAACATTCTCACAGAACAGTTGTAGGTCTGACTGTTGTGCATGGGTAGGGTAGCTAAGCCCAAAATTATGACAACATCGACACCTCATGGGGACCAAAGGTGGTACTGAGGAACCCCCATATGCACAAAAATCCTGGTTTATGCTTGAAC
Source organism: Pseudotsuga menziesii (assembly GCA_001517045.1). Classification (NCBI taxonomy): domain Eukaryota; kingdom Viridiplantae; phylum Streptophyta; class Pinopsida; order Pinales; family Pinaceae; genus Pseudotsuga; species Pseudotsuga menziesii. The sequence goes on along the minus strand of LPNX010144877.1, from coordinate 120,169 downwards.
GAAGTATTGGAGGGTTATCTCTGAAACTAAGTTTTCATGTGACCTCATGCTTGAATCCTGTGTTAGAGGAGCTTTCTGATAGATATCTTGTAAACTTGGAATTACCTAATGATAAGACACTAAGTCTGAGTTCAAATGATCTTGGATAGTTAAATATCTCTTAATATAAGAACCTATCATAACTAGTTGATGTATGACCCTAAAAAATAAAGTGTTACTAATAAATTATAATTTATAGTCTTCTTTTTAGGGTTAATATTACTCAAAGGTAGAGGAAGTGCAACTCATGGTTTTTTGACTCAACTTAAAGCAAAGACGATGTAAACATTTTGAAAAGCAAATTCTATTAAACATATTGTTTTTCCTTTTTGAAACAAAATGAAATTTCTTAAGAACTTTGGAAAACACAAGACTCTTTTTTATACTTTCTCTTTTTGAAAAATACTTTAAAAAACAAGCATACATAGAGCCAATATGAGACTTGTTATGAAACTACAAATGCTTTGTTTTATTTTTCTTTTCAAAAATCCAAAATTTAATGCAAACTAAGCAAGATAGATAACATGAAGACTTATATATGCAAAAAATAATGTCTAGAACTTATAATCACAACTTTAAGAAGCAATGTAAAGATGACCTAAAACCCTACTTGGACTGAATTACTAGGCTTTGGAAGACAAGTAAATCAAAGAGGTTGGTAAAATAAAAAGGTTCAAAATGTCATTAAAGCAATAATATGCATACAATTATACCATAGAATTGAAAGAATCCAAGAAATCACAAAACCACTTCAACTGACAAGATAAGAGACAAGACCTAAGAAAACTTGCACACAAAATCAAACCTAACCTACTCAATACAAAATTGTAAGAAAAGTTACAGTCAAATACATGAAGTAATAGAGTAGGTCTCAGTAATGAAATAAACCTACAAGAGTATTCAAAACTAAGACACTCAGAACAAGGGAGAAACCCTAATTTTTGGATACCTCGTACAGGAAATTGTAATTGTCCAGTGGAAAACCTACGAACTAATTGTGATTGTTATGAAGGAAGCCCACGATTACAACTCGGGACTCATGACTGTTAACACAGCAACCCGCAAATTACCCTTGAATTTTTCAAATGAAAAAATAAAAGGACAGAGGATCCTGAGCACATAACCCTACTGGATGAAACACAGATGCAAGAAAATCACCACATAAACAAAAGAATGAAAAATGGATTGAAAACCTAATTGGAAAGTCCCTAAACAAACTAGACTTCCCTAGTGGAGTGTCCAATTCTGTTATGGATTTCAACCTTTTGACTTGGGGCTCCTGGGGTCACCAACATACTAGGTTTTGGATTACATACATAAGGAGCTACACTGAACATAAATGAGAGAAATATGATGAAGTGGATGTGTACCTTGTTACCGATGGTTGATTGAATCTTGATCCTTCTTTCTCCATTTCTATTCAAGCTCCTGACCTTCTGTACCTACAAAAGATATCGATTTTCTCCATAGAAATAATGATTGTTATATAAGGAAAGATGAAAATATTATAATTTCATATCCGAACTAATAGAAATACATTTCACAATTAATAACAATAGGAACATGTACAAAGACAAAGTGGATTAAATTCACTCTTTATTCAGAAGTTTTAGGGAACATTACAACCCTTTTTGAGACAAGCCTCTTTTCTGACCAAGAAACACAGTTCTCTTGCTTCTCCTTCCAATGGATACCTCTAGCATAAACTTGCTCTTCAACTTTCTTCCCCTATCCTTTACCCCTCCTGTCTATTTATACTGCTAATGAGGAGGAGTTACGAGGTCTAGGATGGTTAAGAGAGTTGGGNCATAATTTTTTTTTTTTTTTTTTTCTTATGGTAATTGTAGGTGGAAATATAGAGAGCTCACAACTGATTCACGACTCTTATGACTAAAACCCATGAATGCAACATTGCATAGTTGACTCCTGGGTTTCATATGAGACTACCCGTGAATGACCCACAACTTGTTAGAACCAAATTTGCGAATACAAGACACACTTTTTTATAAATATAGGAAATACTGGAGGAAGAAATATGTATTAAGGCTTCTCTTCATCTATAGTGTTTGGGAATCCTCAATCAACATTGTCCTTCTGTGTACCGATGTATTGGGTGTCAATACTTGTACGGAGAAGTGCAATTTCATAGTATAACACATGGGTGAGTGGCAGTGGCTCTAGGAAGCATTTAATGGTCCAAAAGATCCAAAAATACTCAAATACAATGCATGGGCACCTCTTGTCAAACCAAATCCTTGTTTTAAGGAGGTAGAGTGCCCCAAGGACTGAACTATAATTAATGAGTGTTGATTTATTTCTAACTTCGGAATGTATTCACTTGTATATCGTATATATTGTACCCCGATGTTCCTATCGGGAGAATCATTAATGTAATCAAGTCATGTAAAGTCATACCCCGATGTTACTATCAGGAGAATCATATGTATTTCATTGTACCCCGATGTTCCTATCGGGAGAAGTATTAAGATTCACGAGGAATTCCCCTCCTTTGTAAGTCAGGGGAAAAGTCCCCACAGTTGTGTGGCACTAGAGTCTCCCTAGAGAAGTCGAAACAGTCAAGTACACTAGGGCCGACATAATTGAGTTAAATTTCAAGTGACCGAAAGAATATAAATAGAGGGAGGCTCTCCTCTATTTGTCATATACACTCACACTTAGTTGGGGTGCATGAGCGAGAGAGGAAGTGCTAGCACAAGTGAGAGAGATCAGTTGTCGGAGATCTTCTTTATGCTTTTGGGTTTTACTTTTGCTATTGGTGCTCATTCTATCTCTAAGGAAGCTGCAGGGTTTTCTCCTTTATGGTTTCGTTGAGGAAAATATTTGTGTATATTGTCTCTTGTGATTGATTGATGTGCATGTTATTCTCTCAGATAAGATCCTAAGATAATATTGCTTAAATATTGAAAATCTAATATGGTATGAGAGATAAACTAAGAAGAAGACACTATGTAGCTGCAAAAGCTAGGGATTCTTACTTTTTGGGTCTCTCTCCACAATACATTAGAAAAAGGAGGCTAGGCTAACTCTCCATTGAAGGGCGCATCTTTCTGTCGAAGCATAATTTGATTCCAAACATTTTCAGTTTTTGCTACAAGAAATTAGGGATTTTCACAGAAGTGGAATTTTTGAGTGAGCCCAGCATCGGATTTCTCTCCTCCTCAAAAATGAAATTTAGAGACCAAGGTCAAGATTTTTGGTTGGGTAAACTCTGCGAAAGCTAAACCCTAATTTGACCCCAGGCTTGAAAAACCCTAAAATACTAAAACTGGTAGTTTTGGTACATTCACTATATCGTAATATTGAAGAAGGATCAGGAGCCACAATTTTCATAGGCCAAAGAAATAATACTGATGTACCCTGTGTAAATATTGTAGCCTTAGATTCACTATATTCTGGGAGATATGATTCCTCTAAATCAAGGTTCCATCCTCTTCCAAGATTCATCCCTAAACATGACACCTAGGGGGGATTGCTATATATCGGGCTACGAAGGTCCAAATTAAATTTCACAAGATCTTCCAAATAGGGCACAAAATATACTTTCTGTGGTAAAAGTTTCATATCCCGATGAGGAAACAGGGACATGTGGAAGTCCGTACAAGTTCTCTATGCTAAACAGTACAGAAATAAGTCACCTTGGGAAAATTCTCATAAGTCCCAATTGGTGAAACCAATTCTAGTCATACCTATGGTGTTGTAAAGAGGACAGAAGAGGCTACCGTAGTGTGAAGTTTTAGACATAGAGGAGTAGTACCTTCGGAGATACTGCAGAAACAATATCAGGAATTTCTACAGAAGAATTTGGAAAAGTAGGGCTTCATGTTCCAGAAGCTTCCCTCCACTGTTTTCAGAAAAGGAGTACATTGGACATCTCACCTTGAAGAGGCCCATCCATCTATCCAATCATAAGTTTGATATTCCAAGTTTTGAAAATTAGGGTTTCTCTGAAAAACCCTAGATCAGCCAGATCCGGAACCAGGACGGACACCTCAAATCGGTAAGATCTAATCTTTTGCCATTTACATTTGAGGTTCTCATTTCAAAAATTACTAATCACACCAGCTTGATGACAATCTTGGTGAAGCTTCCAACTTCCAAGCATGGAAGTATAGGATTTCACTGGTTCTTGAAGAAAATGAATTTGACACCTACATAAGTGGAGAGGTTCCAGTTTTAGAGGGAGATGAGGTTAAAGCCTTACAAAAGAAGAACTTGGTCAAGGCCAAGAGGATTACTGTTGATTCTATCAAGGATCACCTTATACCACAAGTGTCTTTCCTAAAGACACCTAAAGAGATGTTTGACTCCTTGACCAAGATATTTGAAGGGAAGAACATAAATCAAAATATGACTTTGAGAAAAAAGTTGAAGAATCTAAAGATCTAGAATGAAGAGACCATACAGTCAAACTTTACAAGGGTCTCTCAAATCAAAGAAAAAATTGAAGCAGTGGATGAAGAAGTACATAATATAGAAATTGTGATAACCACCTTGAATAGCCTCCCAGGTTCATGGGATTCATTCGAGGAATGTGTGACAGAAGGAAGTTAATACTTTCAGCCGACTCTGGGAAGAGTGCACACAAGAAGAAGCTCGGATAATAATAAGAGAAAGAGAAGATGGGAGCCATTGAAGATCTAACGAAGATCCCTCAAGCAATGAGGAATACAGAGGACTCAATTCTTGAAGAACCTCTTATCCATCTTAGCATTTGGATTAGAAATGATGCTGTTATAGATGNTTGTCATTTCATGATATTGTTTTGTTATGCATTTGTTTATATTCAGTTGATGTGTTATGCATGATAGAATGTTTGCATTAATGATAGTATACTACTAATATACATGCGATGGGTAAGTAGCTCATGGTGCTATACAACTATCCATTCCTACTTATCTAGAATGAAACCTCTTTGCTGACATATGGGATTAGTGCACAATCTCAATGATTTCTTGGTAGAGATGGAAGGAATCTAGAAAGTTTCCATGAGATATGGATGAATGTTGTATTGGCTAAAATAGTTGCATGATTATAGCTTTATGCATAAGAATTTACCATTATGAATATGCATTATTAAATGTTTCTAATCATACAACTAATGCATTTGAATTGTAGGAAATATCGTGTACAATCTCCTACGAGAAAAGAAGGATGAGACTTGCTTTGAAGAACAAGTGACGACAGTTCAAAAAATTATTCAAAATGAAGAATAATATGACAATACTTTCAAAGAAAGAAAGAGGTCTCAGACACAGTGCAGTTATGAGACACTGTTGAGCGTCATCATTGATGCACAACCTTCTAGCTATGAAGAAGTAGCCAAGAAGAAAGGGAAGGAGAGTACAAGTTCAAGAATAATGATGTCTAAGGTGCAGCATCGAGACCTCAAGGGAAGTTTGTAGTGTATTCCATATGAATCTACAAGATCCATCATGCAGTAGATGGAAACATCGTGGGATACAAGGCAAGATTCATAGCACGAGGCTTCTCACGAAAAGAAGGAATAGACTACGAAGAGACATTTGTAGCCACTGGAAGTTAAGACACATGATAGGCATACTCATGTGTGAAAATTAAAGAAGGTCTTGTACGAGCTCAGAAGGAACCCATGGAATAAAACATACATGAGGAGCTTGAAGATCACCTAGAGTGATGAAGATCTTAAACTTTGCTACAAGGTTGAAGATGAAATCCTATAGAGGATGATAAGCTCACAGATGAGTGTGAGAAGAACTTTTGAAAAGTTTCAAGATAGAGGATCTTGGTATCCAGTGACCCTAGATGGATACATAAAATGTTAGTACCATAGGAAGCTACTTTTCACTCCAGTACAAAATGTTTCAATGCATAGAGTACGAAAGGAAGAGGGAGAATGATGCTTCGCTTCATAGGGAGTGACTGCAGAAGATCCCAAGGTTCGACATGGTATGATAGGATGGAAAAATGACTGATGGCTCTAGGATTTACTGAGAGTAAATCATATTCCAACCTTTGCTTCAAGGTTGAAGGTGGAAGACCAGTAATGCTTCTGTTATATGTTGATGACATGTTCTTAACAAAAAAGAGGAACTCATTAAAGTTGCAAGAAGGAGAATTGCTGCAGACTTTGAGATTAAGGACTTGGATATGATGCACTACTTTCTAGGCATGGAGGTGTGGCAGAATGCAGATTAAATATCCCTGGGGCAAAAGAAGTATACAGTAGAGATCTTGAAAAGGTTCACGATGATGGACTACAAGGCCATGACCACACCTATGGCATCAAACCTGAAGCTATTGAGTAATGCTTCATCAGAGATGATTGATGCCATGATGTATCATCAGATGATTTGTTCCTTGATGTACCTAACGAATACGAGACGAGATATTTTCTTTGATGTGAACACATTGAGAGATGTTCACCTTATGGTTGCAAAGCATGCATTGAGGTACCTGAAGGGTACAGTGGAGTATGGGATCAAGTATGAAGTGAATCATAAGACTAACCTGGAGGGTTATGTGGATTTATATTGGGCAAGCAGTGCCATTTAGAGGAAGAGCACTTCGAGGTGTTGCTTCAGTATGAGATCAGGTGTGATCTCTTGTTTTAGTAGGAAGCAGTCCTACATGGCACTGAGTACAGCCGAGGCAAAATATGTTGCCACTTTCTTGGCTATTTGGGCAGTAGTATGTTTCTTTTGAAAGCTACTATTGGATTTGATTGATCTGACTTGAATTTTTGTATGATGCAGAGAGGAGCAGTGAAGCTCCAGTTTGTGATCAATATCCAGATCTCTCAAATTGGGGAGTTCTAGCATAGTCGGTAAGACAAGTTGTCTGAGCATAAAATCCTAGCGAAGCTCATAGGTTCCTCAGATGTAAACGGTCTTATAGGTTGTCCTCAGATGTAATTAGTCTTGGCGAAGCTTGTAGGTTATCCTTGGATATAATTAGCCCTGATGTGATTCTATGGTAGAAGTAGCCATAGTGAAGTTTGAGTACTTCAGGGAGAAGCTTGGTGTTCTCCAGATCGAGGTTCCTTCCAAGGAGAAGCAAAGAGTCCAAGAGCCCTTCTGACATGGTGGTAGGATTGTTTCCTCCCATGGTCATTTGTAAGTGCAGAGCCCTTCCATGGATGGTAGTAGTTGTGTTCTACCATGCCACTAGTTGTAAGTGTAGATCCCTTCCATGGATGGTAGTAGTTGTGTCCTACCATGCCACTGGTTGTAAGTGCAGATCCCTTCCATGGATGGTAGTAGTTTTGTCCTACCATGCCACTGGTTGTAAGTGTTGGGGCCCTTCCATAGATTATAGTAGGTGTGTCCTATCATGATGATGGTTGTAAGCGCTGGGGCCCTTCCACATATGATAATAGGTGTGTCCTATCATGTTGATGGTTGTAAGTGCTAGAGCCTTTCCTTTATGATAGTAGGTGTGTCCTATCATGTTGGTGTATGTAAGTGCTGGAGCCTTTTCATAGATTGTAGTAGGTGTGTCATACCATGCTGGTGAATGTGAGTGTTGGGACTTTCTGACATGGTTCTTGGATGTGTTCCTCCCATGGTAAGATGTGAGTGCTGGGTGTATCTTTCTGACATGGTGGTGGATGTGTTCCTCCCATGGTCAGATGTAAGTGTTGGGAATGCCTTTTTGACATGGTTCTTGGATGTGTTCCTCCCATGGTAAGATGTGAGTGCTGGGTGTACCTTTCTGACATGGTGGTGGATGTGTTCCTCCCATGGTCAGATGTAAGTGTTGGGCATGCCTTTTTGACATGGTTCTTGGATGTGTTCCTCCCATGGTTAGATATAAGTGCTAAAGAAGATGAAGACCTACATGGAGGCTAGGCCTACAACCAACATGAAAAAGGGTTGGATCTGTAGAACTTCCTATGATGAGTAGAATTGAGAGATAGCACCATTTGTTTGAGATAGCAGAAGCAGCGATGACGATGTTCCAGTGATGATCCAGACTTGATGATGTTCTAGTGATGATGATCTAGTGATGATCCAAATTTGATGATGTTCCAGTGATGATCTAGATTTGATGATTTTCTAGTGATGATGATCCAGTGATGATCTAGACTTGATGATGTTCCAATGATGATGAACCAGTGATGATCCATAATTGATGATGAACCAGTGATGTTCCAGAATTGATGATGATCTAGACTTGATGATGTTTCAGTAATGATGATCTAGTGATGATCCAAACTTGATGATGATACAATGATAATCCATAATTGATCCAGTGATGATCCAGTGATGAATACTTGTGCTCATGAATTATGTTGAGAGAATACCTTCCTAGCTAAGAGGGAGTGTTGATGTATTTGTAAATTTGGAATGTATTCACTTGTATATCGTATATATTGTACCCCGATGTTCCTATTGGGAGAATAATTAATGTAATCAAGTCATGTAAAGTTATAACTGTTAGTCTTTCAACATACAAGCTAGCATTATGTTAGGATCTTTAACTGAGAGAAAAACAAGCACAACAATCAAACACAAGAGACAATGAACACAGTGTTTTTCCTTGAGGAAACCATAAATGGAGAAAACCTCACAACTTCCTCAGAGATAGAATAAACATAAAAGGTAAAACCCCAAAATAGTAAGATGATCTACCGATAGTAGTAACCTTCTTTTTGTATAACCCCAGTGTCTTATCCTTCCTCAACTATGCGCTACACTTGAGTGTGTTTGTGATGTGTGCTAAATAGAGAGTCCAGCTCTCTATTTATACTAATATTGACATGACTAAAACCCTATTAGGGATGACCTCTCTAGGAGAGTATAATAACCCTAGTGCCCTGGAACTGCGGGGACTTTAACCCTTAGACAATAGGAGGGTTACCCACAATGACTTGACATGACTTGTTTACATTATAGATCTTCCCGATCGGAACATCGGGGAATGACATGACATGATAACATCCTGGAATAAACATCGGGTTACAATACAAAATAAATACAAGTGAATACATTTCAAAGTTATAATTACATTAACACTCCCTCTTAACTAGGAAGGTATTCTCTCGACATAATTTTCATCACTGTTCTTCTTCTCTGGATCTTCTCGTCATCTTCATCTCCAAGTCATCTTTGTCTTCAAGTCATGTTTATCTTCATGCCATCTTCATTTTTGGATCTGGATCATCATTGGATCTGGATCATCACTGGACATCATCACTGGATCTGGATCATCACTCGATCGGGATCATCACTGCTTGATTTAGATCATCACTCGATATGGATCATCACTACTGGATCTGGATCATCACTGGATCTGGATCATCACTGCTAGATCTGGATCATCACTTGATCTAGATCATCACTGCTGGATCTAGATCATCACTCGATATGGATCTCTTGGAGTCATCATAACTAGATATGTATCATGGCTCGATCTGGATCTCCTCTAGTTATCATCATATGTGTTATCTCATGATTCTTCTCGTCACAGGAAGTTCTATAGAGCCAGTCTTCTTTCATGTTGGTTGCAGTCCTAGCCATCATGTAGGTCTTCTTCAACGCTTATATCTGACCTGATCATCAAAATGGCCTGCCCAACACTTACATCTGACCTAATCATCAGAAAGGCATGCCTAGCACTCACATCTGATCATGTAGGAGCCTACAATCACATCAAAAATCCCCAGCACTCACATTCACCAGCATGATAGAACATCACTATCATCTGTGAAAAGGCTTTAGCACTTACATATGACCTGGTAGGAACCAAATCCTACACCCTCGTCAGAAAGGAATGCACTCACATCTGACTTGGTAGGATCCAAATCCTATGCCCTCACTAGAATGGCCCCCAGTCCCAGATTGAGATACCTGGTAACAGACCAGGTGCCTCCATTCTCCCAGAGAATGGCAGTTGCCCTTATATCTGACCTGGCAGGAACCAAATCCTACACCCTTGCCAAAATGGCATTCAACACTCATATTTGACATGGAAGGAACCAAATCCTCTCACCATGACAGAATCATTAGAGGAAATTTGGGGTCTAAAATGGGCCTTATAAGAAAACGTGCCAAAATAAGTTTTTGTGAGTTGGAATTCAAGAACCAATATAATTTCAATAAAATAAGTCAACCATAATGGTTGAATTGACATATTTGTCATTAAAAAAAACTACTTTTTTTGTTCATATTTTCGACATATCTCATTGTGTTTTTACTCAAATTTCGATCGGGAGAGCTCGTTGGATGTGGAATTTGATTCCGCATCCAATGAGTACCCACACTGCATACTTTTAATAGACCCCGCTACCCCAAAAACAATAAATACCCAAAATTTTTTGATGATGATGTCATCATCACATTTTTTCAGTTATTTCTTGTTTTTGGGTTAGCGGGGTCCGTCAAAAGTATGCAGTGGAAGTACTCGTTGGATTCGGAATCAAATTCTGCATCCAACGAGATCTCCCGATTGAAATTTGAGTAAAAAAATAGGGAGATATGTCGAAAATACGAACAGAAAAAGTAGTTTTTTTCTTTCTTCCTCCAAAATTAATCAATATTATTTTATTATTTTAACTATTATTTTATTATTTTCCTTAGGAGGCCCATTTTAGACCCCAAAATTTCTCTAATGGGCTCAGCCCTTACATCTGACCTACTCATCAGAATGGCTTTTGGACTCATCACTTCCACTTGGAAGGGACCTTGATCTGGAGAACACCAAGCTTCTCCCTGAAGTACTCAAATTTCACTCTGGCTAATGGCTTCATCAACACCGAATCTATCTGATCATTCGTCGCAACATACTAGAGCTTCACTGCTCCCCTCTACACCGTATCCTTGATATAGTGATACTTGATCTCGATATGCTTTGACTTGTCATGGAACACTGGATTCTCTGACAACTTCACACAACTCTGGTTGTCATAATGTATACAAGTAGAATCCAATTAGAGATCAAATAAATCAGACAGTAGCTTCCTCATCCATACTGCCTCACAACTAGCTGAACAAGCTGTGACATGCTCTACTTCAGCTGTACTCAATGCCACACAGGATTGCTTCCTGCTAAACCAAGAGATCACACCTGATCCCATACTAAAGCAACACCCTGAAGTGCTCTTCTTATCGATGGCACTACTTTCCCAATCTAAATCAACATAACCCTCTAGGTTGATCTTCTGATTCGCATTGTACTTGAGCCCATAATCAATTGTACCCCTTAGGTACCTCAGAATATGCTTTGCAGCAATCAAGTGAACATTTTTTGGATCTGTCAAGAACTGGCTCAAGGTGTTCATAGCAAAGCAAATGTCTGGTCTCATGTTCGTCAGGTACATCAAGGACCCAATCATCTGACGATACATCATAACATCAACCAAATATGATGAAGCATCGCTCAATAGCTTTAGGTTCGATGCCATAGGTGTGGCCATGGCTTTGAAGTCCATCATCCCAAACTTCTTTAGGATATCTATTGCATACTTCCCTTGTCCAAGGAATATTCCATCTGCACTTTGCCACACCTCCATGCCTAGAAAATAATGCATCATACCTAAGTCCTTCATTTCGAACTCGGTAGCAAGATTTCTCTTCGTATCAGCAATCAACCCATCCATACTTGTCACAAATAGATCATCTAAATATAGTAGAAGCATAACTGGGTTGCCATCTTCAACCTTGTAGTAAAGATTGGAATTTGCTTTACTCTTGGTAAAGTCCAAACTGGATAGAAAGCTGTCAATTCTGCCGTACCATGTCCTGGGTACCTGTTTCAAACCATACAGGGCTTTCTTCAATCTGCACACATGAGACTCCCTGTCATGTGTCTCAAAACCGAGTGGCTGTTCTACATACACTTCCTCTTCCACTACACCATTCAAGAAAGTAGTCTTGACATCCATCTGGTGTATCTTCCACTTCATCACTGCAGCTAGAGCAAGTACTGATCTGATGGAAGTGTATCTGGATACAGGTGCAAAGGTTTCTTCATAATCTATTCCTTCTTTCTAAGAGAAATCTCGAGCCACAAATCTTGCCTTATATTTTTCAATGCATGACTGTCTGCAACATGTTTGATCTTGTAGATCCATTTGGAAGTTACAACTAACTTCCCATCTTGTCTTGGGAAAACATCCAAAACATCATTCTTCATGATCGATTGGTATTCTTCGATCATAGAATCCTTCCATTCTTTCTGTTCTACCGCTTCATCATAACTGGAAGGTTCTTTATCAATGAAATCACATAGTAATGCTACATACCCAGAGAAGGATCTGGTCCTCTTTCTTTCTCTGTGATTTTCTTCTGGAGCCCCATATCTTTCCACACCTTGGATAAGTTCTCATACCCAAGCAAGTTTCCTCTTATGAGGATTCTTCTCCAGAGGTGGATCTATAGGTCTTTGTGGTTCTTTAAATTCTCGATCTTCTTCTTGAGTTTCTTCATTCATGGTTGTATCATGAATTCTGGGTGCTTCTGTTTCTTTAGGTTCTTCAGCAGGTCTCTTTCTGGATTTGTTGTAAGCTGTGTCTTCATCAAATGTCGCATCCCTGCTGATGTCAATATTTTTGTATCCTGGAAAATATATTCTGTAAGCTTTTGAGCTTTCAGAGTATCCCACAAATATACCCTTCTTTCCTGAAGGATCTAATTTTGTTCTCTTCTCTTTTGGAATGTATATGTACATAGGACAGCCGAATATTCTGAGATGGCTGACTTCTGGTTTCTTACCAGAGAATACTTATTCAGGAGTCTTGTTCTTGAGTACTCTATGTGGAGTACGGTTCTGTACATACACCGTTGTTCTGGAAGCTTCTGCCCAAAGATGCATAGGAGGGTCTTGATCATGAACCATTGCTCTTGCATCTTCCATGATAGTTCTATTCTTTCTCTCTGCAATACCATTCTGTTGTGGATTATAAGGAGTAGACAACTCCCTCTTAATCCCTGATTCTTTGCATAGCTCTTTGAATTCATTTGAAGTGAATTCTCCGCCATTATCTGATTGAAGGGTCTTGATCTTCTTTTTAGTGTGGTTGTCAATCAAGGCTTTGAATTTCTTGAACTTGATTAATACTTCGTCTTTGTTCTTCATGAAGTAAACCCATGTCTTCCTAGAAAAGTCATCAATAAAAGAAACATAATATGCATACACGCTTAGTGAGTTTGATGACATAGGACCGCAGACATCGGAATGGATAATTTCCAAGATTCCTTTTGCTTTGATTTCACTGCTTGGAAATGTATTCTTTGTATTCTTTCCTTTTGCACATCCTTTGCAGACCCCATCATGTTTTGATTGGATTTTCGGAAGACCTTCAACAACTTTTCTTGCAAGTGGTAGTGATCTGTAATGCACATGTGCAAGCCTTCTATGCCAAAGTTCACTTGGCTCTACTGTGTCATGGACCAAGGCTTGTTTTGGATGGCCCTTTAATTTGTACAATCCTCCTTCTTGTTCTCCAATCACCACTGCATCATCGATAGTCTTTCCTTTTGGCCACATCATGACTTGACCATATATGAATGTAATCCACATTCATTTTTCCTCTAATGCCAAGATGGAGAGGAGGTTATTCTTGAGTCCTAGCACAAACAATACTTTCTTCATTGTCAGAGACTTTCCAGAGTCTAGCTTATAGGAAGATTCCCCACTACCTTTTATTGGATATTGGTAGTCATCTCCTAGTTTCACCTTGTGAGGTGAGTCATGTTCTGATAGTCTCACAAAGGATTCCTTGAATCCTGTCATATGTTTGGAAGCCCCGCTATCTATGATCCAATCATTGCTTCCATGAGTAATGTTTCATGTGAGAGCAAAAATCAAAACATATTCATCCTCGCTTGAAGAATATTCACTTTCATATCTGGTTCTTTTCCTGGATGGTTCATCATCCTCTGCAGCATGAGCATGATGTCTTCTTTTGTTGCTCCTTTTTGTTAGTTTTTGTTTCTTAGGACAATTTATTCCATAATATACTGCTTCATCACATGTATAACATATGATCCTAGACAAATATTTTCTAGTGTTATCTTTGTGAGAGTGCTTACCTTTGGAGTGATGAGATCTTCTTTTGGTTGACTTGGTGTACCATGAGAGCTTGATCTTCACTTCCCATATTTTCTTCTCGAGATGCTATCCAAGCTTCTTCTTGAGAGCATTCTTCCCATAGTCTGCTGAACTTGACTAACTTCTTTCTAGCACAGATCCCTTGAATGAAAGAATCCCAAGACCTAGGAAGGCCATTCAAGGTAGTCATCACAATCTTTGCATTTTCCACTTCTTCATCTACTGCTTCTAGTTGTTCCTTGATCTGAGAAACTCTTGTGAAGTAAGATTGGATTGTTTCTGCATTCTGAATCTTCACATTCTTTAGTTGGTTTCTCAAAGTAATCTTCTGGTTTATGTTCTTCCCTTCAAACAATTTGGTTAGGGCATCAAACATATCTTTAGGTGTCTTTAGGGAGGACACCTGTGGTATGAGATGATCCTTGATAGAATCAGCAATGATTCTCTTTGCCATAACCAACTTCTTCTTATGCAAGGCCTTAGCCTCATCTCCCTCTGGAACTGGAACCTCCTCATGGATGTAGGAGTATAACTCATTCTCTTCCAGGACCAGGGATATCCTATACTTCCAGGCTCGGAAGTTATCAGCTCCCTCAAGCTTTTCATCAAGCTTGGTATGATGAGACATCTTAACTGAGAACCTCAAATGGAAATACAAAAGATTTTAGATCTTACCAGGTCAAGATGTTGGATCCGAATTTTGAGCTGAAATCTTGTGGAGATGGTTTAGGAGCAAATTAGGGTTTTGGTTTTCCGGAGTTCTGTCCAACCAAATGCTTGGAAATTGATCCCTAACTTTGATTTTGGGGAGGAGATCAATCCAGTCCTGGGCTCACTGAAAAATTCCTCTTCTGTGAAAATCCCTAATTTTTGGCAGTAGTGTCAGGTCCAAAACTAAAAAACCTCAGAATTGGATTCCGCTTCGACAGAAAGATGCACCCTAAGGAGGAGAGTTATTCCACCTTAATTTTGCTGAAAATCTGTGGAGAGAGATCCACAAAGTAGGAATCCCTAGTTCCCGCAGCTGCACAGTGTCTTCTTCTCAGGTTAGCTCTGATTCCATGTTAGTTTTTCAACATTAAAGCTAGCATTATGTTAGGATCTTTAACCGAGAGAACAATAAGTACAACAATCAAACACAAGAGACAATGCAAACATTGTTTTTCCTCAGGGAAACCATAAATGGATAAAACCCTGCAACTTCCTTAGAGATAGAATTAGCACAAAATGTAAAACCCCAAAACAGTAAGATGATCTCCCAACAGCAGTAACCTTCTTCTTGTCTAACCCCAGTGTCTTCTCCTTCCTCAACTATGCGCTACACTTGAGTGTGTTTGTGATGTGTACTAAATAGAGAGTCCAGCTCTCTAATTATACTAATCCCAGCATGACTAAAACCCTACTAGGGCCGACTTTTCTAGGACAGTCTAATAACCCTAGTGCCCCAGAATTGCGGGGACTTTAACCCTTAGACAATAGGAGGGTTATCCACAATGACTTGACATGACTTGTTTACATTATAGATCTTCCTGATCGGAACATTGGGGCATGACATGACATGATAACATCCTGGAATAAACATCGGGTTACAGTAGATAAGAAATACAAGTGAATACATTCCGAAGTTACAATTACATTAACAATACCCCAAAGTTCCTATCGGGAGAATCATATGTATTTCATTGTAACCTGATGTTCCTATTAGGAGAACTACTAAGAGTCATGACAAAGTCCCCTCCTTTGTAAGTCAGGGGGAAAAGTCCCCATAGTTGTGGGGCACTAGAGTCTCCCTAGAGAAGTCGACCTAGTCAATTACACTGGGGACGGCATAGTTGAGTTAAATTTCAAGTGAGTGAAAGAATATAAATAGAGGGAGGTGCTCCTCTATTTGTCATATCCACTCACACTCAGATGGGGTGCATGTGTGAGAGAGGAAGTGCTAGCACAAGTGCTAGAGAGATCAGTTATCGGAGATCATCTTGATGTTTTCAGGTTTTAGTTTTTCTACTGGTGTTCATTCTATCTCTGAGGAAGTTGCAGGGTTTTCTCCTTTATGGTTTCCCCGAGGAAAATCTTTGTGTCTATTTTCTCTTGCAATTGATTGTTGTGCATGTTATTCTCTCAGATAAGATCCTAATATAATATTGCTTAAATGATAAAAATCTAACAATGAGGGTGCAAGAGTCTCCTGAATGATCAAATGTGGGAACTTGGGTGTATAATGAGTCCAAAACCCTCAAATACCTTAGAATACCAACATAACCAAGGTTTGGACTATGCAACATGAGTGAAAAACAAATGAAGTTGTGTCCTAGCTGGTATGTGACCATGGTACTAGGTGGTATGATGATCTAATAGCTATGCAATATAATTTTTTTTTGAAGTGAGTGACTTTTAATGTTTCACACATGGTGGAGACAAGTTGCCTCACCAAGTGGGTTTATACTTCCCACCTTTAGCAAGTCATTTCAATGACTCAAATAACATTATCACATATTTTGTCACCCAAAGAAGCCATCCCAACATGGTGCACCCTTCTATATCGGAATCCTAAAAATCTATGTAAGGGGTTTCTACGAAAATTTTTATTTTAAGTTTGAAGGGTATGTGTTCATTCAATATTTTTCACGTGGGAAAACCACCTTCTTGCTATTCCGAAGGAATCAAGTAAATCTCACACACGCATGAGAAATATCAATAAACTTCCCCATTTTCGTGGATGGTAGGTTAAGCAAACCATCAGCCGAACATCCAAGCTAGAACATGTCTCAATGGAATTCAACCTAGGTGGATGGAATGAAATCCATCTATACCCACCAACGTACCACCTTATCCTTGACTATGTATTCATTTAATATTTCTACAATGAAAAGTCATGAAAAGTTGAAAAAGTAATGATCAATTAAAAAGAGCATATATATATATATATATATATATATATATATATTCATTTAATATTTCTACAATGAAAAGACATGAAAAGTTGAAAAAGTAATGATCAATTAAAAAGAATATATATATATATATATAAAGAAATTAATAATAGTATATTTTAAAATTTTAAATATGGTTTAATGGATTATGCTTATATTAAAAATAAATAATTTACATAAAAAAAAACATGTCTCAATGGAATTCAACCTAGGTGGATGGAATGAAATCCATCTATACCCACCAACGTACCACCTTATCCTTGACTATGTATTCATTTAATATTTCTACAATGAAAAGTCATAAAAAGTTGAAAAAGTAATGATCAATTAAAAAGAGTATATATATATATATATATATATATTCATTTAATATTTCTACAATGAAAAGACATGAAAAGTTGAAAAAGTAATCATCAATTAAAAAGAATATATATATATATATAAATTAATAATAGTATATTTTAAAATTTTAAATATGGTTTAATGGATTATGCTTATATTAAAAATAAATAATTTACATAAAAAAAATTAGTCATTATTGTTTTCTTCTTTGAAAACTCAGAGAATTAAAAAGTAGAATATAAATCTGCATACAAAATGTGGAATTCAAACAATTATGTGAAAACTTTTGTAAGAGAGGATTTATTCCATGTATCCATATGATATTTGAGTTGGGACTATATCTTGGATTCTTCTCGTAATCATCTCACGATCGTGTTTGACCATGGAGGTATTTAATGAGGTGTGAGAATTCTATTATAGAAGTATAAGTTCCATGAAGATATCTGACTTGTTTGATACGCCTCTAGGAATACTTAAAACTAGCATAGTTGCATCCATTGCTTACTATTTAGGATAACATGTCTATGATTTAAATATTCTAAAGATACATAAAAGCACACGGATAAAGGGAATTATTCATCAAGACTACTAATTATGTTATTTTTATTGTGGATATTGATTACTAACTTTATCTTTGAAATCATGGAAAAATGCATTCAATAGTGGATGTACAATGTAATACATAATGTATGGATTTAATGATAACAACAATTATGTTACACTCTCCATAAATTACTTAAGAAAACCATAGAAAAATGTTGCTACAAGAATTAATTTTACAAATGATACATCTCATTGATCTTGAGTGTAAGGCATGAAGAAAGAGATCCATGGGATATTCTCAAAATATTTGACACATCAATTATTTTCTAACCCATATCAATGTTTCTAGAAACAACAAGAAGAAATGGAAAGAGTTCTATAGCTAAAGATAGCTATAATTGAGAAATGGAATGATTAACATTGAGGACAAGAAAGTGAGGATTTGATGATGTACAAAATTGAGTGAATAAAATCACAGTTATCACTATCGTAGTCCAAATTTTAGGTTTTTTTATTCACATATAAACTTAATTAAGAATAAACAAGTTAGAAAAATTCACTAAGCTTAATATATTTTATTATTATCTCAAACAAAATCTAGAACACGGTTCCATGTGAAATAAATAAAATCTATGCGTTATCTTTAAAACAAACTAGACTAAATGTTCAAAATATTTTTTTATTGTTGAGATAATTATATTTGAGTGTTGAATTATATGTGTTTTGTTACCATTAATTATTTATTGCAATAATGGGGAAGACATGAATTGTATACTAAGTTGTCAAGAGGAAAATGTTAAATGTGTTCAATTAATAATCAAACATTAGACACCAGTGTAATAACCACATGGAAAATAGAAAACAAACACATAGGATTATCAATGCAACAAAATAATTATGAACGAACATGTTACTCAATACCTTTAGAGATATAAAATATGTGAACTTGAAAAAAGAGCTCGATGACCTCATTTTCTTGGGTTCAATCGATGTCTATTATATTCTCTTCAAATTCTCATTGAGACACATCCTTGCAAATAATCTTACTAATAAGTTTCCATTACCATTATAATTTAAATGGTGACCCATGACTAATTATTTTGGTTTTTTGAAAAGCCATGAGTATAGGAAAGGATAACGAATTTAGTGGCATTATGGTGAGGGTAAGATTTAAACACATCATGTATGGAGAGTGAATGTAATGCCAAATCTCATATTTAAAAGGAAATCAATAATGCACATAATGTATTGATTCAAGCGAAGATTAAAAAGGACAATTTTTTCAATATTCTCTATGAATATTGTTAGTGGAGTATTCTACAACTGAAGCTATATCCTACTTTCCTATTTCTATGGGGTGGGTGAATCCCAATCGACAGAAAACAAATCAATTAGCACAATGATCTTATGATTTTAAACCTTCTTTCATGGAGTTTGAGAAGGGGAGGAAGGGAGGAGAATACCTCTTGTATCCTTGAAGTTTGGTGGAGTTCCTTGATGGTTGTCCTTCTAGCTCCTTGGATCTCCTTCACACCTGCAAATATCACCAAAAAATCCTTCCTACTATCCTACCAAACTATCTTTAATAAATATAGGTTAGATATAATTTCCTACCAATTCTACATCAACATGAAACTTGAAGGGAAAACATTGAACATGAATTGAGAAGAAAACTGAATTAATTCATAATATATGAACATGGAGAAATACTTACAACCCTTAAAATTTCCTTCCTTCTCGATATCCTATACCTACTCCTCTACCATCCATTCCTTTGATGCCATCTTTGTAGTAGAAAAGTCATTTCTAGCCCTTAATTCCTCCAATATGTCTTTGCTCTCAATTTTGTCTCCTCTAATTCACCTCATATGCCTTCCTTATATAGCATTGAGGTTTATGCACCCGATCACTTAACCATGAATGTGGGATTAATATTTTTGAAGTTTTTTTTATTATTTTCTTCAAAAACCCCACTTTACCTAGTTTTTTAGGCATGAAACTTGATTTCCAGTATTTCCAGGACAATTAATACCCATGTTAGGCATTTTTTCCACTGTATGAGTTATAGGAAATGGGTTTTGAACCTTAAGTGGTGATGTAATTGAAATATTTAGAACCACCTTTTTCTTCAATCATTTCTTCCTTTGTGGAAGAATTGGTAAAATGAGAGATTGAAGCTCTCGATTGTTCCAAAATTTGTATATTCATGTTGCCAGTGAAATAGAAATATGTTTTCAGACCAACACTCTCAAGGGTGTTAATTTTATTGTTAAAATATGCCCCCTAATGTGTGAGGTATGAAGCTACTATGAGGGACTAAATAAATTGATTTCATTCTGATACTCTTTAGTGACGAGGGCAGGATGGTAAAGGAGTAGGATCTTGAGTGCATGAGTTGAAAAGCACCTACAAATCAAACAAAGAAATAAACCAAATATACAATATCTTCTTGAGGCGGGTATACCCATGCTAAAAAATAAACAAGTGTCACATACCCCAATTTTTGTAAAATTATGTAATTTGTTTTATTATATTTCTGAGACATTATGTTAAACTTAATCCTAAGTAGGGATTGATGACTCAGCAGAGTCAACAGTTATGGAGTGTAATTCAGAATATTTTATTATTAATAAATAAATTATGGAGACAACAGCATGGGAGAGCAGTTAAAAGAGGTTACTGGTCAAACTGGTGGATGGAACTAGGTGGAAAGGCAAAAGGACAAGTGGCAGCATCCTCAAACACTTCCTAAGTTGCAGGTGGAAACTTTCCTATATTTGGGGTCATGATTCCCCAAGAAAGTGGAATCTGAGCAGGTGGCTCATTAAATGACAGTTAACCCAACTAAGACCTAGGAAATCTTTAAAAGTACTCAATGAGGAGAGCTGAGGTTGCTCAAATTTTATTCCAGAGAGAATTCATTCAGGTGAATGTTATTCAAGAATTTCATTGAGGAAAGTGGGAAAAACAGTAAGGAAGTGTTTTGAGTGGATTGCTGCAGTAACTTGATTCTTATTACAGCTATTTGGACTGAGAGAACTGACTGATAGTTTTGAGTTGATACTGAGTTGAAGACTGGTATCTGATTTGCTGCACCTAGTTCCATCCAGGGAGACCAGAGCAAGCTCGGGGGTCCTGAGAAGTCGTTGTCTGAGCGCTCTCCAGGAGTTGGTAGGGAGGAACAGCCTCCCATTGCTGTTGTTGTCCATAGCTTAAACAGGTTCTGTAATTTATTTCTTTATGTTTATTGTGTATAAATGGATGCATGTTATGTTTACTTATATGTCTGAATAATTAGTAGTTTCAGTAAAGTTAGTATCACTGAATTTCAACAGTTAAACCTGTTAGTAGTAACTGTGTTTTTCCACATCTGGTATCACCAGACCGTACTCCAGCACAGTAGCTCGGTGTTGAGAAGTAGTATTCTTCTGAACCGAGTTTCCTATTCTACTTGTAGTTACTTTAGGTGTTTTACAAAATGATAAATTATCTTTTTAAAGTCGTAAAAACGAATCCTAGTACTGTATCTTTGTTTTTCTGTAAAGTACTAGCTGTGATAATGAAAGGATACACTAAGTATATCTGCAGTTTAAGTTATGATAATTATTTCTAATTTTAAAGAACAATTTTTAGAAGTTAAAAATAAAAACAATACTGACAATAGGATATAATTACTTATATATTCGATATTACCATTAAATCTTATTCATATCAGTCTGAAATATTGTTAAGAATACAATCATTTAACTATTGTATATTCTATTATTTGGTTAAAGTTCAAACATGTCATAACTATTATTTTTTTCCAGAATAGGTAAATGAATGATATGTTATATTCAGGCATTCACATAGATATGTATGTGAAATCACACTTTAAATTATTAAACAAGTAAAGTACAGAAACATTTAAGTATTATATTATTATTATCATTATAAACCTAGTTTATTATAATTAGGACATAAATAAACATAGTTTATGTATAAATTAATTACACTCTATGTATTATAAAGTAAATAAATATTACTGAAAGACAATAGTAATGTCAAATAAAAACACAACAGGCCTATCAAGCTCGAAAGATTATACATGTATTTATATTTTCCACTAAATAGATTTTAGGGTATAAAGTCTACATGGAAAAACTTAATAACACATTTATTAAAACAATAAACTGGAAGTATTTAAAATACAAAAGTTTGTTACAATAAATAAACTGTAGTGTTATAGCACAATCTACATCAACACCAGAAAATAGTAATAACAGATATTATATTAATATAAGGGTATAGCCCTATATGCACTTATAATGTCAGAAATTACTACAATAAAAGAATTCATGAATAGTATTACAATACATTCATACAGAATCATATATTGCTCGAATGACGAGCCCAACCTTTAAGGTTAAAAACCTTTTTACGTTGCTCACAGCAACCAAAGGGTCTATAATATTAATTTTAAATGACAGGTCGAGCAACGGATGGTATCACAACTGTAAGAAATTGGGTAGAACCTTATAGCTTCATTATGTACCCAATAAAAACAAATATTAAGAAATAAAAAAATAGCATTTTCGGTCACAGCCGCAATCTAAATCTTCAGTTCTGTTTTTCTTTGTAAACCTGTATATTTCTTATTTTCCTGAACAACGAATGAATACAAAATACATGTTTAAAACAAACTCAAGATATAGAAAATGTTTCATTAAGAAGTATTGCGAAAACTCGGGTAAAAACCCTGATCAAATTAAGAGCACAGCAAGAGAAACGAATCGTGAAGCCGCGACCTCATCTTGCAAACAGGCTTACAGCCATCAACCTTCTCCTTGGTTTTTACACAGCTTTTTCTTAAAAGAAAATCCAAAAGGTAAATTAAAGGCGAGTATTTATACACAGTGTCGACCGACATCTAAATACATATGTTCCTTGCACGAGTAAACCCTACTAATAACTATTTTATTTAACCTACAGCTAAATACAATAGCATGAAACCAAAGTAATCGCCGAAGTTACATCCTTCCACTAACGGCCTTAAAAACCCAGCAAGGAGGAATGCCATGGATTGAGACCAGGCTTACCGGAGAGGGGAAGCTTGTAACCGAAGCCTGGTGCTTTCCATTTTACTTTGAGGAAATCGAATATGCTTTAAAAAGAAACAGTTTAATGGTTAAAACCCTATCAATATCAAGGTAAGCTGTATTTATGAAATATAAAGAATAGGTACAGAGCTGTAACTTACCAACGAGATTGGAGAAGAGCAGCCACCGAGAAACAGTTTTTAACCAAGAGCCGTGTAAACCTAACCATTCTTTATCTCTTCGAAGAACGAACTGGTGAAGACCGAGGGATATTTCTCACCAATGGGAATACTGGCAGTGTAAAATCGAAGGTATCACCCATGCCGTAACCAAGTCAACAATGGAGCCCAAAAGAATATCCCTAAGCCTTTCAACGACTTAGTGCTACCAACATCAAGCTACAGATTTCTACACTGAGCAGTAAAGGAGCACATGGGATGGAGTATCATTCGAGCTACTGTCGAGCCGGAAACAAACCAGGAGGGTTTACAGAGCAGACAAGCCCGAAGGCGAGGGAGAGAATGATGAAGTTTAGGGTTGAAGTCAACTTTTAAACCACTAGTGCATGGCCGAGGAGCGACCACGTCATTCCAATAATTTTTACATATGAGTGGGTCGAGGCTTAATGTTTTACAACGAGTTTGGAAATCATGTGTTTCCAAACAGATTCCACGCTTGGACTTCATTATTTGGTTGCTACCCTATGTTTTGTGCTTGCATTAAAAATTTATAGCATAGAGTTAGAGCATTGCATATATAATACTATGATTTACAATGTTTAAAATTATACAAAACCAACAATAAAACTATGCTACGACGATATTAACCTTGACTTTTTATATATTGAATTTCACGATATTAACCTTGACTTTTTATATATTGAATTTCACCTTATAAAAATGATTCAAGATTAAGTCTTGATTTGGAGGATTTAATGTTTTAATATAAGGTTAAAAGGATAGTAGTATAGTGTGGAGTTATAATGTTTTATAAAAGATATAACCCTTAGCCAATGACCCTAGTTTAAAGAAGAAAATATTATATTCATCATTTCTTGAGTTTTTAAATAGTGGAGTAATGATAAGTATAGGTATTATAATGCTACAACTAGAATGCCTGTGATCTTAGCTTTGCAATTTTGGTAAAAAGACTAATCATACTAAGACTTAAACTTATAGCAACCCAACTTTATAATCCACTTTAGAACTAAGATTATACCAGTCTGTTGGTTTCAACTTTGCTATATGTTTATCAATCTTTTAAACTGTCTTAAATTCTTTATGATAGAATTTAGGCCCTTGTCATCCTTCAAGCATGAAGCGATACACGGATTAATAAGTAAAGCTTTAACTAGCAGTTTAGGTAAGTGGTTATCACTATCTTCTTGATGATAGATTAATCCTGGATACTCATAATAAGTTGGTCATGGTAAATCTAGGATTAAGACTAGAGGTGCTATAGTTAACATTTAATTGTTATTGTAGAGTTAGGAATAGTTTTCCAATCAAAGTAAATCTTTACATGTTAAAAAGAAACATGTACTGGATAGTAAATAATATAATTTCTGGAGGTAAGAAAAATATCTAGATCTTTATTATTAACCTCAACTTCCTTTACATTGGAAAACATATTTCTTAACTTAAAATGATGCAGTAAACAACAAATGAGTTAAATGAATATGAACATGATAACCCAGTTGATTTACTGTACTATATAAGAAGCATTATTTACCTCTATGATTGCATTGCAGTAACTCCTTAAAAATGATTCAATATACATTAGAAATGATTAATGCTGTTATTGTAAAGGAAAAACAGCTATCATTTCTCTAAGTAATACCAATTTTCTTTCAGTAAGATCTTAAAGAAATATTATAGGAAAAGCTTTACCTGTAAAAAGCTTGATAGACTGGTTAACATGCATATATATATCTATATTCTTTATTGAATGATTTGGTACATCATATGGTTATCTATTACTTTAAAAGATCTGTTAGCAGCGATCCGAACTTTACCTGTGTATCTGTAAGAAAGAAAAACTGTTGCATTAGCTTAAGTAGCTAAGTAAGTCCAGTCTGACATAGCAATCCCCCTTGCGGTTACAAAAAAAAAAAAACAATCAGTAACTGACAAGAAAAATCATCATATAAGTTAACACAAGTAAAGATCATTCAGTTACAATATCTTTAGTATGAACAAATCAAACCATTAATGACTGTATTTAAGTATTTATATGCTATTTGAAAAGTTTTAAATTTTTCGAAATTTTGGGGTTTGACATGTGGTATCAGAGCATGGTTCAAACACTAAGCCTTGATGTGGCTCAATTACTTTCCTCATAACAGTAAAAATAATATACTAATCTGTACCTTGTTTTATGTGAAAAGCATAAAATTATTTTTTTGTGAATCTAACAGGCAGGTATGGAGAACTTAAGAGATTATGCTGAAGAGAACTCTCCAAACACTGAGTACCAAACTTCCATGGTGGAAGTAGAAGGTATGGTTAACAAAACTCCTGTAACTATTTTGATAGATCCAGGTGCTAGCCTAAGTTATATTTCACCACAGATAGTAGAAAAGTGTCATCTGAATGTCGAAAAGTTTGATAACTCTTGGCTAGTTCATCTAGCCACAGGGGCAAAAAGAAAGGTAAATTGTTATGTTAAGGATTGTGTTTTAGATATGAATGGTTTTAAAACTGCTGTTAAATTAAATGTGCTACCACTTGGTTCGTATGACATACTTATAGGTATGGACTGGTTAGAACAACACAGAGTAGTGTTAAAATGTTTTGATAAAATGTTTACATGTGTAAATAATAATGAACAGCTTGTAATAGTTAAAGGAATTCCTAGGAAGACTATGGTTAGGCAGATCTCTGCCTTGCAGCTCAAAAGAGCAGCCAGGAAAGGATGCAAGGCCTATGCTGTAATCATTACAGATGAGGCAAATAATGTTGAAAAAGATAAAATAAAAATAGAGAATATTCCTGTGTTAAATGAATTTATTGATGTTTTCCGGAGGAAATTCCAGGATTACCTCCTAGGAGGGAACTGGATTTCACAATAGAGCTGGTACCAGGTGCTATACCTAGCTCGAAATATCCGTACCGTATGAATATTCTGGAACTTAACGAATTAAAATCACAGTTAAAGGAATTAATCGATAAGAAATATATTAGACCTAGTGTTTCCCCTTGGGGAGCACCAGTAATTTTTGTTAAAAAGAAAGACGAAACTATGCGACTCTGCATAGATTACCATTAACTCAATAAAATGACAATTAAAAACAGATATCCGTTGCCCCGCATAGACGATCTATTTGATTAGCTGCGCGTAGCTACAGTGTTCTCTAAGATAGACCTGAGATCAGGCTATCATCAGGTGAGAATTAAAGAAGAGGACATATTCAAGACAGCTTTCAGAACTAGGTATGGACATTACGAATTTGTCGTAATGCCCTTCGGGTTTACTAATGCCCCAGCTGTCTTTATGTGTCTAATGAACAACATAATGCATAAATACTTAGACAAGTGTGTTGTCGTATTCATTGATGACATGTTGATCTATTCTAAAAATGAGGAGGAACATAAAGAGCATTTGCGAATAGTTTTACAAGAACTGGGAGAGCAACAGCTCTTCGCGAAGTTCAGTAAGTGTGATTTCTTCAAGGATGAAATCCAGTACTTAGGTCACGTAGTGACTAAGGAAGGGATTTCAGTTGATCCTGAAAAGATCAGAGCAATTGAAGAATGGCCAGTACCAAAAGATGTAACAGATGTTAGGTCTTTCATGGGAATCACCAGTTATTACTGGAGATTCATAGAAGGTTTTTCAAAGATAGCCAACCCAATCACTTCCTTGCAAAAGAAAGGCAAGAAATTCGATTGGAATGTAAAATGCGAAGAAAGCTTTAAGAAACTAAAAACTTTATTAACAACTGCGCCAATTTTAAGAATAGCGGATCCCAGTAAAGATTTTGTGGTTTGCACAGATGCTTGTAATG
Source organism: Pseudotsuga menziesii (assembly GCA_001517045.1). Taxonomy (NCBI): domain Eukaryota; kingdom Viridiplantae; phylum Streptophyta; class Pinopsida; order Pinales; family Pinaceae; genus Pseudotsuga; species Pseudotsuga menziesii. The sequence continues at coordinate 93,179 of LPNX010144877.1, read as the reverse complement.
ACGGTCTAGGCGGAGTACTGACTCAGGATGGGCATGTCATTGCCTATGAGTCCAGGAATCTAAAGATCCATGAAAAGAATTATGCCACTTATGATTTAGAGCTGGTTGTTGTTATTCATGCCTTGAAAATGTGGTGACACCACTTAATAGGCAGAAAGTTTACTTTAATGACTGATAACAAGGGTTTAAAATACCTTTTAGATCAGCCTAACTTAAATGCTAGGCAAGCCAGATGGCTAGCCTTCCTAAGTGAATATGATTTCGAAATTCAACATATAAAAGGAAAAGAAAATAAAGTAGCGGATGCTTTAAGCAGAAATGCAAAATTGAATTTCACAACAGCAATCAGTACATACAATTCTGATTTAAATGAACAACTAACTGAAGGTATAAAATTGGATGAAATCTATCAAAAGTTACAAGCTACAGCTAAGGAAGAACCTACAGAAAGTTTAATTAAGGGTTATAGTTTAAATAAAGATGGATTTTTATTATTTAAGGAAAGACTGTATGTGCCAAATGTGTCTAAAGTTAAATTGCTGATTCTGGATGAAGTGCATAAAACCCCTTATTCGGGACATCCAGGCTACCAGAAAACTATCACCATGTTGAGAAAAGATTATTTCTGGCCTAACATGAAATCTGAAGTAGCTGAGTATATAGCTAGATGTTTGGACTGTCAACAAGTAAAGACAGAACATCAACATCCAGCTGGGTTGTTGCAACCCTTGCCTATTCCTAGCTGGAAGTGGGAAATAATCAGCTTAGATTTCATTACTGGATTACCCAGAAATCAAAATAAGAATGATTCAATTATGGTGGTAGTGGATAAATTAAGTAAAGCAACACATTTTATTCCTGTTAAAACCACTTACAAGGCTGCAAATATAGCAGACATTTTCTTAAAACATATTTTTCGGCTACATGGTGTACCGAAAGTTATTATTTTAGATAGGGATCCTAAATTCACAGGGAATTTCTAGAAATCCTTGTTTAAAGGACTAAACACTACACTGAATTTCAGTGCTTCTTTCCATCCTCAGACGGACGGATAGACTGAAAGAGTTAATCAGGTGTTGGAAGATCTATTAAGAATGTATGTTAAGGATCAACCAGGTAAGTGGGAGGATTATTTGCATTTAGCAGAATTTGCATACAATAACAATTATCAATCATCAGCTAAGTTCAGTCCTTTTGAAATTATGTATGGGCGTAAATGTAACACTCCTATCTCCTGGAATAATCCAGTAGATAGATTAGTGTTGGGGCCCGAACTACTAAAAGAAATGGAACAGATTGTAAAACAAGTGCAGGAGAACTTGAAGGTTGCCCAGGATCGGCAAAAGAGCCAAGCAGATTTGAAAAGAACTCCTAAAGAGTTCCAGGTGGGTGAGCATGTGTTCATAAAGGTAAGACCAAAGAAGAGCTCCCTAAGACTGGGGAGTTGTGCAAAATTAGCCCCACGTTACTGTGGTCCGTTTGAAATTTTATCTAGAGTTGGTCAAGTTGCTTATCAGCTAGCGTTACCACCTAATTTAAAAGTGCACAATGTTTTTCATATTTCTGTTCTGAAAAAGTATGTACATAATGCTACTCATGTGATTGACTGGAACGTTGTACAGGTAGAACCATAAGGGGAAGTTCTGGTGGAACCGGATTGTATCCTCGGGAGGAGGGAGATTACTCTGCAGAACCGCACAATTGGACAGCTGAAGGTGCAATGGAAGCACCTTTGTCCTGAAGAAGCTACTTGGGAACTGGAAAGTAAGATGCGGGAAGAATACCCAAATCTATTCCAGGAGGTTCCTGAGGAAGAAGAATAAGTAACATCGATGACGATGTTACATTTTAATGGGGTGTGTATGTCACATACCCCAATTTTTGTAAAATTATGTAATTTGTTTTATTATATTTCTGAGACATTATGTTAAACTTAATCCTAAGTAGGGATTGATGACTCAGCAGAGTCAACAGTTATGGAGTGTAATTCAGAATATTTTATTATTAATAAATAAATTATGGAGACAACAGCATGGGAGAGCTGTTAAAAGAGGTTACTGGTCAAACTGGTGGATGGAACTAGGTGGAAAGGAAAAAGGACAAGTGGTAGCATCCTCAAACACTTCCTAAGTTGCAGGTGGCAACTTCCCTATATTTGGGGTCATGATTCCCCAAGAAAGTGGAATCTGAGCAGGTGGCTCACTAAATAACAGTTAACCCAACTAAGACCTAGGCAATCTTTAAAAGTACTCAATGAGGAGAGCTGAGGCTGCTCAGATTTTATTCCAGAGAGAATTCATTCAGGTGAATGTTATTCAGGAATTTCATTGAGGAAAGTGGGAAAAACAGTAAGGAAGTGTTTTGAGTGGATTGCTGCAGTAACTTGATTCTTAATACAACTATTTGGACTGAGAGAATTGACTGATAGTTCTGAGTTGATACTGAGTTGAAGACTGGTATCTGATTTGCTGCACCTAGTTCTAGCCAGGGAGACCAGAGCAAGCTTGGGGGTCTTGAGAAGTCGTTCTCTGAGCGCTCTCCAGGATTTGGTAGGGAGGAACAACCTCCCATTGTTGTTGTTGTCCACAGCTTAAACAGGTTCTGCAATTTATTTCTTTATGTTTACTACGTATAAATGGATGCATGTTATGTTTACTTATATGTCTGAATAATTAGTAGTTTCAGTAAAGTTAGTATCACTGAATTTCAGCAGTTAAACCTGTTAGTAGTAACTGTGTTTTTCCACATCTGGTATCACCAGACCGTACTCCAGCATAGTAGCTCGGTGTTGAGAAGTAGTATTCTTCTGAACCGAGTTTCCTATTCTACTTGTAGTTACTTTAGGTGTTTTACAAAATGATAAATTATCTTTTTACAGTCGTAAAAACGAATCCTAGTACTGTATCTTTGTTTTTCTGTAAAGTACTAGTTGTGATAATGAAAGGATACACTAAGTATATCTGCAGTTTAAGTTATGATAATTATTTCTAATTTTAAAGAACAATTTTTAGAAGTTAAAAATAAAAACAATACCGACAATAGGATATAATTACTTATCTATTCGATATTACCATTAAATATTATTCATATCAGTTTGAAATATTGTTAAGAATACAATCATTTAACTATTGTATATTCTATTATTTGGTTAAAGTTCAAACATGTCATAACTATTATTTTTTTTCAGAATAAGTAAATGAATGATATGTTATATTCAGGCATTCACATAGATATGTATGTGAAATCACACTTTAAATTATTAAACAAGTAAAGTACAGAAACATTTAAGTATTATATTATTATTATCATTATAAACCTAGTTTATTATAATTAGGACATAAATAAACATAGTTTATGTATAAATTAATTACACTCTGTGTATTATAAAGTAAATAAATATTACTGAAAGACAATAGTAATGTCAAATAAAAACACAACAGGCCTATCAAGCTCGAAAGATTATACATGTATTTATATTTTCCACTAAATAGATTTTAGGGTATAAAGTCTACATGGAAAAACTTAATAACACATTTATTAAAACAATAAACTGGAAGTATTTAATATACAAAAGTTTGTTACAATAAATAAACTGTAGTGTTATAGCACAATCTACATCAACACCAGAAAATAGTAATAATAGATATTATATTAATATAAGGGTATAGCCCTATATGCACTTATAATGTCAGAAATTACTACAATAAAAGAATTCATGAATAGTATTACAATACATTCATACAGAATCATATATTGCTCGAATGACGAGCCCAAACTTTAAGGTTAAAAACCTTTTTACATTGCTCACAGCAACCAAAGGGTCTATAATATTAATTTTAAATGACAGGTCGAGCAACGGATGGTATCGCAACTGTAAGAAATTGGGTAGAACCTTATAGCTTCATTATGTACCCAATAAAAATAAATATTAAGAAATAAAAAAATAGCATTTCTAGTCATAGCCGCAATCTAAATCTTCAGTTCTGTTTTTCTTTGTAAACCTGTATATTTCTTATTTTCCTGAACAGCGAATGAATACAAAATACATGTTTAAAACAAACTCAAGATATAGAAAATGTTTCATTAAGCAGTATTGCGAAAACTCGGGTAAAAACCCTGATCAAATTAAGAGCACAGTAAGAGAAACGAATCGTGAAGCCGCAACCTCATCTTGCAAACAGGCTTACAGCCATCAACCTTCTCCTGGTTTCTACACAGCTTTTTCTTAAAAGAAAACCCAAAAGGTAAAGTAAAGTCGAGTATTTATACACAGTCTCGACCGACATCTAAATACATATGTTCCTTGCACGAGTAAACCCTGCTAATAACTATTTTATTTAACCTACAGCTAAATACAATAGCATGAAACCAAAGTAATCGCCGAAGTTACATCCTTCCACTAACGGCCTTAAAAAACCAGCAAGGAGGAATGCCATGGATTGAGACCAGGCTTACCGGAGAGGGGAAGCTTGTAACCGAAGCCTGGTGCTTTCCATTTTACTTTGAGGAAATCAAATCTGCTTTAAAAAGAAACAGTTTAATGGTTAAAACCCTATCAATATCAAGGTAAGCTGTATTTATGAAATATAAAGAATAGGTACAGAGCTGTAACTTACCAACGAGATTGGAGAAGAGCAGCCACCGAGAAACAGTTTTTAACCAAGAGCCGTGTAAACCTAACCATTCTTTATCTCTTCGAAGAATGAACTGGTGAAGACCCAGGGATATTTCTCTCCAATGGGAATACTGGCAGTGTAAAATCGAAGGTATCACCCACGCCGTAACCAAGTCAACAATGGAGCCCAAAAGAATAGCCCTAAGCCTTTCAACGACTTAGTGCTGCCAACATCAAGCTACAGATTTCTACACTGAGCAATAAAGGAGCACATGGGATGGAGTATCATTCGAGCTACTGTCGAGCCAGAAACAAACCAAGAGGGTTTGCAGAGCAGACAAGCCCAAAGGCGAGGGAGAGAATGATGAAGTTTAGGGTTGAAGTCAACTTTTAAACCACCAGTGCATGGCCGAGGAGCGACCACGTCATTCCAATAATTTTTACATATGAGTGGGTCGAGGCTTAATGTTTTACAACGAGTTTGGCAATCATGTGTTTCCAAACAAATTCCACGCTTGGACTTCATTATTTGGTCGCTGCCCTATGTTTTGTGCTTGCATTAAAAATTTATAGCATAGAGTTAGAGCATTGCATATATAATACTATGATTTACAATGTTTAAAATTATACAAAACCAACAATAAAACTATGCTATGACGATATTAACCTTGACTTTTTATATATTGAATTTCACCTTATAAAAATGATTCAAGATTAAGTCTTGATTTGGAGGATTTAATGTTTTAATATAAGGTTAAAAGGATACTAGTATAGTGTGGAGTTATAATGGTTTATAAAACATATAACCCTTAGCCAATGACCCTAGTTTAAAGAAGAAGATATTATATTCATCATTTCTTGAGTTTTTAAATAGTGGAGTAATGATAAGTATAGGTATTATAATGCTACAACTAGAATGCCTGTGATCTTAGCTTTGCAATTTTGGTAAAAAGACTAATCATACTAAGACTTAAACTTATAGCAACCCAACTTTATAATCCACTTTAGAACTAATATTATACCAGACTATTGGTTTCATCTTTGCTATATGTTTATCAATCTTTTAAACTATTTTAAATTCTTTATGATAGCATTTAGGCCCTTGTCATCCTTCAAGCATGAAGCGATACAAGGATTAATAAGTAAAGCTTTAACTAGCAGTTTAGGTAAGTGGTTATCACTATCTTCTTGATGATAGATTAATCCTGGATACTCATAATAAGTTGATCATGGTAAATCTAGGATTAAGACTAGAGGTGCTATAGTTAACATTTAATTGTTATCGTAGAGTTAGGAATAGTTTTCCAATCAAAGTAAATCTTTACATGTTAAAAAGAAACATGTACTGGATAGTAAATAATATAATTTCTGGAGGTAAGAAAAATATATAGATCTTTATTATTAAACTCAACTTCCTTTACATTGGAAAACATATTTCTTAACTTAACATGATGCAGTAAACAACAAATGAGTTAAATGAATATGAACATGATAACCCAGTTGATTTACTGTACTATATAAGAAGCATTATTTACCTCTATGATTTCATTGTAGTAACTCCTTAAAAATGATTCAATATACATTAGAAATGATCAATGCTGTTATTGTAAAGGAAAAACAACTATCATTTCTCTAAGTAATACCAATTTTCTTTCAGTAAGATCTTAAAGAAATATTATAGGAAAAGATTTACCTGTAAAAAGCTTGATAGACTGGTTAACATGCATATATATATCTATATTCTTTATTGAATGATTTGGTACATCATATGGTTATCTATTACTTTAAAAGATCTGTTAGCAGCGATCCGAACTTTACCTGTGTATCTGTAAGAAAGAAAAACTGTTGCATTAGCTTAAGTAGCTAAGTAAGTCCAGTCTGACATAGCAATCCCCCTTGCGGTTACAAAAAAAAAAAAACAATCAGTAACTGACAAGAAAAATCATCATATAAGTTAACACAAGTAAAGATCATTCAGTTACAATATCTTTAGTATGAACAAATCAAACCATTAATGACTGTATTTAAGTATTTATATGCTATTTGAAAAGTTTTAAATTTTTCGAAATTTTGGGGTTTGACAACAAGCATGGCCATAAAAAATACAGAGTGGATCTATGTCAAAATCAAATATTATAAAAATGTATACATGCACATTGATGAGTGTAAAATATCCAGGTCTTCATGGCAGTTTAATATTGTGCAACTTGGGCAGTGCATCTATGACTGATACAAATGTATTTCCCAAGGTATTCAAACAAAACAATGATATTACAAGCTTATATCATGCAAATAAATGAGATGATGTCAAGCATAATAAAACACCATCTGATTACCAGTCATTGATTTATACCATTAACAGATCTGAGGAGGCCCACCGATAATGATGATGGACTCCAAGGTACTTGAGTACAAAATGGTAAGTGTGAATGGATGTTATGAAGTCAAACACTTACATAATCAAACAATCAGGGGTCATTGATTTATACCCACTGTCATTTGCGAGGAAACTTTCACAACAATATTTCAACCCAAAATTCGATGACAAAATTCGACGACATCCAACGAAAAAGACCATTTTGTTGAATTTCAATTTGAATTTTTGAATTTTGATTATTTTTTTAAATGTAGAATTAGTTGTTGAATTTTTGACTTACATTTATATTATCAAATTTTTGAATCTATATCATCGGATATTCGACGTCAAATATGTCGGATTTCCAACTGCACTGTTGTCGTATTTTCGACCACACTGCCGTCGAATATGCAAGGAAGCATTGTCGGATTAGTGATGTAATTGTCATTTTTGTTTGCAACGGTAACTAGGCCTTTTGCAATTGTAACAAGGTTAATATCATTGGTTATTCGAAGAATATTGAATTGAAAATATATAAATTACAGAATTTTTTTGACATGTTTGCTATAGAAGCGACGGAAGGTTTGCAGAAATTAGTTTATTCCTCGATGGCTAGTTTGAGGAATTGTTTTATTCTTCAACCGACGGTTTGAGGAATTGTTTTATTATTCGACGAAAGGTTTGCATATTTATTTTATTTCTCGATGGACTGTTTGCGGACATCCTTTTATCAACAGATGGTTTGCGTAAATTATTTTATTCTTCGAAAAACCACCGTTTGTGGAAATAGTGATGTGTGGAGCTTGATTTTTTAAGGTTGTTGATGGTGTTCATTCAATATTTTTGTGACAAAATGTCAAATAGAAATATTGTTTATCCAAATGAACAAAATCGTTAATTGCTTGCTAGACTGTGGGATGCAGTGAAAAGAAGGGGTGATGAGAAATGTTATTGTCCATGTAGTCAATGTAGGGGATTTAAGAGGAGAATAATATTGATCACAACAGCCACAAAACATTGTAGGGAACATGGATAGGCTGAGGGGGAAAATGAATACCGTCCATTTATAAGTTTATCATTATAATATTTTTTATATTTTTTACTTTGTTAAATGTATGTATTATTTAATATTTCCTATATTAACTTATATCTATTGATGTATTCATGTAATTATAAAGGAAAGACATCCTATGACATATCGTCCAAAGGAAGTTCTTTTAGAACAAGTACTGAAGGAACATGGAGCTATGCTTAATGGAGAACAAGTTAATAATCCTATTGAAGAAGATCATACTGATAACATAGTTGAAGATGATGGTACAAATACACTGATCCATTATTCATTTAATGTTAGAATGGATTATGATGATGATGATGATCATGAAAATATTGATGATTTTGATGATGTTCACAATATACCTCTTCTTGAGAAGGCATGAACCCCTTAATGAAGGCTCCAAAACAAATCTTCTCTTTGCTATATTGTTGATAATGAACTTGAAGGTTATGGGTGGTCTTTCAAACATATCAATCACATGGATGTTAAGGTATGTAAAATAATCTATCACATATATATGATCACGATAAAGGTTATATTTTTTCCTCTAACAATTTTATTGTTAATTCATAATTCAAATTAATACGAATGAAATACATTTTGTTAATATTATTTATATATTGTAAGAACTCTATTTTTCTTTTTATTTGATCTAGCTTGATAGCTGAATTTTTGTTACCACCATCAAATAATTTACCTCTCACATATCGATATTTATCTTCCATCATGAAAGAGATTGGAATGCATTATGAAGCAATTCAGGCATGCCCTGATGACCATGTTATATATTATAATCAACATGAATTTGAAACAGAATGTCTGGAATGTCATATAAGTATATATAGAACAAATCAAGTAACAAAAAAGGTGCCTCACAAGGTTCTTTGTTATATTCCCATAATCCCACGTTTCCAACGACTATTTAGGTGCAATAACATAGCGCAATTTATGGATTACCATGCAAGGAGCATAAGTCAAGATGATGTCATTCGAATGCTTGCATATGGTTCTGCATTTAGAGACATAGAGGAAAAGTGGCCTCACTTTAAAGAAGAACCATGTAATATTAGGATTTATTTGGTAGAAAATGGTGTTAAACCATTTGCAAAGATGAGATGCATTTACACGGTGTGGCCTATTTTTGTTATCAACAATAACATTAATCCATGGTTATCAATAAAGAGGGAGCACATAAAGTTGTTGATGATTATTCCAGGTACTTTGTGTCTATAACTGTTTTATTTTTAATGTAGTTTTGGAATCTCATTTGTCGTATTTTGTTTCCTAATGTCATATATATATATATATATATATATATATATATATATATATATTATTTTAGCCTTGTGCATGGTTTATATATGTTAATGGTTCTCATAATTATATATTTTATATCTACTTCAAATTAATCAGGTAAGTTCCAAGTGAAAGATATGAATGTATATATCGAACCTCTTATAGAAGAGATATTGAAGTTATGGAATGGAATCAGTATGTATGACGTATCTAGACCAATACGACAAAGGAAATTTCAATTCCATGAAATGCTTGTATGGACAATACACAATGCCCCAAGGTTAACCCATTTTTGGTTTGTATTTTTAGGTTCCACTTTAATTGCATTTAATTTTATGAAGTAGTTAATATAGTTAATACATAATTATAATTGACATAGATATTCCATATCTATATGTAGGTATTCAAAAAAAGGGAAAATTTGCATGTCCATTTTGTGTTCCTAAGATCAAATCTCGTCACTCAAAATGCTTAAGAAAGGAGGTGTTTGATGAGTGTAGACACTTCCTCTCTAAGAATCATAGGTATAGAACAATCGAAAAAAACCTTTTCAACAGGAATAAATAGACTGCATTAAAACCATAGAGAATGACACCTCACTTTTGGAATTTGCAATATAATAGAAATCGTCAAGATGGTACGTATAGATAATCGTATATGAAATGTTATGTATTTTTTTATTGTGTGTTGTTTACTGTGGTGGCCATAATTGATTTCTGTAATTTATTTATAAACTAATATTCATGATGTCTATCATGATCATTATGGAATTAATGGGCTTCTACGAGGAATGCAAAGTTATCCTAAACAATTTAGCAGGTTTCCCTACTATAAGCATTTACAAATTGCTCATTTGTTTGATACAATGCATATCGGAAAAAATGTGATTGAAACATTATGGTGACTATTGGATCTAACGAGCGACAAAGAAAAATTTGTGAAATTTTGCAAAGACATTCAAGAAGGCAACTATGCAATGAAAGATGTCATTCAATTTCATAACAACAGAGACAAAATTAATATAAACTCAATTCCACAGATGTTTACGGAGCAACAAAGTAATGTTGTAAAAGATGTCATGTGGAAAAATAAATTTCCCATAGGATTTTGTGCAAACTTGAAGAATATCATAAGAAATAAAGGTTATTTTGCGGGGGTGAAAATGCATGATTGGCATGTCTTCATGAAGGTAATTATTATGGCTATATCCATACAATTATTGTTTTTTTTAATTCCAGTGCATATTGTTGTTATTTTGTTTGTCTACTCTTTGTTTAAAAAATGATGTGGTTTATAAATTGTTACAGTATGTTCTACTTCTCTCTCTCTCGGACAACTTCAACAACAATGTCAAACAAGTTATATATAATATTGGGAAATACATGAGTTAACTAGCGATTATTTGCATGTGCTTAGTGTTTTTTTAATTCATTGTATAATTTATATTTTTTTTGTGCACTAATTCATGTTATGTAATTTTTTGTTTGTTAAATATCGTTATTGGTTTGCATCACTTGTAGATGGTTGTCATCTAAAGAAATCCATAAAGAAGATATAAAGTATTGGAGGAGAGAAATTCCTCGTCTCATGTGTGAAATGCAGAAGCATCTACCTTCGGCATTTTTCAATGCACGGGAACACTAATTCATACACCAAGTTGAGGAGATTGAATTGTGTGGACCTATACATCAAGGTCCATGTGGATGGTTGAGAGGTACCTAAAATTTATGAAGGTTTTGGTTAGACAACGAGCACATGTTGAGGGTTTTATGATGGAGGGATATATGGTATACCAAGACATTTTGTATGTTAGTGAATATCTTCTTAATTTAGCGTCAAAGCTCAATTTACGTTGCATTTGTGATCCAGACTCCAATAACAATTTTGAAGGAGAGTACCTAAAGGGGAAAGGTATATCGAGGAAATTGAAAGGTAATTATTAGCTAGTGGATTTTAATTAATATAATACATTTGACTATTGAATTTTATCTATATATATCATACATATTCTATTTGAATATTCAATCTATTTCATCAATTAAGAGCGTATACTTTGTTAAGATAATTTACATATGTCCTGAATTTTAATTTTATTGTCATTAATCAGTTGGTCGAGAGTGGGATGCAATTCATTTATACATCGCAAACAATATTGACTAGATGAAGGTATGGATTGAATGATCCAAACAATCAGGTCATAGAATATCATGGGAAGGTGTGATTTCATTGGTTAAAGCATCACATCGCAATGGAGATGCTGATCTTACACAAAGGGAAATCGATTTAGCATATGGTTTTAAATATAAGCAAGAAAGAATATTAATAAACCACTCTAATTCATTTTTTTTGCAAATTACATATTTATGTACACGTCGTTTTTTCCCTATATGGCTGCACAAAAATGCACTTAATCATAAATATTGAATCATTATGAAATATTTTTGTGTATGTCTTGTTGTAGGTAAAACACCAGAAGGCTATGGTGTACAATGGTTGTAGATATCACATCAAAAAGTTGGATGAAACAAAGAAACCATTAGATTGTGGGATATCTGCAGTCTTTGAGGTGACCAATGTTTCATCTAAAAGTGATATACACCTAGAAATCTTAGAAAATCGATACTATGGGTATCTAGAATATATTATTCAGTGTGACTTTAAATCCTTCAAGTTATTTATGTTCATTGTCAAATGGTATAGGTTATGATTGAATCAACGTGATCCCGATAAAACTATTATTGAACATGATAATGGATTTACCATGGTAAATACAAGGTTGTTTGATCCAAGAACAGATCCCTATGTTCTTCTAAGCCAATGTGAATAGGTTTTTACTCTGAGGTTCTAGGTAAAGCGGGTTGGTCATTTGTTGTGAAACACGATCCAAGGGGAAGGTCGGTAAAGTATAACCTAGAGGAAGTTAATGAAGAGGGTATAGAAGAAGAAGACAACGATGAAGATCACGATCAACCTGAGTTAGATGATCATGATGATTCAGAAGAATATTTCCAAGAATTAGTTGAATCAGATGATGTAGCAAAAAATTTCCATGAATATGGTATCGACGATGACATGATGATTGTCACTAAATTATATGATAATGATTATATTTCCAATCCTTACAATGTTGAATCTGGATCTGATGCTATGGATGATGACTTCGATGAAGAATATGATGAATTATATTGAAGTGTATGAGGTATGTAGTAATTTCTCTACTCTATATATTTTTATTGAATCTTACGATATAAATATTGAATTCTATTGGTACTCAAAATTCAATAATTTAATTATAAATATTATTTTATCTTATTTGTTTTAAAAAGAGTAACTATCATTAATGATATCATATTACAGATAGGAGAAAGGAGAGTCTAAAATAATCTATGACAATTATCCAAATATTTGACTATTATCATCATCATCATCATCAACATCAACATCATCGTCGTCATCATCATCATCATCATAATCATGAAATTCATCATCATCATCATCATCATCATCATAAACATCAACACCATCATCATCATCATCAAAATCATCATCATCAACATCATCATCGACATCATCATCATCATCATCTTCATTGTCGTCATCATCATCAACATCATCATCATCATCATCAAAGTTCATCGTCATCTTCATCGTCAAACATGACTGTCACTAACAATTTGGGTAACAAACACCATATGTATAGATTAATTAGTGTGCTATGTCATCATCATCATTTTCATCATCAATGCCAGTAGCATCATCATCATCATTATCATCATCATCATCGTCATCGTCATGATCATCATCATCATATTCATCTTCATCATCATCATCATCATATTCATCTTCATCATTTCATATTATATGAACATGGTGATCACAATATTCATCATCATCATCATCATCATTGGCATCATCATCATTGTCATTTTCATCATCAACATCATCATCATAAACATCATCATCAATATAATCAACATCATCCTAATCATCGTTATCATCCTTATCATCATCATCATCGACATCAATGATCATTGTCATCATCATCATCACCATCAACTTCATCATCATCTTCATCATCAAACATGACTGTTAATAACAAACTGAGCAACAAAAACCATACCTATAGATTAATTAATGTGTTACGTGGGGCCAACGATGATTTATTTATATATATGGGATGACTTGGTGTAAAATTTGTCATGGTTAGACTAGACACATGCATTGACAGTGTGGGAGTATTTTCAGACTCAAAAATCATCATCATCATCATCATCGTTGTCATCATCAACATCATCATCGTTGTCATTGTCATCATCATCATCGTCGTCGTCGTCGTCATCAACATCATCATCATCATCAACTTCATCGTCATCTTCATTGTCAAACATGACTGTCACTAATAATTCGAGCAACAAAAACCATACGTATAAATTAATTAATGTTCTACATCATCGTCATCATCATTGTCATCAACGCCATCATCATCGTCGTCATCATCATCATCATCATATTCATCATTTCATATGAGATCAACATGGTGATCACCATCTTCATCATCATCATCGTCATCATCGTCATCATTGTCATCATCATCATCAACATCAACATCATAAGCATCAAAATCATCATCAACATCATCAACATCATCATCAACATCATCATCATCAACATCATCATCATCATCATCATCATTGTCATCGTTATCATCATCAACATCGTCAACTTCATCATCATCTGCATCGTCAATATGCTTGTCAATAACAAACCGAGCAACAAAAACCATACCTATAGATTAATCAATGTGCTACGTGGGGCCAACGATGAATTTTTTTATATATGTGCCGGTTTGGTGTGAAATTTGGCATGGTTAGACTCGACACATGCATTGACGGTGTGGGATGGTTTCCAGAATCAAGCATCATGACTCATCATCATCATCATCATCATCATCAACATCATCATCAACATCATCATCGTCATCATCAGTGTCATCATCGTCATCAACATCATTATCATCGTCGTCATCATCATCATCATCAACAATGCCATCATCTTCATCATTTCATATGAGATCAACACGGTGATCACCATCATCATCATCATCGTCGTCGTCGTCGTCATCGTCGTCGTCATCGTCAACATCATCATCATCAACATAATCATCAACATCATCATCATCATCATCGTCGTCGGCATCATCATCATGTTGAGTAGTAATCTAAACATGTTGAAAAAAGAGTCTTCAATTGTTAAGATTGAACAACCTAAGTGCAATAAGGGTATTTAAGGGGACTAATTCATTTATGCATTAAAAACACAATTCAATCAATGGAAAATTGCAATTTAATAAAAAATTGTAAATGCTAGTAATGATAGCTAGAAAAGGACAAATTATATAAGATTTATACTAGTCCATATATTGATACTGAACACTATGTTTTATGATTTTGTCTATATTGACTTTTACCAAAGTTAAATTACTTTAATTTTTTCCAATATTAATTATTGAATATATTAATTATGTTCATTATGTTAAGTTTTTTTATTTAGATTAACTATTTAAGAATTTAATTATATTTACTACAATCATTCTAATTTATAAAAGGATTTTATATCCATTAATGATTATTTTAAATATATTTTATATTTTATTAACTATGTTAAAGGAATATACTTATAAATTCTTTATTTTAAGGAAAAAAAACAACTTCGACTTAATTATACAAGTTTATATAATATTGAGACATTTCACAAAAAGTAAAAGAGGGTTATGTTCTACTACAATGTTTAATAAGGAATAGTAAAGGGTTATGTCACATCATAACATTAGATAAGGAATCAAAGAGGGTTACATTGGGTTGCAATTTTCAATAAAGAATAAAGAAGGTTATGTAACATATCAACATTTCACATATAAAGTCATATTTTGTAGCATTCTCATGTGAATAATGTTGACTTAAGATAAGTATTATTTTCTAAGTAAATAATGCTAATTAATGTTGACTATTTTTAATTAAATATGGCTAATAATAACCAATATTGATTAACATGACTATAGTTTCTAGAATGTTGACTATGTTTACTAATATTGAAGAGTGTTGAATAATTGTATGTTGCATTTTGAATAATTATAACTATAGTAGTAATTATTATTATTAAATAAGATTAGTCTTGATTAGTTTTAGTTAAGCTAATTTATGTTTTATTATGTTTTATGAAGTTTAAGTGATATTGTAACATTATAATGTTATGTCACAATCTTATGCTCGATAAAAAAAAATAAGGTTATGTTACATTTTGATGTTCTAAGAAATAAAAGAGGGTTGTGTCATATTGTGATATTGACTAATGTCAACTTATTTATTGTGAGTAATGCTACCTTATGTTGACCAAGAGATGATTCATGTTGACTAATCATAAAGTTGAGTAATGTCGACTTAATTTAACTAATGTTGGATAAGATGACTAAATTTGACTATACTTAGTTATTATGTTGACCATGTTAAATAATGTTGTCTTACAATGGCTACTTTGTTGACCAAGCTTAACTAATATTGAATAATTTGACTAATGTTCACCGAGTTTACTTATGTTCATTAATGCATACTATGCATATTGATGCTGTCTACTTAAATAATAACATTAAGTAAGGTAAACTAATTTCATGTCACAATGCTAATATTATTGCTAGTTACACTAAATTAAATAAGATAATAATTAATTTATATTAGTTATTACTTAGTGTTAATTGGGATTAGAACATATTACCATGCTTAATAAGAAATAAACCATAATTATGTCTAATGTTATCAAATTTTAAGTTTATTCCATGGAAGATCACATGAATGTTGATTAATTATGATCTTTGTTGACTAATGACAACTAATATTTACTAAAACTAGCTAAACTTGACTATGTTCATGTTAGAATAGTAGATTCAAGCTAAACTAGTTAACCTATCTAAGCAACCAACAACATATCATAAAAGATAAGAACGGGAAAAGAAAAGGACAAGAGAACACTGATATACGTGGTTCACCCTAATGGGTTACATCCACAGGAAGGTAGTCTTCTATTATCTCCAGAATGTCTTCTCCAATCTTACAAGAGAGCAAAGCACAAATACACCAAAGAATATAGATGATGTACAACAGTGTCACAATAGTACCACTACTGCATCAAGAATACATGATATGTAGAGACTTACTTGACCCTATTATATACTAAGAGATGAGGAGGAATTACTCTCACATATTTCATGTGGGATAATATAATTCTCCAAAATAACATCTCTTAATACAATACCATGGACAAATACTCTATACAAGTAAATACAACACCATATAACTATGGGTTAAATGTATTACTCTTTTACATAAGATTGTAGATAACTTCTGACATAATAAAAAGACATTATTACCTTCCAAGGAATATAATATATTCCAACACTCCCCCTTAATAATGGATAGGAGAAGGGTCTACAATAACACGAAGGAAGGAAGGAGTCCTTACTACTCCACCTTGATGAAAACTTCCCACATTCCAAGAAATGAACGAAGATGCACAAACTCTGCCTCGGTGAAGGATTTGGTGAAGATATCTGACACCTGCTTCTCGGTAGGACAATACTGAAGAGAAAGAATACCATATTCCACAAGTCTGAGAATGTAATGAGTGTCAAGGTCGAGATGCTTTGTCTTGGAGTGAAATACCAGATTATAAGCAAGTTGGATTGCACCCTGATTGTCACATTTCAACACAGTGGACGATTTTGTAGCCAGATCAAGCTATTTAAGAACATGCCATAACCAAACTGCTTCTTTAGTTTCTTCTTTGGCTGCTCTATATTCTGCTTCACATTAAGATAAAGAAAGAGTCTTCACCTTCTTGCTCGACCAAGAAATCAGACCTGAATCAAGTTGAAATACATAACCTGCAGTGGACCATCAATCAGAACTGTCACTTGCCCAATTAGAATCTGTGTAACAAGAGAGTGAAACTGTAGTACTGCTCAAATAAAAAACACCATAGTGTAATGTACCCTGTAAATATCTTAGAATCCTCTTGTCTTCCTACCAATGAATTTCATGAGGTTGTTGCATGAACCAAGAAACCAAACTGATGGCAAAAGAGAGATCTAGTCGGATGTGAGTTAAATATATCAAATTTCCTACAAGCCGACGATAAAGAGTAGCATACATAAGCGGTGTGGTACACTCAACATTTAAATTTACACCATACTGAAATGGCATAGGAGCATATTTACAATCACTCATATGGAAATGAGCCAACAGGTTGGTATCATACTTTGGTTGAGAGAGAAACATACCATCTACCATATGCCAGATTTGAAGACCCAAGAAATAATTCAATAAACCAAGGTTAGTCATTTCAAACTACTTTTGAAGATCAGTTTTTAGATTTTGAATTAATGTAAGCTGGATGCTTGTGATGATTAGATCATCTACATATAAAAAAAACAATGATAATATTAGTACCAAAGTTCTGAACATACAGATTTGGATTAGATATACAACGCTTAAAACCATTCTTAAAAAAATATGCATCAATTTTATCATACCAAGCCCTAGGTGCTTGTTTGAGACCATATAAATATTTTTGTAATTTACATACTAAATTTGATGATTCAACATTAATAAAACCATGAGGTTGTTGCATATAAATTTCCTCATTAAGATCACCATTTAAAAAATAACTTTTATGTTCATCTAGTTTGGACCATTAGTAACATTAACATTAAGCACTTTTATGTTAAGCACTTTTAACATCCATTTGGTGTATTTCCCATTTATAAGATGAAGCAATAGATAAAATGGTTCTTATTGTATTCATTTTAGCAACAGTAGCAAGAGTTTCATTATAATCTATACCTTCAATTTGATTAAAACCTTTTGCAACTAACCTAGCTTTATACTTTTCAATCTGTCCTTCTGTAGTGAACTTAGTTTTATAAACCCATTTACAACCAACTAAATTCTTATTAGCAGGAAGAGGAATAAGAAACCAAGTCTTGTTCTTTATAAGAGACTCATACTCAGCAGTCATAGCTTGTTCTCATTGAGGTTTACCTTGAGCTTGAGTATAATAGGTAGGATCAACTGTGGCCAAAAATTTGGTCATAAGGGCAAAGTTAGATCTAGTTCTACGAGGGTCAGAAGGGTTACTGACCTCACTACCTGTAGATTCAAGAGTTTTCCGGGACCAAACAGAAAGATTAAGGGAAATAGAAGTTTCTTTAGCTTCAGTACATTCAGGTGGAATACTTGAAGAAGAGGGTGAACTAGGATCGACAACGGGCACAGAACTGGAAGAATAAATTGAGATAGGAGTAACAGGAGACAATGAGATATTCAGTGTAACATGAGGTTTGACAGACTCAGGTGGTGAAGATACTTCATCAAAGTGAACATCCCTTCAGATGACACTCTGAGTAGAGGTATCAAATAACCTGTAAGCCTTAGAATCCTCAAAATAACAAGGAATATACATTTGTGAGACTTAGGATCTAACGTTTTCTATTTATCGTCAATAATATGAGCCCAACATTCACAACCAAACACCTTAAAGTTACTAATATCGGGATTCCGACCATTCCATTTTTCCTCGGGGGTAACATGCTTAACGACTTTTGTAGGAACTCAATCTAAAATAAAGTTTACATAAATTACAACTTCAGCCCAATTTTTTTTATGTAATCCTTTATAATAAAGCATACATTAGCCATTTCAACTAAAGTTTTGTTTTTCCGTTCAACAACACCATTTTGTTGAGGTGTGTAAGGTACATCCTTTTGGTGTTGAATACCATGTTTAGATAAAAAAGATTCAAATTCATTCGCAACAAGTTCCCCCCCATTATCTGATCTTAAAGTCTTAATCTTCTTACCAGACTCATTTTCAACCAAAGGCTTAAAAATTTGAAATATTGAAAAAAATTCACTTTTATTTTTCAAGAAATAAACCCATGATTTTCTACTAAAGTCATCAATAAAAGTAAGAAAATAGACTGTATGAGATAAAGAGGGAACTTCAAGAGGACCACAAATTTCACTATGAATTAATTGCAAAGGTTCTTTAGCACGCCAAGCTTTACCTTTCTTAAACATTTCTCTATGATGTTTACCAAGAACACAACCTTCACAAACACCATTAGTAGAAGAAATATGACACAATCCATGTACCATTTTAGTTAAGAATTGCATTTTAGCATAATTCAAATGACCTAATCTTTCATGCCATAATTTATTATGTTCATCAGCGTGGGAAACATAGGAATAAAAAGGTTGTCTTTTAGTTGAGTTAAAACCAACAAATTTATATAGACCAACAATATGATCAACAGGACTAGAAGAAACTACTTTGAAATTTTGAATGATATCTTTAAGAACATATTTGTTAGGCCATGCTTCAAATTTAAACCCTTTTTGACAAGAACGATAAATAGAAAGTGAGTTAATGGGCATGTGTTCAACATGAAAAACATCTTCCAATTGACCATTAGTAACATTAACATTACCTGAACCAATTACAGAAATTTGTTTACCATCACCTATAGAATCTTTTTGAGATATGTGTTTACGATTGTCATAAGAAGTAAATAAAGAAGCATCACCAGTGATATGTTTAGATGCACCAGAATCCATTATCCATTCCACGTTAGAAGAAGAATTATTAGGCAAAACAACAAATGCACATAAAGCTACTTGAGAGTCATGAGAATTTTTATTTTTAGCTTTAGCCATTAAACATTTTGCTTTAAAACAATTAATTTTCAGGATGGTTAGTTTTACCACAATGTTTACAAGGATCATATACTTTCTTCTGTTTACTATTTTCATTAGAAGCATGAGAAGGATGTCCAGAATTAGTATTAGAAGGATTAGAACCTTTAGTATTATTAAAAAAAAATTTATGATGCTTATTAAGTGCAGTTAGAGATTGATTAGGTGTGAGTTGTCCTGAAACAATTAACCTTTTTTTCTAATTGATTAGTCATTTACAAAAATCATCAATTTTCTTCGCAGTACTTTGAGACACTTATAGAGCTCTATTCCTAGTTTGGATGAACATATCAAAACAAGATGGCATTTTATGTTCTACAAGAATAATAAGAGCAGGATCAGTTTTCTTTTAATCTTTACCACAACTATTTAATTTCTCATTTAAATTTTTCAATTCAACAAGATATAACTCAACTCTTTCAAAGTCAGTAGGTTCGAGGTCAAAGATCTTCTTTTCAAGATAATATGAAGAAACGTCATCATTTTTATCAAATAAAGAGAAAAGAATTTGCCATACCTGAACCGGGCTGTCTTCTACCTCAATACTTACCTGAAGACTATCTGCAACAGTTTGGCCAATGAGCCCCCTTGCTTGATCACTTTTAGCTTCCCATATAGCCAAATTATCAGCATCAATAGGTGTCTTGCGTTCACCATTAAGTAGCCTCCAAAGATTCTTACTCTTGAGAACATTAATCATCTTTCTCTTCCAGGCAAGATAGTTAGAACCAACTTATTCAGGAACATAAGCTACATCGAAAGTCATAATGAGTGAAATTTTGTCAAGAAATAAGAAACCCTAATACTAAAAAATGACAGAAAAACGGTGAAGAAATTGAAAACAGTTACACTTTACTGATCTTAATATGCAAAAGCATAGTTAGAAACATAGTAAAGAAAAGAGGAGAAACTTTCACTTACAACCATGTGAAAATAATGTGCCCATAAAATCCTAGTCTCCTATTCTGGTCACGTAGGTGGATCCAGAATGGTTGTTCCAATTCCAAAAACAGTTTATAATAAACAATCCAGTAAGAAATGACCAAGTTACGAACCTTTTTTATAATTACATTTTTATTACCGAAAGGAAGCTCAGAAATGCCCATTTTTCTGTTCTAGTTACATGGGTTCATCTAGAAGGGTTGTTCCAATTCCAAAAGACATGTTATAACACCGATATACATGGTTCACCCTAATGGGTTACATCCACGGGAAGGTAGTCTTCTATTATCTCCAGAATGTCTTCTCCAATCTTACAAGAGAGCAAAGCACAAATACCCCAAAGAATATAGATGATGTACAATAGTGTCACAATAGTACCACTACTACATCAAGAATACATGATATGTAGAGACTCACTTGACCCTATTATATACAAAGAGATGAGGAGGAATTACTCTCACATATTGCATGTGGGATAATATAATTCTTGAAATTAACATCTCTTAATACAATACCATGGACAAATACTCTACACAAGTAAATACAACACCATATAACTATGGTTTAAATGTATTACTCTTTTACATATGATTGTAGACAACTTTCGACATAATACAAAGACATTATTACCTTCCAAGGAATATAATATATTCCAACAGTTCATCGAGTTTACAAATATTGACTCATGTAGATAAATATTGGAAAATATTTACTAAAGTTTACTAATGCTCATTATTTTCACTAAGTTTAAAAATGATGAGCATTAGTGAACACATTCAACATCATCATCGTTATCATCATCGTCGTCATTATAATTTCCATCATCATCTTCATCGTCAAACATGAATGTCACTAACAAATCGAGCAACAAAAACCATACCTGAATATTAATTAATGTGCTACGTGGGTCCAACGATGATGTTTTTTATATATGTTCCTTCTTGGTGTGAAATTTGGCATGGTTAGACTAGACACATTCATTGACGGTGTGGGAGGGTTTCCAAACTCAAACATCATCATCATCATCGTCGTCATCATCATCATCATCAACATCATCATCGTCGTCATCATCATCTTATTATTCTTCATCATTTCATATGAGATCAACATGGTGATCACCATCTTCATCATCATCATCATCATCATCATCATCATCGTCATCATCATCATCAACATCATCATCATCAACATCATCATCAACATCATCAACATCATCATCATCAACATCATCATAATCATCGTTATCATCATCATCGTCGTCATACTTAGAAAGACCGATGTCATTTGGCGTCATTGGTTTAGCGAGGTCGTCGGATTCTTCATCATAGTATTCATCATGTCATAGGACATCATCATCATCATCACCATCTTCATTGTAATACTCTTCTTCATCATCATCTTTGTCATCACCCTCTTCCTCGTCAACATCTTCATCATCATCAATTTCTTCATAATCATCATCATCATCATCAATTTCTTCATCATCATCATCATCGTCATCACCATGTTCATCGTCATCATCATCGTCGTCATGACAATGTTGTGTTTGTGAGGGATTGATGATGAACTTTATTCATGTGTCACATGGATCATTTTCCTTAAGGGGTGCTCCAATATTCTTGGTTCGATTTTCCATATATATCCATAGTACTTGGTTTTTTATACATATTGATGTGGTGTTTGGAGGCTCTTAAAGTGAGGGATTTTTTATACATATTTTCCATTACATCAACTACCAAAGACTTACCTTTACCCAAAGTTTTATTATTAGTACCCAAGTTTCACTTACCATTACATAAACTATCAAAGAATTACCTTTACAAAAAGTTTTATTATTACCCAAGTCTTACGTGGAATTTATAAAGTAACATGGGATAAAAAGTTAGTGGATCTATCATTCCCTTTTCGAAGCGTATGCCATGGTTAACTTGCCAACACTCATACACAAACCTTCACTGTGCACGAAGCTTACAAGGAGTAGCTTGCATGTATTTTTTCACTACACGTTGACATGCAAAATGAAAATGTTATAAATAGACGAGGTTAGATTTTTATGTCAATGTTTGGAAGCTTCTGCACTTACCATATACAATTTTTTATTTCTTGACACAATTTGTGTATTGGTTGTTGCATGTGATTTCTTCTATAAGGCTTCACGACTTCAATACGAGTGTATACGATTTCTATTGACGGTGTTCATGATGTTCTCTAAAATTTATCTTCACAGGTTGTCAACAATTTGTCTTCACAGGCTGCTAACAAATTTACTGCACCTTCAATATGGCTATATCCAATGTCTTCAGTATGTAAGTAGGTTAAATGTAAGTAGTTTTATAAAAAAATAGAGGTTAATTTAGTATGGAAAGGTTTCAAAATATGGACCAACCTTTCAAACAAACAATGGATATTCGGGTTGTTTAGTCTGGATGTATGGGGTGCTAAGGATATCACATAATAGGTTTATTTAAGGAATTTAGTGCATACACTTCCTAAACCCTATCTTATTTTCTATAGATAGAATCAATTTTAGTGCATACCACAGCTCGCTATTTTAGCTACCAAGTGACCCTAAGATCAAGTCATCTTCATATTCAAGTCATCTTCATCGTCAAGTCATCTTCATCGTCAATTCATCACTGGATCTGGATCATCATCAATTCTGGATCATCACTTGATTTGGATCATCATCAAAGCTAGATCATCACTATATAATCATCATCACTGCTTCCTCTATCTCAATAAAATGGTGCTATCTCTTCATTCTTCTCATCACATGAAGTTCTATATATCCAACCCTTTTTCATGCTGGTTGTAGGCCTAGCCTTCATGTAGGTATTCATCATCTTCAGCACTTATATCTAACCATGGAATCAACCATGTCAGAAATGCCCGCCTAGCACTTACATCTAACCATGGGAGGAACACATCCAAGAACCATGTCAGAAAGGCATGCCCATCACTCACATATGACCATGGGAGGAACACATCCAAAACCAATTTCTGAAAGGCCCAACACTCACATCCATCCTCATCTTGTCAGAAAATCTTTGCACTTACATCTAACCATGTGTAAACACATCACGCCAGAATGGCTCTGCACTTACATCTGACCATGTGTAAACACATCACGCCAGAATGGCTCTACACTTACATCTGACCATGTGTAAACACATCACGCTAGAATGGCTCTGCACTTACATCTAACCATGTGAGAACACACTGCATAGGAATGGATTTCAGTCCCAGACTGATTATTTCCTGTAACTGACCAGGTACCTCCATTCTCATAGAGAATGGAATTCAACGCTTATATCTGATCATGTGGGAACACATCCCACAATCACCTCAGAATGGCTCAACACTCATATCTGCCATGGAAGGAACCAATCCTCTCACCATGACAAAATGGCTCAGCCCTTACATCTGACCATGGAAGGAACCAATCCTCTCACCATGTCAGAATGGCTCTTGGACTCACCACTTCCCCTTGGAGGGAACCTCGATCTGGAGAACACCAAGTTTCTCCCTGAAGTATTCAAACTTCACTCTATCTAATGGCTTAGTCAACACATCAGCTATATGTTTGTTCGTCGCAACATACTGGAGCTTCGCTGCTCCTCTCTACACCATATTCCTGATATAGTGATATTTGATCTCAATATGCTTCGACTTGTCATGGAACATTGGGTTCTCAGACAACTTCACACAACTTTGTTTGTCGCAATATATACAAGTAGCATCCAAGTGGAGATCAAATAAATTAGACACTACCTTCCTCAGCCATACTACCTCGCAACTAGCTGAACAAGCCACAACATACTCTGCTTCGGTTGTACTAAGTGCCACATAGGTTTTCTTCTTGCTAAACCAGGAGATCACACCTAATCCCATACTAAAGCAACATACTGAAGTGCTCTTTCTATCAATGACACTTCCTGCGCAATCTCAATCAACATAACCTTCCAGGTTAATCTTTTGATTCGCCTCATACTTGAGCCCATAATCAACTGTACCCTTCAGGTACCTCAGAATATGCTTTACAGCAATCCAGTGAACATGTCTCATATCTTTCAGGAACTGGCTCAAGGTGTTCATAGCAAATAAAATATCTGGTCTCGTCTTTGTTAGGTACATCAAGGGCCCAATCATCTGACTATACATCGTGGCATCAACCGCTTCTGATGAAGCATCACTCAATAGCTTCAAGCTCGATGCCATAGGTGTGGTTATGGCCATGTAGTCCATCATCCTGAACCTCTTCAGGATCTCTACTGCATACTTCCCTTATCCCAGGGAGATTCCATTCGCATTCTACCACACCTCCATGCCTAGAAAGTAGTGCATCATATCCAAGTCCTTCATCTCGAACTCGGCAGCAAGTCTCCTTATTGCAACTTTAATGAGTTCCTCTTTTTCTGTTAGGAAAAATTCATTGAAATATAATAGGAGCATCACTGGTCTTCCACCTTCAACCTTGAAGAAAATGTTGGAATCTTCTTTACTCTCAGTAAAGCCTAGATTCATCAGTAAGCTATCCATCCTGTCGTACCATGTTGAACCTCGGGATCTTCTGCAGTCACTCCCTCTGAATCAGAGCATCATCTCCCTCTATCTTTTGTACTCTATGCACTGAAACATTTTGTACCAGAGTGACAAGTAGCTTCCTCTGCTACTAATATTCTATGTTTCCATCTAGGGTCACTGGATACCAAGATCCTCTATCTTGAACCTTTTCAAAATTTCTTCTCGCACCCATATGTGAGCTTGTCATCCTCTATAGGATTTCATCTTCAACCTTGTAGCAAAGGTTAATATCTTCATCAAGCTCGACATGTATCTATTATCCTATGGGTGTCTTATGATCTCTTATAAGGCCTTCTTTCATTTGCACACATGATTCTGCATGTCATGTGTACTAACTTCTAGTGGCTACAAATGTCTCTTTGTAGTTTATTCCTTCTTTCCATGAGAATCCTCGTGCTATGAATATTTCCTTGTATCCCATGATGTTTCCATCTACTGCATGATGGAACTACGAACTTCTCTTCAGGTCTCGATACTGCATCCTAGACATCATTCTTCTTGAACTGGTACACTCCTTCCCTTTCTTCTTAGCTACTTCTTGGAAGGTTCTTCATCAATGATGTCGCTCAACGGTGTTACCTAACTACAATATGTCTGAGATCTCTTCTTTGAAAGTATCATCATATTATTATTCATATTGGATTCTTTCTTGAACTACCGCCATTTATTCTTCAGAACAAGTCTCATCCTTCTTTTCTTGTAGGTGATTGTACATGATATTTCCTACAAGTCAAATGCATTAGTTGTATGGTTAGAAACATTTCATAAGGCATATTCATAATGGAAAATTCTTATGCATAAATATATGATCATGCAACTATTTTAGCCAATACAACATTCATCCATATCTCATAGAAACTTTTCTAGATTCCTTCCATCTCTACCAGGACACCATTGAGATTGTGCACTAATCCAATATGTCAGCAAAGAGGTTTCATTTTAGATAAGTAGCAATGGAGAGTTGTATAGAACCATGAGCTACTTACCCATTACATGTGTATTAGTAGTATACTGTCATCAATGCAAACATTCTATCATACATAATACATCAACTGAATATAAACAAATTCATAACAAAACAATATCTTGAAATGACAATTGAATACTTATCTTTATTCGTTTTGTTGGTAGAATCCATCTCGAGACTCCAACTTCATCATCTTCTTCATTCACGAAATCATCATTTTAATATCCAAATGCTAAGGTGGATAAGAGGTTCTTCAAGAGTTGAGTCCTTCGTATTCCTCATCACTTGAGGGATCTTATTTGGATAGTGAGAGCTTGATCCTCAATTGCTCCCATTTTCTTTTCTCTTATTATGATTCGAGCTTCTTCTTGTGTGTGTTCTTACCAGAGTTTGCTGAGAGTAATCACTTCCTTATGGCACACATTCCTTGAATGAATGAATCCCATGATCCAGGGAGTCCATTCAAGGTGGTTATTGCAAATTCTACATTCTCCACTTCTTCTTCTACTACTTCATGTTATTCTTTGATTTGAGAGACCTTTGTAAAGTATGATTGTATGGTCTCAGCATTCTGGATCTTCACATTCTTCAACTAGTTTCTCAAAGTCATCTTCTGATTTATGTTCTTCCTTTCAAAATATTTTGGTTAAGGAATCAAACATCTCTTTTGGTGTCTTTAGGGAAGACACTTGTGGTATAAGGTGATCCTTGATTGAATCAACAATGATCTTCTTGGCATTGACCAAGTTCTTCTTGTGTAAGGCTTTTAACCTCATCTCCCTCTGGAACTGGAACCTTTCTACTTATGTAGGTGTCCAATTCATTTTCTTCAGAGAGATCATATACTTCCATGCTTTGGAATTTTTCAAATTCACCAAGATTATCATCAATCTAATGTGATAGATCACTTTGAAATGAGAACCTCAAATGAAAATAGCAAAAGATTAGATATTATCGATTTGAGGTGTCCGCCCTGGTTCCAGAGCTGGCTGATCTAGGGTTTTTTTAGAGAAACCCTATTTTTCAAAACTTGGAATCTTTCATATCTGATTGGATAGAAATATATACCTGTTCAAGTCGAGCTGTCCAATGTACTCATTTTCTGAAAAAGTGAAGGGAAGCTCCTGGAACAAGAAGCCCTAGTTTACCAATTTCTTCTGCAGAAATTCCTGATACTGTTTCTGCGGTATCTCCGAAAGTACTACTCCTCTATGTATAAAATTTAGTATTGAGGTATCCTCATCTCTTTGGGTTCCAACAACTTATGTTTCATTAGAATTGGTTTCACCAATTGGGACTTATGATCATTTTCCCAAGGTGACCTGTTTTAGGACTATTCAACATAGCGAAGTTGTACTGACTTCCACGTGTCACTGTTTCATCTTCGGGGTTTGAAAATTCTACCATAGAAATTAAATTCCTTGCAATTTCTGGAACATCTTGAGAAATTTTATTTGGACTTTGGTATCTTGAGATATAGCAATTATCCCCAGGTGTCCTGTTTAGGGATGAATATTGGAAGAGGATAGAACCCTAACGTGGAGGAATCATATCTCCTAGAATATAGAGAATAGGAGGCTGAAAATTGGATACAATGCACATCAAGAATTTATCTTTGACCTGTGAAAGTTTTGGCCCCTGATACTTATGAAATCCCAAGATATAGCGAATGTACCAAAACTTATCAGATTTATTATTTAGGGTTTTTTCCGGCCCAACGTCAAACTAGGGTTTGACTTTCTTGGAGTTTCACCCAATAAAAAATATCAAACCAAGTCTCTAAACTTCAATTTTGATGAGGAGATATATCCTATGTTGGGATCACTCAAAAATTCTTCTTCTATGAAAATCCCTAATTCCCTGCACCAAAAACTAAAAATGTTTGGAATCGAATTCTGCTTCGACAGAAAGATGCGCCCTTCAAGTAAGAAGCCCAAGATTATGCAGTTGCACAGTGTCTTCTTCTCAGGTTAGCTTTGATACCATGTTATATTTTTATCATTTAATCAATATGATCTTCGGATCTTATCTGAGAGAATAACATGCACAACAATAAACACAAGAGACAAGAGACACAAAGGATTTTCCTCGAGGAAACCATAAAGGAGAAAACCCCACAACTTCCTCAGAGATAGAATGAGCACCAATAGAAAAAGTAAAACTCAAAAACATAAAGATGATATCCAACAACAGTTGTCTCTTTCTATGATCCTAGCTTCTTCTCTCTCACTCATACGCCCCAATGAGTGAGTGTGTGTGTGTTAAATAAAGAGTCTCGCTCTCTATTTATATTCTTTCGTTCACTTAACATTTAACCCAGTTATGTAGGCTTGAGTTATCCTAATGCAGTCATGTAGGCTCGAGTAACCACAACTAGGGTACTAATGACCCAACTTGACATGAAATTACCATGGCCAACTTCTCTAGGAGAGTCTAATAACCCTAGTACCCCACAACTATGGGGACTTTTGCCTCCAATCAACAAGGAGGGTTAACCTTGACTCAATTGTGGGGACTATTGGCTTGACTTACAATGGAGGGTTAACCTCAATGACTTTACATGACTTGTTTACATTATTGAATCTCCCAATCGGAACATTGGGGTATGACATGACTCAATTACATTACAGATACTTCCCGGAATAAACATTGGGGTACAATACATAATATATATAAGTGAATACATTCCGAAGTTACAAATACATCAACAACCACTAGGGAATATTTACCCCCTAGGGAAAAATTTTCATGCACTAATGCACCCTCATTGATATTTGTTAAAGCTAAAGTTTGTAATGCTTAGATTGGTGTGTGCTCCTCTATCTACCAAGTATAGGAAAATGTAGCTCTTACATAAGGTGCTCTACTGTTGTCCCATATGGTGTAACTATTGTTAATGAAATTGTGTACATGTCTTGTTTAAGCATAACCTAGTGTCCAACGGATTGGAAAGAAATCAACGACTAACCCAGCACAACTACAGATGTACATACCTAGAAGAAATTCCTATTTTAAGTTTCCTAAGCCTACAGATGTGCAGACCTAGACTAACCAAGGGAGAGACCCTAACCAGACTTTCTCCAAGGTCAACTAACAAGGTTTGATTAATCGAATGTACTAATATAGCTACTTTTGGATAGAGGTGCCTAAATAAGGTATGAAATGGGATTAATAAACACTCTAGTCAATGATCCAAGGTAACTCTAAGGATTTGGATTAAAGACATTACCATGAAAAATAAAGGCATGATACAATAACATTGATTTATGTTTAACAATTTAGGCATGTATTATGTAAGCATTGACACAAATCATGGCACTAATGATTAAGAAACATATGACAAATGAAATCAGATTGCTAATATACTATTGTCAATGAACAACTATGTCAATTAAACATATGTGATCTTGTCTTCTGATCGTCAGAAAGTACTCCGAAAATTTCAAAACTTGTACTTTTCTATAACTTTGGTTGGTTCCATATTATCATGGTATATTACTACTATGCAAGTGTTGACCATGAAGAGGAAAGCCACTAGTTATTTCTTGAAAGCTTGAATTTTTATGATCATAGAATTTCAAACCTTAGTCTTTCCTTTCCCTGGTTGATTTGTTTTATGTCAAACTTCTCATTTATTTCTTATATATTTTGTGTTTCTTTGTTTTTTATTGTGTTTGTTCTGCACCGCATTGTTATGCCATATGTTTGCATTAATTTGTGGTCCATGCAAAATTTCTTTCAATATACCTTTTTACCATTATTTTTTCTAAATCTAATCCATGTTTAGTATTAGTATATGTCACAATTGTTGATCTATAATTAGGACAATGTATTATGTTACTAGTGCTGACCTAAATTTAGCTATCTACAAAATCGGGTTAAATTGTTGTCTAAGTTTAAAATATATGAACTGTCAGGATAATGATGTAGTATCCATATTAAAATATCTTCCACCTTAAGGTGTTTTTTTTCCATTTCCAAAATACAATTTGTTGCATGTAATACATAGATATATTGAACATCTCAACTAAGCAGTGACTAGTACCATCACTGATGTAGTCCTTTTGGAATGTAGGCAAGGAAGGATCTTTATGATCCAAAAAATGCCTCATTGGCGCTTTTGCTGGTATTAATTTTTGGCATACACCTAAATACGTTATTTCATATTACTTATTTCTTTACCGTTATTTATTTTCTCATTGCATGCAATTATATTTTCCTTCTGCTTTTTTTTTACGCATTTGTTTGGATAGTTCCATTGCCCAATTATAACTAATTTGTGGAATTTTTTGGATGATGGGATTAATTGTAATCTTATGTCTGTAATTGTATTAAATAACCTTGGTCCTTAACTAAGATTTTCTAAGTTCTGGTGAAGGGGAATAAGAAAAGAAAATTTCATTCGATGAAATATTATAGGGTGGCTATGAGATGGAAGAAATTAAAATATTCTTTATAATCCTATATAGATGTAAAAATCATAGAGTTATATATGTAGCCAAAAGTTCAAAATATGCAAATGGTAAAAGGTTTGTTCATAGAGGTGAAGAATGTACTTTTTCAAGCTATGGTTTTAGGAATCATTAGAAAAGAGGTTTGGTCATTTTATTTTGTTTTATGTTAGCTTAGTAGAAGTTGGTGTTACGGAGAGAAATTCCTATGGCTTGGGGTACCACAACAGACAGTTTGACTCCAGAAATCAATCCTTTCCAATATGCAATAGAAATTAAATATCTAACACTAAAGGATCAGACCTCGTACCTTATTCTGGACTGTTGAAGTAGATCCCCGTTGAGCTTTACAACTTCAGCTTGAATCGATAGATTACTTCCTCAACAACAAGTAAACAATACAAGCATTCTATATATCATGGTGTTAGATCTATTCTAGCATATATAATCAATAATGTATAAGCATTTGATATAATCCCATGGATAAAATATTCATTCAAACACACATTATTGGATAGGAAAAGATATTTCTATTAATAAAAGATATTTCTATTAATATAATTCAGAGATTACAAGATACAACCTCTGACGGCACGTCTGCGAACCGGAGAAACTGAATCCCCCACTTGGGCCTCCACCACTTCAATCCTCCATCTCTCGATAGCAAGCTCACAAGCAAAAGGCAAGCTTGGGAAGAACACAAAAGTGCTCCAAGGGACAAAGGGATGCAGACTCAAGCATAAGTTCCGGCAACAATGGACTATAGTTTCTTTGCTCTCAATTCTCTCTTATGCCTTCAATGTACCAAGGGGTTCCTTGTATAGCTTTTCAAAGGGGTAATGAAAGGTCGAATTCGAGCGATCTCAAGGCATAGGGAAGGCCATGATTCAAATGAGTCGGATCCATGTCAAGGAAAACTCCAAAAGGATTTGGATTATGCACACATCCTGATGTACACAATTTTAGTGGTCAAACCCGCGTATATACGCGCTTATATGTTTAAAATTAGTGTGTATCATTTTTCATATGTTTTTAGGGATGATCAAGGAAACATCAAAGGACAAAAAGTGGTCCATAGGGTCTAAGGAGTCTGCAGCGCCAGGACAGGGGAAGGCCATACAAAGTGTGATTCACCTAGAGTGGTGAAATCCACTATAACAGATGCCCCCTAATGTGTGAGGTCAGAGGGGTCATACGATGGCCGAAATACATTATAAGTCCATCCCATAAGTGGAGTGATGAAGGATCCCAAATGGAAGACCAGCCACCCAATCAGCATAGTACAATAATACAACTCTGCATACAACTGCAAATACATATAGCAGTCCTGAATACATAAGAGTACAATGGCCATGAATAGGCATGAAACATGGTATCACATATGTGGTCATCTCCACATACAATATACATAGCTCAGAATCTCCATGATGAAGATATTCAAAGGACCATGATCTCCAAAATGGCTAAATATATATAATAGATAAAGATCTCCATAGTGGTTGGAAATCTCTGACATATATTGGAATCAAGTCATGAGAGCTGAAATCTCATGAACACTGGCACGATCAAGGAGGTAGCATATAAGAGATGCCAACCAATCTAGAAATTATTCTACACAAACCACTACGAGTACATGTCCTACTATGCGAATAGAGGTGTCGAGGTCGAACATAGTAGTCCATCGTCTAATTACCGGTCATTAATGTATACCGTTAATAGATGCGGGATCACCCACCGATAATGAAAATGGGAATCAAGGTACTACAGTGCAAACTAACAAGTGTGAATAAATGCGTTGAGGTCAAACACTTGAAAGGATCCATCGATCAGGGGACATTGATGTATTCCCAAGAAACTATCAATGGCGAGAGAACCTACCACTGATGACTACAAGTCTCAAGGCACTCAAAATGACTCTAGACTCCAATCCCAGAATAAATGATTTGAAGTCGATGGGATGAAATCCACTAGAAGGGGGGCATTAAGGCATCCCCCATCATCCAACACGAGGTACTCAGCAAAGCTGTATAATGTGGAAGGAGTCGATCATAAGGTGCACGAACCAGTAACTGTACCGGGAATGGCTGACATGCAAAGTCAAGATAACTGAGGAATGGCCGACTCAGGTTTCAACTTCCTTCGAACAAGAGCATAACGGTGTATGATGACTGAATGAAGGCAGCATAGACTCGATATACAAACTGGGACATCTCGACGACACAGGAGGCATCGATAGAGGCTCCATAGGGACTAGAAGCTTAACTAGTCGATGGAGATAAACTCAGATAAATGAGTACAACTCGTAAAGTCAAACTATAACCCAACCAATGGATGTGATATATAGTGCTCTATTCGAAGGCGACACGACTCGACAGCTGCCAAAGATAACATCTTTAATTGTTCGGCTTTTTGGTTTTTTGATTTTTTTTTGGACTTTTTTAGTTATTTAAAAATCTTGAATAAAGAATAAAATAGCTTTATAGTTACAGAATAGGAGGATACGAGTGTCATAAGGGCAAACAAACTAGTTCCAAGTAGTGGAACATACCTATGCTCAATGCAAGGATACATGTGTAGGATATCGACACTCAGGGGAAAATCCCCTCCCGGTAAAAAGGGAATCAAGCTGCGAAGGATATAAAAATGGTTCTGCATGGCTAGACATGAGACAAGCTCGGGCTATATGGCTGAAATGCAATGTTAGGGGAGAAAAGCTCAATAAGGCAGGAAAAGCTCATGATAATGCATTCACAACTTGACATAAGGGAGTCCTGAGGGAAAAAGGATAGCATAAGATCAAGAGGAGTATGAGGCTCTTGCGAAATGTCATGGCAATACTATACAACGGACTCCCACACCCTAAAAGAGAAAACATTGGCATGGGAACCAAATGCAAATAAGGTGCTAACTAGGGTACCCATGTAAGGTGAGGCTCTACCACTCATATCAAGCCACTTCTAAGGCAGCAAGAAGGTTCCGTGACATAATAGAGTGGGTCCATACCTAAGGCCATGATGAGATGGTCATAAGGTCATACAAAATGAAAACAATGGTGAAACCTAACCTATATGCCAGTTTAGACATGATACCTAAGATCGGCATGAACGGGTCAATCCAATGGTTGAAACAACACCGAAAAAGGTCTTCTACATCACAAATTATGTCAAAAATGATCCAAAATGGTTAGAAAACGTCGAAACTTTAGAAAAGGGGGTAAAAATTTTCAAATATTTGAAAAATTTCTATAAATAGTAAAAAATATAAATCATTTGAAACTTTTACCCATTTGAGCTCTGATTTTCAACAACAAATTCCAGGAGATCCAGCCGGCGGAATTCACTACCGTTTCTTCCAAGTATTTACTCATGCTCTCCTCTTGCATTTTGATATAATTTTTATGAATTTTCATGGTCAAATAAGTTTTTTAGGCCATCCCAAAATGAGCGCTGCAGCCCACGCGGAAATCAAGGTTTTTTCCACATATAGGGCTGGATATATGCGGAAAAGGGCCTCAAACCCGCGTACATACGCGGCTATTTTGAAAACAGTCACGTATGAGGACGCGCATATGGTTTTTTTAATAAACTAATGGAAAATTCCCAATTTCTTGTGCAGGATGGTGCTAGAGTGGAGAGAGTGTGAGCATGGCAAAGTAGAGGAAGCAGTAAGGGCCAACTTAATGGCTCAACAAGCTTTACGTGCATGCAGACTCTACAAGTTTTGGTGTCTTGGTGGTTTGAGGGCCAAACCAAGACTATTACAGATGCTGGTAGACTATTGGGATCCAGACTCAGAGTCCTTCCATATTGATGGGATGTCCCTCACCATAGAGGTGGAGGACATATACTTTATCACAAGGATTTCTAGACAAGGGGAGGTGGTGAACCTTCGTTCCCGTGGTGGGATAGGGGGTGGCCTGACTATCGATGAGTACATTGCAGTGTACTGTTATCTAGACACCGAGAAGGTGGGGAGTCAGGTCCCTACCAATGCTATACAGGTGCTGGGCCTAAAGGCCATATTATTGACACTAGGCAGGATAGCCGGCTTAGCATCACTCCACCAGGCCTCGCGGCCTCTGATGTTCTATGCAGTGGAGTGTATGAGACCCACTATTTACGACTGGAGTACTACACTACTAAGCAACATGAAACACCAGCTCAGTGAGTGTAAGGTAGGCAGGGTACGGAACTTCGGGTTCAACAGTATTTTGAGCACGTTTTTCTTCGAGTGTGTTCCAGGATTGAGCCCTAGAGTGGACGTTCCTCTCCACGGGGTTCGAGATCTGACCCAACTGCATTGGGCAGATGCTATGTGCAGACTGGGAAGTGGTAGGGTGGCCAACCCTTATCTAGCTGACTTCTTTCCATGGTGGCGATGACAGATAGTTTTCATCGATGACTACCTCTATGTAGGGATAGATTTCCGAGGGGACCCGGACATGCCGCTACCACCAGGGTCGGCATATGGCGATATAGGTAACGAATCTCGACCCTCGCTCTTTTTAAATTTTTTGAGTTATTTAATTTTTTTGTGTTTTCTTGATTATATGGAACAAAAAAGACATGTTTTTGCGTGACAATACATAGTAACATCTATCATTTGTGTGCAAATGTGGGACCATGGCAGCCAGAGGGATTCCCTCGTCATAGACAGAGGGGAAGAGGAGATGGCATCACGGGTGAGGATGCGGAGCAAACGCTCTAGAGCATTCATACCAACTTTGTGAGACTGACTCATAGAGTTCCCATGGTGCAAGTCGAGGACTTTCCTGAGGCCATGTAGCGGCAGGTGGTGGGTGTACCACGCGCATGGGTGTATTTATTTCGATAGCTGGCTAGAGCCGTAGTGACGTTCCATGATCGCAACCCTCCTCCTCCTCCACAGGATTAGACACCTGGGAGTGTATACATTTTGTATGACCGTGTATTATATGATGGTGGCTTAAAAGCCCCAATTTTGTATCATGACACTATGTATTACCACATTTTTGATGTATATATAAAAAGTTTTATGGTGATCGATTTATTTATTTACATGTGTAAAAATTGTGTTTGTGATTAATTTATTGTGAATGAAACAAATGCCAATCTAACACGTAGTTAGCATATGAGTCAGCAACTTGATTATTATTTCTTGGAATGTGTCTATATGTTATATTGTCAAATTGTCATTCTAACAATCTCACACGCAAGAACCTTCTCAATAACATCGGATCTCTAACATGGTACAAACCATTGAGCTCTGACACTACTAACTCCGAATCAAGACGTATCTCAAGAGATAGAACGCCATGTAAAATGGCATCCCGTAGAAGCTCAATAACGGCGCTGTATTCGGCAACATTGTTGGAAGATGGTCGTAGACATACACCTCCTGAAGACAGTACCTGACCCATAGGAGTATAAATCACCCAAGCAGCAAAGGTTGAGTGTTGAGTGTGATGGCTTGCACCATCCGCGAATCCTATGTAGGTGGAAGATTCCATTGACATCTTCCAAAAGAAACGAAAACTAATCACAAACCCGATCACGATAAGAAAAAGACCTAACTATGCAAAGCTGTACAATAATATACAATAAGCAGCCCTGGCTGTAAATCATGCATAGTATTTCTTAATATAGAGCCCATTTCTAGGCTCTTCCAAGGCCGTCCCTTCGTAATATACTAACTCATAGGCACCCTTCTCTAACACACGCTTAACCACATAAGGACCATGCCACATAGGATTAAATTTCCCTGCCCCCAAGGGTTATTTCGGTTGATCCCACAAAAGGACCAAGTCTCCTTCACTAAATTCCCTTGGAAGGACAGACTTATCGTATTGGGCCTTTACGCGATGCTTATTAACCTCTAGAGCCACCAAGGCATCCCGACGCTGCTCATCAAGTTGATCAAGGTGATCCAAATGCTCTTCCAAAGGTGAAGTGTCTGGTAAGAGTTCCATAGCTAGCTTCAACAAAGGAATCTCACATTCAACCGGCAATATCGACTCCACTCCATGTACAAGTTGATATGGAGAAAAACCAGTGGCAGTCTTAACAACGGTTCGATATGCCCACAAAGCAGGGTATAACATAATGTGTCAATTCATCTTGCTTTATGCGATGGTTCATTGGAGAATGGATTTGAGTGATTTATTCACTGCCTCTACCTGTCCATTCACTTGGGGGTAGTAAGAAGAGGAGTGCTCTTGCTTATACCCTAAATTCGATGCCAACTCTTCCATCATATGGTTCTGAAAGTGCGAGCCATGGTTTGTGACAAGCTCTTTCAAAATCCTGAACTGAGTAATAATTTGGTTGAACACAAAGTGAGCGACTGTCTCACCGTTGGATTTTACTATAGGCATAGCCTCATCCCATTTCATGAAGTAATCAACAGGCACTATAATATGATGGTGCCCCCCAGCCGAAGCTGGGTTGCAATCCATAAAATCAAGCCCCCACTTCATGAAGGGACCGGTGGTGATAATGGGATGTAACGGGGAAGGTTTTGAGTGCATATTATGTGCAAACACCTGGCAAGGGTGGCACTTCTTGACCGCATCAATACAATCTTTAAAGATCGATGGCCAGAAATAACCCGCTCTTAAAATATTTTGAGCTGTAGAAAGACCAGATAAATGACCACCACACACCCCTTTGTGGCAATCATTCAGCACCACCTCAGCCTCCTAATGAGTTAAACAATGTCGTAAAATCGAATCTACCCCACGGCGGTACAAATTATTGTTCACTATGAGGTAGTTCTTAGAGACGTGACGTAATCGTCGTCGTTCATCTCGTGAGAGGTGAGTAGGGGTCTTCAGTGTTTGTAAATGTATTATGATATCCCCATACCATGGGTCTAACGTTGATATTAAGAAGATGTGTTCATCGACAAATGTATCTTCACAAACCAACTCCTCGGCCTCACTCGGGAAATTTGATATAAGCTCTGCAAAGATTAAAGACTTTTTTGATTTTGCCGAAACAAACTCGAGATCAAAATCTTGCAGAATGACAATCCATTTATTATATTTCCCCCCAATCATCCTTCGGGTGAGGACGAATTGAAACGGATTGACATGGGCCACAACCAAGGTTTGGCGAAAGAGAATATAATGTCTCAACTGCTGAACCACATGTACGATAGCTAAAGCAAGCTTCTCGACATGAGAATAACGAATCTTTGCGTCAATAAGGTTCCAGCTTAGATAATATATGACATGATCTTGGAGCTCCTCATCCTCTTGAACCAAAACCATACCAATCATCTCTAAAGACGCGGCCACATATAATAAGAAATCATGGACATAGTCTAGGGGACTAATCACCGGGGCCGATGCTAGGGCTTGCTTGAGTGCATCAAAGGACTCTTGGGCTCGCTCATCCCAATCAAAGGGAGTATCCTTCTTCAAGAGATGCATGAAGCCTCTAGTCAAATTGCCAAAGTTGACAACAAATCTTCGTAAGAAGTTTTCCATGCCTTGCAAACACTGAAGATGATGAATATTTTTCAGGGGAGACAACTGAAGTATTGCCTCAACCTTCAAAGGGTTGACTCTTATACCCTCTTTCGAAACGATGAATCCTAACAAACGACCTAACTTCACGCAAAAGATGCACTAATGAGGATTTAATATATCTTAATAGTGTTGACATCTTTCTAATACCAATCTCAAGTGATAGGGATGACGCATTCCCATACGAGAATGAGTAGCAAGGTCATCCAAAAATACTTCAATAATTGATTTCAGATCGTGGAAAATCAAGGTCATTTCCCGCTGAAATGTAGCTCCAGCGTTTTTAAGGCCAAAAGGCATTTTTCGATATGCAAACGTTCCCCAAGGACAAATAAATGCAGTCTTATGTTGGTCATCAGGTTTAATCTGTATCTGATTATACCTAGAAAAGCCGTCCATGAATGAGAACACCTCACTACCTGCACACTCATCCAAAATCTGATCAATAAATGGTGTGGGGAAGTTGTCCTTAGGACATGCATGATTCAAATCACGAAAATCAGTACATATGCGGATCGCTCCCTACTTATTATCCACTAGAACGGGGTTTGAAACCCACTCTGTTAAGGGAACGGGAAAACTGGCTTTCAACAGCTTCTCTATCTCTGCCTTAATGGTGGGTGCTTTCCTAGGATTCACCGCGCGTAAAAGTTGTCGAATAGGCTTAGCATTGGGTTAAGTCTTAATCTTGTGTTCGACAATTCAAGGGTCAATACCTGGCATCTCGTCATAAGACCAAGAAAAAATATCATGGAATTCCTTAAATAGCTCAGTATATTCTAGAATCTCAGCATGGGAACATTCCGCCCCAATATAGACATTCTCTATGGTGCCAGGATTGTGAGAGATGTTGATAGGAATCATTGAAGATATTTCGCCATGTTTCCATTAGCCATCGGACCAGGAGAGCTTAACGGAAAAACATGACTACCAACTCTCTGACTAAGAACCTCCCTAAAATCCTCATGCTCCAAATGGTCAGGATCTGGAAGAAAATACGATTTATGATGGAGTTCCTCCCATGGTGGCTCGACTCCCGACATAGCCTCAATAATTGCTTCATCCGAAGGGAAAACTGTATCAAGGTAGTCATGTGTGTGAGACGACTGTACTGCCCATGCTGGCAGCACATAAGGGTTCTCCTCCTCTGTCCATGAAGAGGAAGGACTAGGCCCTGCAGTAGACTCCATATTAGCTTGATAAGCAATCATGGCTGCAGGCAATGGCATGTCCGTCACGATGAGCTCACTTGAAGTACTTGGTGTAGGAAGAACCCATGGATATTCCATATGAATCGTGTGAAAAGACACTAATCTCATAGATGTCGAAGCCTCATCGAAACTAGATCCTATCATGAGGATCGGTGTAGGACAACTAAAGCTTCCCATGAGGGATGGGTACATACCTACACCCACACTCCCAGTTGCCGGTTGAGAATGTTCAATGATCGGGATTGAAGCTCCCGAAGATGTGGTAACAGACGGATTCTTGAATGCCATTTGATCAATCATTATAATCTTCCTGTTATGTGGAAAGAATACAACGTGGAACAAGGAAGAAGCAATGGCTTGCATGCTGTACATCCAGTTCCTACCCAGCAAGAGATTGTAGTCAAGGGGTGCATCAACCACCTCAACCTCTATCGCAATGGTCTTCCCTCCCAAATAGACTTTAAGAGAAGGAAGGATACCGTGCAGCCTAAAATATATCCCATCAAACACAGTTAACATGGTCGTTGATTTAGACAACTCAGGGGAACCCAGACCCTTCCAGCAGGATAAAGACATCATAGAAGCAACAGCGCCCTTGTCAATCATAGTACGCTTGACGATCATATTAATACATTCTACGTGCACCAAAAGAGACACATAGTAGGGAAAGCGAGGTTGAAGTCTTGCGGTTTCAAATTTAATCACGGAGGAAGAATCATCATTGTTCACACCAAGGGCAGAAAGCAATGCCTTCCTTTGCGAAGGACAACTCTGAAGCACTTCCAATGCAGACATCGCACAAGGAGTATGGCCCAAATCCTCGACAACTGAATAGTTCTGGGCGGCTCAGGAATTTGGATTATGCCCTGAATGCTTAAGGACTCCCTTAGGAATGCGAGGTGCAGTCTCAAATTTATCCACAGGTTTCTCAATATGCAAAGGGGACCCTGGTGGATCAAGTTCTTTGCCTGGGCTGGGCTGTGATGAACCATAATCTTTCGTACGCGTCACAAC
Source organism: Pseudotsuga menziesii (assembly GCA_001517045.1). NCBI lineage: Eukaryota > Viridiplantae > Streptophyta > Pinopsida > Pinales > Pinaceae > Pseudotsuga > Pseudotsuga menziesii. The sequence goes on along the minus strand of LPNX010144877.1, from coordinate 52,378 downwards.
TTTCACAGTGCGAACCATATTAATGCACCCACGACCACTAGTCTTCGGTGGATCATGATCATCATCACACTAGTCATGGGACTTTGAGTTCATATTTTGATTATGCGGTAAAGGGTTAGTTAGCACAGCTGGGCCCTGTGCTAAGAATCTCGAAGTTTCCTCAATACGAGGGCACAAGTAAGTCAGGTGATCGTCCTTACACAAATTGCAAGGGAACTTAACCTTACATTTAGCTTGCTTGTCCCCCCCAACATTTTGACTATTATTTTTATTATTGTTAGCATTCTCATTCTTATTCCCACCCTTACGATTATTTTTACCCTTTTTTCTATTCCGTCTGGGCTGTTGGTTACCCTTCTGGTCCGATGATTGCACATAAAGTATATTCACCGTTTGGGTGGGTTGATATGAAGTCGTAGCTTGTCCCAAAGCAGATTGGTTGATTGACAACTAACCAACTTGTTTTGCAACCAAATCTACAGGTTTCGCACTTGCACAACCCACAATGCCATCGACATGTCGTCCAGGTTTGACTTTGGGATCAAAACTGGAATGAGGAGCATTGGGAATAATCTCATACAACAAACCGGACTGAGCATAGATCAAGTCTAGTTCCTATGCCCTAAAAATCGCTTGTTCCTCATTCTGCACTCCGGATTTGGAGACATCCTTCGCTATATACGACAATAACGACTTGAGGAACCACTCGAGGAGGAATTCTGGTGGTATAAAAGCTTTAATTAACCTCTTTCATCTACGCCACTCTTGAATATGATCAGAAATATGTGTGGCTTTATCTTGCCGAAATGTCGACAAGAGTTTAGTACCAACGTCATAACGTACTGGTAGCTGGAAGTGATTAAGAAAAGTCATCGCAAGGTCATCGAACAAAGCAAAAGCACCCCTAGGTAACTCTATATACCATTTCGTAGTAGGCCCTGTGAGGGTGCATTGAAATAGTCTCAAACGGACTGAGTCCTAATGTAATGAATTCGAAGAGCACCATAGGTGAAACGTAGTAACGTGTTCGCTTAGATCCTCTCCTGGTTTTCCCTCGAACTTGGGTATGTTTGAAGGAAGCTTGGTAGGGACAGCTGGCCAAGCCGGGTCATGAGCCACAGGATCGTTCGTCAGTCTCGATAAGTCAGGAAGATTAAGTGTCGCGAAGAAAGGGAGCATAGGATGGTGAGTTCGATGGACCACTCCCTGATTCATATAGGGTTGACTAACACCATGGCCTTGGCCATAGTTTCCTCATCCCGTATGACCCATATAGGGCAGCATGGAAGCACCATAGTGAGGTGGACCTTGAATAGTAGGAGATACAAAGCCGTAATTAGGAGAGTAATCAGGTTGTTGATACCCACCCCCATAAGGTGAAGAACCCTGTCCGTACTGCGTCCCATAATAGGGTCCATAGGTCATCGCATGCGATGCCCCCATGAGACACTTCGTAGGTAGGAATATACGCTCCGGAAGTAGGAATATACATACCGAAAGTAGGGATATATGCCGCAGAAGTAGTAATATGACCTCTAGAAGCATGAACATAGCCTCCTAAACCAACGGGTGGTATGTAAACTTGAGACACAATTGGTCTAGTAACCGTAGTATGAACCTGACTCGTAGCCATGTGCCGACTCGAAGGACCATGTGAATAAGGTGGAGGGTGGAAATTTGAAGAACTAGGGATAGAGGAAGAAGGGATCTGAGTAATCAAGTATGTACTACCACCTATCGTCACTCATCTCGGGTCTAGTATCCTAATTGGATCACTAACTCTAGACCTAGGAGGGATATATGATGTAACTTCCACCACTGGGATGGAAGGTGCAATGTGACTAGTGCTCCCAAACCTCTCCGTATGGTAAGGAGTGAGAGTGCCCCTAGGCATAGTGTTGGGTTTGAAGTTGGATTCGACATGAAATGCCAAATCATGTGTAGGGAAACCAAACATAGCATAACTACTGTAGCTAGTGCTGGCAGGTTCAAAATGAGTCTCAACGTCCTCCGGCATTCCATACCGGTAACGCGTCAATGGGGAATCAGCCCTAGAGTGAGTAGGTATATCATGCATGGCTCCTATCTCAGAAATCACATGACCTAACTCAGTGAAGTTGGGTGAAGGATCATAAGTAGGAGTAAATTCCCCATCGTCTACACGAATGGGAGGAGGTGGTTCAGGAATATCCTCTAAATGGTCTCCCATGGTGTGTGAATCAATGTGTGACATAGTCCACCTGGACTGTCTAGGTCTCTCTCCCGAATGAGGAGGAGAAGTAGAAGGTGGAAGTCCTACTAAACGACGAGAACGGCGAGGAACCGCACTCGAATCCACAATGATGCAAAAAATAGCAAAGACTCTCTATTTACGTAAACCCTAGGCCAACTATCATGCACAGAGCAATCACTAATAAAATCTAAAGCCAAATGCAAGAAAACAAGGGCTGGATAAGTGAGCTCCCGAATGAAGCAGGTATGTCTTGCCTAGGAGAGGTTTGAGACTCTCATATACAACAAGCAGAGGTACGTAACCAATTATTGTGGCCCTTAGCTTCAACACGTAAAGAGACTGTGCTGTCTGACCCCAACCTGGCCAGGACACTTGCAGAATAACCCCTACAAAGTACCCCCTTGATATCCTAGGTAAGGCCACTAAGATCACCTCAATATAATCAATGCTCAGGCGGATAGTTGTAGGCGGGATTGACCATATGGGTAGGGTATCAAAGCCTGAAACTCTTGAAAGAGCCCCCTGATACGAATACAATCCTGGAAATATCTCCGGTGCTACTCGGTTATGACTAGGGGTCATCCCAATCAATAACCGCTCACACTTCCTCGTGCTTAACTCCCTTTTGAGAGGAGGATCCTGAGAAACACTGGTTATATCAAGGTTTTCACACACTCACCTGGACAGACACATACATGTTGTTGTTTAGTGATCTTGGAGAATTGACTTGCAATGAACTATTCCAAGATCCTAAAACCTAAGCTTGTTGGTGCACCCTAGAAAAGAAAAGAGTGTAGTTCATTTTAATTTAGCGTTGATTTTAGTTGGCTTTATTACTCAGAAACGGGATATGATTGTGCAACTAATGGTGTTATGATGCAACATGAAGTAAAATGCACACCTAACAATCAACGCAAATGCATTGTGTCCATGAAAACAGGGTATGCTACTACATGAAATGCACAATTTTTATTCAAATGATGAATGCAAATTTTCCTGCATGAAGTCCTAACTAGTACTCCAAAGAAAATCTAGTGCAAGTACAATGCAAAGTGCAAAATGCAATGCATGATGATAAGCAAATGTTTTTGGATTTTTTGAAAATAAAAGAGATGCAAAAAGAAAAAAGAATGATTCTACAACCCCTAGACTCTGCAAGCACACCCAAACAACACTTAAGCAAAGCACTAAGGTAAAAGAACTCTAATGCACTAATCTCAAACAAAAAATAAAAAATGCCATGACAAGAACCTTCTTAAAAAAGAAAAATTTAGCCTAAAAAAACGTTTCTAGTCAGAAACAGAGGTCTAAACAGACTCAGGCAGAGCCAAAGGAGACTCAGCAAATATCAAAATTCACCCAGCAACCAATTATCTTCCACAAAAAGGAAAAATCAAGGGCATACGTGACTGTTCGTAGTAAACCCGCGTGTATTCACGGAAATCGAAGATAAACCCACGTGTATACGTGGCTGTAAGTCAAAAACTCGCGTACAGGAAGAAAAGTGCATAAAATCAAGGCAAACAGACAGGCTGAGACAAAATTCACACCAATCAGACTCTACCAGGCATACATGCCCCCATACCTGACACAGAAACAAGAGAGAAAGAGCAATTCAAATTCATTGAATGCCGAGAAAACAACCCCCAAAGGACAACTACTAGGAACTCCCTAGTGGAGTTGCCAATTCTGTTATGGAGAGAAATTCCTATGGCTTGGGGTACCACAACAGACAACTTGACTCCAGAAATAAATCCTTTCCAATATGCAATAGAAATTAAATGTCTAACACTAAAGGATCAGACCTCGTACCTTATTCCGGACGGTTGAAGTAGATCCGCGTTGAGCTTTACAACTTCAGCTTGAATCGATAGATTACTTCCTCAACAACAAGTAAACAATACAAGCATTCTATATATCATGGGGTTAGATCTATTCTAGAATATATAATCAAATAATGTATAAGCATTTGACATAATCCCATGGATAAAATATTCATTCAAACACACATTATTGGATAGGAAAAGATATTTCTATTAATATAAATCATAGATTACAAGATACAACCTCTGACGGCACGTCTGCAAACCGAAGAAACTGAATCCCCCACTTGGGCCTCCACCACTTCAATCCTCCATCTCTTGATAGCAAGCTCACAAGCAAAAGGCAAGCTTTGGAAGAACACAAAAGTGCTCCAAGGGACAAAGGGATGCAAACTCAAGCATAAGTTCCGACAACAATGGACTATAGTTTCTTTGCTCTCAATTCTCTCTTATGCCTTCAATGTACCAAGGGGTTCCTTATATAGCTTTTCAAAGGGGTAATGAAAGGTCAAATCCGAGCGATCTCAAGGCATAGGGAAGGCCAAGAATCAAATGAGTCGGATCCATGTCAAGGAAAACTCCAAAATGATTTGGATTATGCACACATCCCGATGTACGCGGTTTTAGTGGTCAAACCCACGTATATACGCGCTTATAGGTTTAAAAGTCACGTGTATCATTTTTCATATGTTTTTAGGGATGATCAAGGAAACATCAAAGGACAAAAAGTGGTCCATAGGGTCTAAGGAGTCTGCAGTGGGACAAGGGAAAGCCATACAAAGTGCGATTCACCTGGAGTGGTGAAATCCGCTATAACAGTTGGTATCCAGTGAAGTGTCTAGTGTGAGGGTGGATCCTACACAAAAATATGCTAAAGTTGCAGTTTAATAGGAATAATTCCCCATGGAAGATCTATGGAAGAGGTATTAGAACAATATGAGCATCTCTCCAATGCATCCTTTGTCAACACAATTAGTGTTAAGTATGTAAGATTGTAGATACTTATTGATGATTGGGCACCCATGCTAGTTGAATGATTAATGGGTTATTTATTGAGATGTATTGCAATGCAAATTCATATTGGGGAAAGTAAGAGTTTGTCAAGAACATAATAGAGAAAGATATTGTATTTTGAAGGCTTATTGGATCTTAAAAAAGCTAAATCAAAATAAAATAGCTTTTTCTTCTTTCATAACTTTTAACTCTTGGTTTTAATGGCCTTTTATTTAGAATAATTAAGGTTCTATCTATAGCTAGACTAACATCCATTGACATGAATACTGCTAGAACAAAACATTGTTATACTTTTAAGGTAACTTAAATAAGTTTGTTGTGTCATCCATGTTCTGTATGTGTTAGCAACATACACTTTGGGATACCTTATAGCCTACTATGTATCTCAGGTGAGAATCAATAATTTTCTCCTCCCCAATATTATCACCAATAACTAGTCAATGTTCACTTTTTAAGTATTCTATCCTTGCGCATAAATGGGAGAAGGCAAATTTTGGATTTTTCTATGGATTGCATTGGAATCTTTAATAATGCATGAAACTCTGAGAAGCACTCGGGAAAACATTGTTTTCTATAGAGGGTGTAAGCAATCTTATAGTTGATTACTTGACTGGTATTGAATGATTTAACTATCTGGATATAGCTTGTCCAGGTGTTTAATTTCCTTTAGAGTCCTTTTTCTTTCAAAATATTCCCTACAAATATTCAGAATTGATTCATTTTCAATACAGGAAAGAAATCCAAAGTCATTCGAATAAGGGTTCTTGTAACTTTTGATTTTAACTTTGAAATTTGGTTGTATCTGTATTCCTTAATTAACACAAAATTTCAACATAGCAATAGATAGACATGTCTTTTCACAACATGGTAATATTCATCTCCTTAATGAGACATGATGTTGGACATATCATCAAATACTATGTCATGATTTTCATGCAAGTTCTATTAATGGTGCAATAACTACTACTCTTGATGTAATCAAGACCAGATTGACAGTTCAGGTATCCATTTAAGAAGTCATTTAATATATAGTCAATTCATAGACAAGAGGCATTTTCTTTTGTAAATAGTAAGATAGGAGAAGCATGATGACAATGGAAATCTAACTTTTAATTTGAACACATAGGGAAAATCAGTGTACACCAATACAGATCAATACAATGGTGTACTTGAATGTGTACTTCTGCTACTTGTTCTCAATGTTGGCCCACTTCTGCTACTTAAAACCATTTCTCTACATGCATGTCTTTTGCAACGTTTGCATTTATTTTTTATTTTAATGGTAACTTTATGCTTGTGGACATTTAAACGAATATTTGTATGTTTTTTTTACTCTATTAATTATTGGTGTAGGGTTACCTTAATTTCTTGCAAGTATTTCTTTTAATACTTTATATAAACACATTTATTTTATCCATTTTCATTAGTTTGTAATAAATTTTATTGCATTACACTAGATCCTAGGGCTTTTTAAATTGCCTCCAACACAGTTAAACAATGTTTTGGATAAAAAAAACAACACATTTTTGTCTTCGGAATTTATTTTGTGTTTCTCACCTTCTATTAATTTATGGTAAGTTCATGATGAATTCAAGAACAAGAGGCTGAGGATTTAGGTGATATTTCTGAAAGAAACTCAGTAGATTTGTGCATGCAACATATTGAGAAAAAACTAGCATATATAATGAGTTTACAAATATAGTTATGGAAAGAGATGTACATGACCAAATGGGTAATTATTTGAACCATTAGTCAAATGCATAATTGTCTCTCATTGTCTAATTTTAATTGTTTCTACATTTGACCAAATCAAGTCCCAAATGTATGATAATTTGAATTTAGAGACATTCCAATTTTGATCTTGGATTCTAGTACATTCAAATCCTTTTTATTTTGGATTTGAAAATCTTCCCATTTATTTTTTTATAAATATAAACAGGGTCATCAGTTTTTTCGATAGAGTTGAAGTGAAATTTTTCATCCGATATCCATCCAATACGACGACTATGCTACACTACTGATGCATAAGTCATCAGTTATCCGACTAGGAGGAATGAAGCATCATCAAATTTATGAGATTTATTTGGTGAAGGAGGTCATCGGATATCCATAAAATCCAACGACTATGCTACACTATTGATTTCTCTAGTCCATTAGTGACCTGACGGGTATTAGGGAGATTCATCGAATTCCATAGTGGAGTCAGCCGTCGCACATTCGACGAAGATGAAGGAGAAATCGTCGATTTTCCAACGGATCAAAAGTTTCATTTGACATCAGATTTTTGACCATGGGGTGTCTAAAATTAGATGAGGGAATTTTGCTATCGGAATTACATTTTAAAAGAAAGAAAATTGTCGAATTGTCGACATCGATATATAAAAAATCGGGCATTCAGGTCATCTTAATTTGTGGTCAAAATCACTCATGTTGAAATTAATGACTGCAAAATCCAAGGTAATCAATAGGGTTCCTAGATCCACTTCCTAGATGATGATTCGGTGCCGATAGGAATAAATCCATCAGAAGGAGGGAATTGATGCATCCCACATCAACTGACACGAAATTGAGATCAATAGGTTGATATAATTTGGTAGAGATGCAAGATCCAACAATGTATACTGACACACGGAAGGCTAACACAATTGGCTAGGAATATTTAACGAATGGCCAACATTGGTTTGACTTCCCTTGAACACATAACATCACTCATAGTGTCACTTGGAAACCACCCATTGTCAAATTCGCCGATTCCATATGAATTAAGGAAATCTCCATAGGTGATAGGAAGGATAACCTATCCGTGGAGATTTGTTCAAATTATTGGTACAACTTCCTAAGTCAAATGTAAATGGTGCACTTATAACTGATGCAAGGATATGTGTCGTGTTCAATGGCGACAAAGACTAACTTTTTTCCATTTTATTCATGATGAATAGATTCAGTAATCTTCCTTTTTTTATTTTTTGTGTTTTTTAATTTTTAGTACCTTTTTCATTTATTATCTTGAAAAAAGAATAAAGAATGCGATTGTACCTAGGATGGAGCGAATATTGCATGGGTGTACTCTGTTTTTCAAGAGCACGGGTTAGGCCAAGGAAAATATTAATTTTGCAAACAAGGTCCGAGCTACACTAGTACAAAATGAGGAATTAGTGACTAAATGACTAAAAAATTTAGTCACCATGGTTTTTTCAAGTGATTTACAACTAAATATGAGCAATTTTGACTGACCCAACTATAAACAACTAAATTTAATGACTAATTTAGTCATGAGTTAACAAATATTACTAGATAGTAAGTGACAAAGTTAAAAATGACTAACGTGAACAACCAATTTAGTCACGACCTAAAAAATGACTATCTAGAAGAGTATGAATTAGTCATTTATATTGGTCATTTTTAATTATATCATACAAAATTGCAATTGTGACAATGAAGTGTTACAAATTAGTAATTTTTGTAAATTGTCTACCTTCTATCTCTGGCAATGTGTAGGTGAACAATTCTAAATCCAATATGGAATTTGTGGGGTTAGGAATATCTAGTGTTTTTACTAGGTGTCTAGGATAGTGTTAGGGTGTTGTGGATTATTACAGACGATGTGCTTTAGACGGTCATATTGCTTTCTAGATATAATATTGGGATCACAAATCGTAGATGATATATATGTTGGAAAATCCTTTTTTTGCAATGGTGCCATGCACCTCAATCTTTGGAGATCCAACAAATCAATTGCATGAAATTTCTCTTGACCATCTAGTGTGTGACATTTCGACAATGAAAAAAATTGCAAATTTTGAAAAGAGGCTCTAAATATATATAGATCAATTTAGTGCTAGTGTTCATGACCTCCTAGTCATGTGTCATAGCTCAACAATAGAAAATATTGCATTTTTTTACGAGGGCGTCTAAATATATATAGATCATTTTAGTGCTAGTGATTATGATGTCCTAGAAAGACCTCAAATTTATGATACGTGTAATGTCTAGTCTCCTTTCATGCAATAGTGACTTTGTTTTTCCCTCCATTCCATCATCTCGTTCTCAAAAGAAGTCATAATTGAGACTGATCCATTGTCGTCATCATGTACACTTAAAACATACTCATAAATACATGATATTATTTTCTTTAATGGATTTCTAACCTACCAAAAATATCTATTACTAAAATGTCTCATGAATGTCACTTAAGGTCACCATCAAAAATTATTTTCTCACCAATTTTCACTCTTCCATCCCTAAATCTAAAATTTGGAGACGACCAATTTAATTGATTTTCTTATATATCATTGAGCTTATTTTCTTTTGGCATTTCTAAATTTAATTGATACATATGACAAACCCTCCAAAACCCAGAGAAATATTGCACATTCCAAGAAGTCACCATTGAAGTAGTGCCAAAATGGTTCAACATATTTTGATGTGCCCCTTCCTGCTCGTCTATTCATTTCTTCCACTCATTGAGGTAGTTGTCATGTTAATCACTGATTTGGGGTTTGGGCATGTCAAATACTCACTATACAATCTGATCAAAATGAGATGAATTTGGCACACGAATGAGTTCCAAAGCATACATGAAAACTCATACTGGTGGGGAAGGATATTGTATTTTTCCATGGAAGAGGCATATTCCCCAACTTTCCCAATCACTAAGGATTTGTGCAAAAGATAAATCCCATTTGTATCATGTAAAACCTCATTTTGGATCCACCTAGGATGATTCCATCCAATAATTATGCAGTCCCCATTAAAGGTCAAGATTCCCAAAGTCTTGGAGGGAAAAAAATATGGGAAGGAGTTATCCATCACTACACCAATGTGTGTGGTCGTTTAACATCTCCTAATACACATAAAACCTATAATGTATATCTTGACACTGCAAGCTATATTCCTTCTTTGATTTCGAGTGGATCCCAATTGGCCATCGTCAGGCTTGGAAGGGATATTTCCTCATCAAATTTCTCTAAGTGGGTCAGGTACAAAATTGAGGAATTATACAGGATCACTTTGCAAGCAATATCCTAGGGGAAAATTATAGTCTTTGTCTCTAAATATTCATATCCGAGAGAACTATCAAGGTATGTGGCACATAATTCATCTTTAATTTTTGAATTTAGTTGTTGGGAATATTTTAGTTATGCAAGTTTTTAGTTGTTCGATTGCATTCTAAAGTGCACATCTCGTTCAAGTTAATGGATCCATTTTGACACTTCTAATGCCATGTTTATGAATCCATTTGAGTTATCCATTCCAAAACTATAACAGTTAGTGAACTAGGGTATCATGCACAGTAATGCCCCAAAATCATTAAAATGTCCTTCTTGAACAAAAATGTATAGATCTAGATTCTAGAATCTAGTTCTACATGTACCCTCAACTCTTAGAAGGAAATGACAATCACTTTTGAGACTTAGATGGCTCATAATTAATTTTGGTAATTTGTATTAAGATAGGATAAAATTATTTTTCAATCCAAAAATCAACTATTCATGATTTATATTCTCTCATTGTCATTTTTCATTCAATAGGAACATCCTAGATATTCCACCTGCTCCTTTTGCATTCAATAGGCACATCCTAGACAGTGCACCTACTACTTTCATCTAACGATACTGCACACATTTCAACTTAATCAATCAGCTTTACAAAATTTAAGTTTTTAGAAATAAATTGATGCATGCTAGGACAAGGAAGGAATATCTCTCCAATCATTCATGAGATTGAGGAATTCTCTTTGGAACCCAACTCTCTGTTCCTATGGAAAACAATGGAAAAAAAGGAAAAAAATGAAAATGAAAGAGGGAAACATGTTTTCTTTACTACAACTATCTCTCTGCCTAATTGCTCTAATATTGAACAAATATTTCTATTTTTAAACTGCAGAGTGTAGTACTGGAGGGATCAGAATAAAAGAATAGAACCTTCACCAAAATTCCAATTTTAATTTCATAAGTCACACAAATAATAAAAAATTATGTACACACTACATTCGTATGAACACTTCCTCCCAATTTTTAGTCAATTATTTAATTGGTCCACATCTTGTTCACGAATACTTTCATTTAGCATTTTTCAATTTTCACATTCCATAAGTTAATTTTTTTGCGAGCTTTGGTTGCAAATCTATTTTTCCATAAAACTTGATATTCCAGATGGATGTGATTTAACGGGTTACATATTTTCATGCAAAATCAAATAGAATTAGTTAGTTTCATTTAGATACTCTCTTCGTCATTTATGAAATCTTAAATGTATTTCTATTTCTTTCATCCTTTACAAAAAATATAAAGCTCTTGGTATATTTACATGGCGAAAACGACTGAAATAAAAATTATTCTAGACGTAGACATATATTGAATAATAAGATTGAATTAGATATTGGACTGAAACCAGATGTAGGATAATGAAAATGGACTTGACATCATGTTTCGGTTATACAACCAGTGTTCCCTCACAATAGAGATAGTTATACAACCATTGTTCTCTTACAACAAAGATCTAGGATGTTGAAGAACTTTGGATTTTTCTACTATTATTGCTCATGGTACTTGAACTATTTAACATGGTTGATACATCAACTTTGGAATTTGTTGGATTTTACATCAGAATAAATCACTTGCACTAAACACTGGTACCATTTCCTCTCTAATGTTATTGATATATTCAGTTACTTTGAATTAAATTCAACCCAATTTCTTCTTCTCCATTTGTATATAATCACTTTTATAGGCTTATTTTCATCATTAATGGAAATATCAAATGTTTCAAGTGGAGGTCAGGATAAGAGGCTATGATTTTATTCAGATTCAGGTGTTGGACTCTACTCAAAGCATTGCACTCTTTATCAAGACTCTTGTTTTCCCTTTCATTTTCCAAATTAAAAATATTGACAAGGATGATTGTGACATTATCCAAATTCCTATATACACTTTCCCAAAACAACCAACTCGTAACAAGTTGGAAATCATGAATTATTCATTTGAAAATTTTTGTGTCCGAATTCAAAGGATCTTGTAATAGGCATCCTGAATTATGTCTTCACAAGATACCTAGAAAGAAAAAAACATACAACAATTGTTGTAACTGCAATAACAGGTATCATAACTCTTTCCAAAACAAAATGGCTATCATGTTTTCTTGTAGAGCACTGTGGAAAACTTACCCACCTTTCACACAAACCAACATTTCCCATAAATTTCATGGCACCAAGGTTTTTGAAAAACCAATGCCATGGCAACAAGGTTTTCGAAAACTCCGACTTCAGGGGTTTCTTGAAAGAAAAACTCAAGTGGTTTACCAATTTGAGATTTTCCAATAACAGTATTTTACTTGACAATTTATTGCAAGAGAAATCTATGTCTATAAGACTTTCAAATTCACCAAGTGAATCTGAAATCAAACTTTCAAGTGTATAGAGGGAAATATTCAAGTAATTCTCTGCATATTCAAAGTGTGCTTGGAATATTACTTGTTAATTGATTTATATAAATATTTATACCTTGAACCATAGTGACCTTGCTGAGTTCCAAAGGAATAGGGCCTATAATAAACTGCACAAAAGGTTAAAATACAAAGCTAAATTTTCAAGACCTATGTAGTATACACCTAGTAAGGTTGTTGAATGATAGGTCCTACTGTGTGATGTTTACACATTTCCATATATTGGATGATATACTACCTGATAATTGGTTTTGAATTAGATCTGGATACCTTAGCCCCTTAAGTCCGACAAGAGAATCGGGGATCATTCCTGATAGATTATTTCCCCTGATATCTAGGACCCTAACATTTTGAGTTACCTTACTTATGTTGGAATGTTGCTTGGAAATTATTGGACCATGGAGTGGACATACTAGAGACTTTACATTTATTCAGAGACATGAAAAAAATATTTAAGAGAAAGAAACTTCCCAATTGATAGGAATGTGATCATGTAGACTGTTATTGATCAAGTTGAGTATTGTAATAAGCAAGAGAATTCCAAAAGGAGAAGAGATTGTATCTTTTAATCCCATGATCCTCATATTGAGCAAAACAATTCTCTCTGTGCATCGATTGCAGATGATATAAGTCCACTCTGGGACTAAAACATTTGGATTTCAATCAGTGGTAATGATTGGGATAAATAATTACTGATTGCAGACACAAATCCAAATCCAAAGGCATTACTTATGATTCATGACAACCAACATTATTGCTTGTGCTTATGATTCAATAGTTGGATTCATGTATGCAATCAATAATGATCCATCCCAACCGTTACCTGCTAATGATCCACATGTGTGAGATCCTCAACACTATTTTGGTCTTACCATTGTTTCCCACCAATTTTTTAACGAATATGAATTTTGCAGCAAAATATCGTCAAGAATGATTGAAAATATCCTGCAAACAAGGTTACACTAGTACTCACGAGAAGAAAACACAAACTGTAGTGAGCCATTATGAGTACCATTCTAGTTTTTAGCAATTTAGTAAAGAACGTGGTGTTATTTGATTCCAAGTGTCATGATGGAATTTCATATTTTTAGTTAGGTTTATGGTATTTTTAATTTCCTTTTCAACTAAGTTTTGATTTGACATGTATAAACTAATATCCAAGCTAAACATAAAGATAAAGGTGTATTTTATTATTATTATTACTTTTACTATAGTTAGAGAGAAAATTATCTTTTAGTCTTGTTATTACATTTGGGTTTATTTATTATGTTTGCCAATTTTCCTATCACTTGTATCATTGGCATTTTGAATTTTCTCTTGAGCCTCATTTTACATTCTAACTCAACTTATTTATGTGCATAATCTGCAACATCCATCAAATAAGGAAGAAAAAATACCGAAAACACTTGCTAAATCGTATTCACAGTCAGGGAGCATTATGTGATGTCTAACTCTTAAACATTTGATCACGTGGGTGATGTCAAATAGATATACTAGTTATTTTCAGGTTTCTAACATTATAGTTTTTAACTTTAGTGTGACCTATTAACTTTTATCATGACAACAACCAAATTTCCATGTTGCACCGCCTTAAATTGCAATATTCATAGCTGCCACTACTGCATTGTAAGAACATTGCATCTCCATCATTAGTGAAACTTGTCAATAATAACACCATTTATAAAGAGATCTATTGTTTTGTATGAATTCTTATGCAAACCATATTCAATGTAAAATGTAACAAATCCTCTAATAATGATTAATATATGAACCTTCGACAACGTGCTTGCTACTTAGTTGTGATGACTAACGTTGTTGCTCTATTAGAGATGCTTAGTGTACCCTAACGGGTCGTTATATTGTCTTTGGGGTCTATGTCTGATATTTGACTTTATTCAAGAGTTGATATTAAAATGAATCAAGTTTTTAGCTTACTTATCCCCTAGGTATTTATAATATTGTCATAGCCATATTTCAAAGTTTCAAATTGCGTAGAGAGTAGAGACTCCCGGGATATGGGATAATTTACTAGTTAATGTTTTGAGAAGTTGAGATTCTTTATTATATTTTTTAAGGGACTTGTACTATTAATTTTATGTATTTATGGGAAAATGTTGTAGATCAACACAACAAATTTTAATTTCCCAAACTAGTTCTCTTCTAGTGCTCAGTCTTTAATATCCATAAGTCTTGGTTTCCATAACTACTTGGTGGAAAGACAAGCATAAGTTACTATAAAATGGGGTTCAATTAATTTTTTTCTCTCCATAAGAAGCTCATACAATAGTGCATCAGCTCAGTAATGCAGAATTTGGAGGTTCATTTTTGTATGTCTACCCTTGAATGTGTCTCCTATAATGGACCATAAGAGATCTGGATTTCTAGCTAGATGTCGAAGAAATGATTAAATGGCCTTGGTGGAAGAGTAAGGGGTTGGATTTCATTTAGTGTGATCTTGATCATGTCGATAGAATTGCATTAGATTTCTCAAGAATGCTCATAGAAATATATCACGTGCATTGTAGGTGTGGAAAATATGATGATTATTTTTTTATGTCTGGTCTTGATCCAGAGGTTATTGAAGACTAACTAAGGTAGGCATTAGGATATTCCCTAGTCCATAAACTTATGGTTGTTTTCATTATTCGACTTCCTGGTGATATGCAGCCTGCAAATTCTAGTTGTAAGGAAACACTATTACAGGAGCTTACTCTCTTTGTGCCTCGAGATAAGTAAGTGTGAGGTAGTTGTTGACAATTCTGATACTAAGGATTTAGCTACATGAGCTCTATTTACATTTGATGGTAGTAATAATTTGATGGAAGAAAGAAAACTGTCTCATCTTCAAGGAAAATTTGTTTTCGGTCTGTATGCCTTGGAAAAATATTGCATGTCAACAAACATATTACAACACAATAGTACTTTTATGCCCCACTCCAATATACCATGTACTAAAGACTTAATTACAGAGTTTGATAAACACTTTTCAATAGAAAAATGTAGGTATGTAGAAAATTTACAACATATTAAAATTGAGGATTAACCAACCTTTGATAGGTTTTCTCAGTAGACCTAAAAAATTTATAGCACCAAGTAAGATCATGCTATTTCTACTTTTCTTTTAAAGTCTTCCTACCCTACAGGCTAAACAATTATCCTTTTCCTTATTAGGAGTTGTATGTGTAGTTAGGTGATTAAAACATGACCAACAAACTCTATTGACCCAAAATTGGGTGAAAATAAAATTCCAATATATACCTAGGATTGGGATCCAAAACAGAACAACATTGGGGAATTATCACATCCTTTAGGTGGTGGGTTGGGCCATATTCATCGATATTCCACTCAGAATTAAGCTACAATACTGAAAATACTCAGGTGGCTTATAGAATTACTTTTCATTCATTATGACAATTAAGTATTAACAGGTTGGAATTCTAAAATAATTCACCATGTATACAATAACAATACAAACATTTATTGAATATGCCATAAGATAGCTGTAATTATTCATGAATTCTGTCAAGCCAAGCAAGCAAGTTACAAAATTTCAACTTGAAGGTCATGTTACAAGTATTTAGCATCACATTTCCAACATAGTGAAGCAATTTTCCAATAGAAAAATAAGTTTTTTCACATCCAACATCACAAAGTAGGTATCCCCTGCATCTCATGCTTCATCAGAATGGTACTAACAAAATGAAAAAGGCCAATGATCTGTAAAGGAGGAAGGATTTCACTCTCATGGCATAAATCTCTCAATGATAATAGGAAGACTCTAAAGAAATTTGTAAGTAAAGGCTTTCCTAATCCAAAAAGAGAAGAGAGTTTTAGATCAATTGGGAGAGCCAAAGGCAGCTCTGAATATAGTGCCTTTGACAAAAAACATCTTTATTTTAAAAGATCAAATAATCATCTCTAGATTCATAGGAGTATGACCTTCTTATTAGAACATAATCGACTAAATCTTGAAAAATGTTGTCTCCAAGGCTAATAGAGTTACATATGTAGCCAAATGTTATTTACAAGTGATTTTCTCAGTCCAACAAGATAAAGATAGTGTTTTTGAAGGAGCTATATTATTTATGGCATTGATAAAATTATCACACTATATCATGATAAATATGATATTTTTATGCCTCATGATATATCACAGACAAATTATAACGAAAACTCTGATAAACTAGACATTATTGCGATAAATTGAATTAGCGCGATATATTAGAAATCATTACAAGTCAATCAGAAACTATCATCGGGGAGTAGTAAAAGGCAAAAACATACTTTTGTTTTGCATTTTCACGTTGTGTTATCTGTTGGAGGAATTTGGATAGATTTCATGTGAGTTTATAAAGGGAAAATCACCATAATGTTTCTTCTGTGGTTTGGGGATTGATTCCCATTCAATGTTTCTAGAACCCAAGGTATGTGTAAATTTTCCTACCTGTAATTAGAGATATATTTTTGGGATTTTTGTATAGGTTTGCAATGTGCATAGTGTTTGTCTCTTGTTATTGTATTTTCCTTAGCAATTTCCAAATATCTAGGTCTGACTTGTTTTTACAAACAATATTTAATGTTGACCTATTTTTATTATTTTGTTATAGGTTTGATCAATCACCCACAAACATGTTGATAGCTTTCACTAATACATTTGGGCAGATTTTTCCATGAAATATTTCCACGTTTTGAACATTTGTGGATTAATACGTCATTTTTTTTTATCTTGGTGGAAAAACCGTGGCAATATCGACGTTTTTAATTGTCGACAAACTTTCGTCTCTATATCGACGCTATATGGCTATCTTTAATTTAACATTCTTATGTATTTAAATCTAATTATTTGAAAGGGGGTACAATTGGGACCTCATCACGAGAAATAAAATGAACTTATTTTGACTAACATATTTCCATTTGAGGTACTTTCTATAGATTCGATGGGATCACTTTGACTTACTAAGCATACTACTTTTGCCGGAAGCCTTCAAATGCAAGAAGAAAATATTCAAATTATTGGATTTATGGCAGAGCAAGGCAGGCTATATGATGACAGGAGATCTTTTTTTTATGGACACAGATTAGAGCAGGAAATTAAGAAAAGGAGTCACCTGGACAACAATTCCACAAAATATTTAGCATAATCTCATATATAATGAATGCACCTATGGAAAACTAATACAATTAATCCTTTAAACTACTACTAGAAATCACACCTGCCAAACCAATGCCAGATTTCAATGGCTCTTGGTTGTTTATGCGCGGGTCAGTAAAAATGCATCCTTTTTTGGATGTAAATAGTTTTTTATTTCCATGTCTTAGGAGGCCGACCTCATCACCAATTTATATTTTTTATCGTTAACTAAAATTTATTTAATTTTCCACATCATCATCATTTTAATTTCATTTTTTATGCCAATACTTGGCCTTCTCTTATGCCTGCATACCCTTCTTCAAATGTCCGTATGAGGGTCTTTCATCTTCCAGTAAGTATGTCCACACTGTCCATCTTCAAGGTTCCAGTAGGTGATGTATACAGATGTACGCAAGGGCTATCTAGATGCCTGCAGCTCACACCAGGATGCCCG
Source organism: Pseudotsuga menziesii (assembly GCA_001517045.1). Classification (NCBI taxonomy): domain Eukaryota; kingdom Viridiplantae; phylum Streptophyta; class Pinopsida; order Pinales; family Pinaceae; genus Pseudotsuga; species Pseudotsuga menziesii. The sequence goes on along the minus strand of LPNX010144877.1, from coordinate 34,280 downwards.
CAGGTGGCCATAAGGGATTCCCGTAGGTGGTGCTAAGAAGATGCCCGCAATAGGCAATATATTATGCCCTCAATAGTTTCTATCATGCCCACAATTTTCCTCATTTAGCATGCCCACATGATCTTCTGGGGATGCCCGCAATATTTTCCTTGTCCACTATTTTATCATGCCCGCAACCATCTCTATCATCAAGTTTGCTTGTCTATTGTCATGTCACCATCTCCTTGTCATCTTTGCACCAACATCTTTGTCTTGCCCAAATAATATTCAAATGACCACAGAACACCCACAGAATGGGTCATTTGGCTCTCTAGATGTTCCATGCTTGTCATGCTTTCTTGTCATTGTCATTATGCATGTCCTTAGTCATCTATGTCCTTCATGTCTTGTTCCAATTCCACCTTGTCATGTCATCATGCTTAGACACCTCTTCGAATCTCTATTTGTTATTTATTGTTTTATAATGAAATAATCAATTAAAAATTATTCTAAACATAGTAAGATGTGTCTCTTCAAACCTTTGTCTTAATTCTTTTTATTAAATTTCTGTTTATTTTTCTAAATACATTCCTGTAGCTTCTTTTTTAATAAACTCTGTTTATTATTTTTCACTAACTTTGCAAACTGAAAGTATGGCTAGATAACCACCTCAACAAGGATCAGATCCGTGTCACCTTTTGAACTTTTTGATACACACGCATTATCTAGAGACCATTAGAAAACATGCTTCCAAACTGTTTAATTTAACACTCGAACAAAATTGTTTTTAACTTGTAAAAACAAATTTTCTTCTACTTTGGAAGATTGATTTCTCCCTCATGTGATCACCATAAGAAAACCTACAAGCATGGCTAGATAGCCATTTCAACAATGAACAAGACCATATCACAAGATAAATCTATTGACAGACACACAACCTTTGGAAAGAATTTCAAAATAGCTTCTCAACCTATTTTGAACATCAAAACATATTTCTTCCCATTTTGGCAGACTCCTATTTCACACATGTGAACACTCTATGGAGACCTGAAGTCATGAGCAGATGGAAAACTTACCAAAGAATGGATCCATGACATTTGATAAATTTACTTGCACAAAGACAGCCCTTGGTGGGCATTTCCAACTGACCTCTTAAACTCCTGTTTTTAACACTTAGTCAATTTTCTTTTGTTCTCACTATGCAAAATACTATTTTTCCTATTTTTGGCAGATTGATATTTTGTAGATGAGGCCATCATAAGACAACCTGAAGATATTGATGGATATTCAGTTCATCAAGGAATATTCCTATGCTACCCGATGAGTTTTATCATCAAAATAACCCCTCCTTGCAAGAATTTCAAAATGCATTTTCAATTTCCTAAATCTAACACAACCAATTTTCTTGTGTTCTTAAAATGCAAAATAATATTTTTCTTTCTTTTGGCAGATTTATATATTTGTTATAAAACACGCCACATAATAAATGAGACCATGGTTATAAGCACCCATCAAAAATATATAGCCTAACACTTTCATATTATTTTTCTCATCATCGTATGAGATAGGGCGAGCATTTGCCTGAGGCCACTGAGGCAGTTTTGCTAGTACTGGAATAGTGCAAAACAACCTGAAACTCTATTTTGGCAGACCATTATCTTTGTCATCAAAAACATTCTTTGATAACTGAGACCATGGTGATATATCCTCTTCAACAACATGTACGATGATAGTTTCAGATAATGTTTATCATGCGCCTATAAGGTATAGCGGGCATTTTCCCAAGACCACATGAGCGAGTTTTTCCAACACTTGGATAGTTTTCTTAGTCTTGCCCAATCTTCCTAAAACATTGTTTTGGTAGGTTCATAATTGCTTCCTCAGCTACTTCCAAGACAACCTGAATGCATGGTCAAGTAGGAAAAATATCAATCTACAAGGCCCTCATATGGTGTGGGCATTTTCTTTAACACACAATTTGTGGCGGGCATTTTCTTAAGTCTATCTGAGCTAGTTTTCCAACACTTGGTCATTTTCAGGACTTTCTCCAAAATTTATTCTGAAACCTCATTTTGGCAGATTCATAACTTTGTCTTCAGACATGCTTAATGAGAAATAATACCATGGTTAGGTAGAAAAACCAACACACTACAAGACCCCCATGTGATGTGGGAATTTACTCTAACCCATAATTTAGGGAAGCCATCTTTCTGAGGCTACTTAGGCATTTTTGCTTGCTCTGGAAAAAACCCCTGTTTTGGCAGGTCCATAACTTCTCCCTCATGCATTTTTAAGACAAAATGAAGACATGGTCAGGTAGGAAAAACAACAATCTACATGACCCTCATGTGGTGCGGGCATTTATATTCTCCTATAAGTTATTGCGTGCATTTCCCTAAGGAAAGTTTTACCAATTTCCCCATACTTGGTCATTTTCCTATTTTTCACCAAATTACCATATTTTTCCAAAATGATTATCATTAATGTTGTCATCAATGACAATCCTATTCATCACAGTATTCATATTTTTCTTTATAGAAACTGGTATATAATACACTGCATTTACAATTATACTTATATCTAATATATTTGACAAGTTCCTGTTTGGTATGGTGTAGGTAAGACAATTACTTGTCACTACAAGGATTTTTCATAATGAACAAAAATTCAAGGAAGCTTGCTTAGTTTAGAGCGGCATTAGAGGCGAGGGGAGATGGAAAATTTTATTTCCCTTGCTCTGATTGCAGGGGCTTGAAAATAAGAATAATTTTAATAACGACAACTGAAAGACATTTTAGGGAGAAGGGGCACACCGAAGGGGGTTATCAATATTGTCCCTTGGTAAGAGGTTATTTAGATTTTAATGTATTCTTTGTAATAGTCATCATGTCATGAATTTCAGTAAAATGTCTTATCGTTTTATTATATGTTCTATACACACTAATTTTACTACATTGTTTGTAAATATATATACAATGCCCCCAAAATTTCGCCTTCAAGAGAGTTATTTACCAAGTACTAGCATAAATACTCATTTACAGGGTGACGAACATCTATATCAGAATATTGAAGTTGATCAAGTTCTTAATGATGATATGGATGGAGATAACATTAGTGACAAAAATCAAGAAGATGAGATACATAGATTGATCCAAGACACATTTGCTCCAATGGATAAGGACAACCAGGATGATAGTCATGGTGGCTAGAGAAGTCATGTCAACCTCTTTATGAAGGATGAAAAACAAATCTTCTATCTGCTATAATGTTGTTAGTGAACTTGAAGGTTTTGAATGGTTTATCAAACACCTGTCTCAGACATATACTAAGTTATGTAGTTTGTTAATTATTTATGTCTGCATGTTCACATGTACATAAAGGGTTGAATTTTTTCCTATATTGCTTTTGTTATCTAATTTGTAAAGTATGGATGTGATATTGATGATTAATATTGTTTACATTGACTCATTCTTTTGAATTTTGTAGATTGTTAAGTGAATTTCTATTACCAACATGATAGGCTCATAGGATGATGAGAAAAATTATCTGAAAGTGATAGGCTCTACTATGTTGGTTGTTGCATCCAACCATGGTTTCAGATTTCCCAAAGAGACTCTGAGGAGGAAGATATCAATCTGCCAAAAGTGCCTCTCACCTTCATTTGCACTATCCTAGTAAAATGCTCGCCAAGGTTAGATGATGAGGTTTCAGGAGAGAATATTGGCATGGTTGAGTTAGTATGATATGCCTCACATTTTAGATGTCTCACTCTCCAAGTTTGATGAAAAAAATAAAATCACCTTGGTGACTTAGGGTTTGAAGAGATTTGTCTAAGTGTCAATAAGAAGTTTGGAATACCACTTTCAAATGCTTGCTAGATGTTGGGTGTATGTCAATAGGTTCACCAATTGGCATGGATTTGTTATTTGTTGAAATGGATATCCATCCATACTTTTAGAATGACTTACAATGGTCACATATGAAAAATATCAATCTGCCAAAAGTAGGAAAAATACTATTTTTCATATTGAGAAACACAAGGAAATTGCCTAAGTGTTGAGAACAAAATTTTGAGAGGTAATTTGCAAATGCCTGCCAAGGGTTTTCCTTGTGAAAATAAATTGATCAAATGCCATGGATCAAAGGCCACCTGGACCAGTTTTCCAACACTTAGCCATGTCCAAAATTTTCTCCAAGGTTTATCCTGAAACCTTATTTTGGTAGACTTATAACTTTCTCCTCGTAAAGGATTAAGGCAAACTGAGACCATGGCTAGATAGCCAATTCAACAAGATATAGCTTATATGGTGGTTCAAGAATTCTATTCAAAACATGAATTATGGATGGCATTCTTAGAGTAGCTTTGATTACTTTTTCATACTTAGTCAATTTCCAATGTTTCACAAAGTTGGCAGGTTGGCATCTTCCTCCTTAGAGACTCTCCGGTGAGGCAAGTGACATGGTTGTATGCTCCATAAAACAATCTAGAGAATCACATTCTCAATACATTTTTCACGTCATCCTATGAGGCATGCGGGCATTTTTTAAGGCCACTTGGGTAGATTTAACACCAATTTCATACTCAAACAAATTTCTCAATTTGGACTAATCTACCTAAAACACCCTTTTGGTATGTCCATAAATTTTTCTTCAGCCACTTCCAAGACAATATGAAGACATGGTAAGGTATGGTGAAGACCAATCTACAATACCCCCATGTGCTGTGGGAATTTACTCTAACCCATAATTTATGGAGGGCATCTTTATGAGGCTACTTAGCCATTTTTGCATCCATCGATGAGACACCCTATTTTGGCAGGCTTGTGTCTTTCTCCTCAAGAAAGATAAAAGAAACTCAAATCATGAATAGGTATCCAAACCAACTAGCCATAGGATGGTACCATGGTGTGGGAATTATTCTCAAACCATGAATTGTGAAAGGCATTCTCTTAAGGATGCTGGGACCAATTTTGACTAAGGTTGCTGGGACAAATTCTTCCTTAAATATATGTTGTAGTTTGGTGAGGCAAGTGACATGGTTTTATGCTCCATAAAACACTCTAAAGATTCACATTCTCAATACATTTTTCACATCATCCTATGAGGCATGGAGGGCATTTCCTTAAGGCCACTTGGAAAGATTTAACACCAATTCCATACTTAATCATGTTTATCAATTTGTTCTAATCTACCTAAAACACTCTTTTGGCAGGTCTATAACTTTTTCTTCATCCACTTCCAAGACAATATGAATACATGGTTAGGTAGGTCGAAGACCAATATACAAGACCTTCATGTGCTGCAGTCATTTACTCTAACCTATAATTTAGGGTGTGCATATTTTTTAGGCTACTTAGCCATTTTTGCATCCACTAGTGAAAAACCCTGTTTTGGCAGGCCTGTATCTTTCTCCTCAAGAAATATTAAAGAAAAATCAAATCATGAATAGGTATCCAAACCAACTAGCTATAGGACGGTACCATGGTGCGGGAATTCTTCTCAAACCATGAATTGTGGCGGGCATTCTCTTAAGGCTGCTGGGACCAATTCTCTTAAGGCTGCTAGGACCAATTCTCTTAGCATATAGGAGAAAACAGTCCATCATGCAGAGCACCTAACCAGGGTGAATTCTGCATGACTTTAGAATAAAATGTTCGAAAATGCTTGAACAATGGGCCGAGAGCATACGAGACGAATTTTGGACCATATACACTAATGCTCAAACATGAAAAGCAAATACAAACTGGAATGAAAAAATAGGATAAACATTCACGTAAAGAAGTTACTTATTGAAGAAAGAGACGACACATGAATCTCTTCCATGAAAGGATTATCATTCCTCTACAATTTTATTCATATATATCCGGAAAGATTGAAACACATTACAGTGGAGAGCATCTGCTCTTGAAAATTCCCAAGGTCCTTCTCCCCTCTGTGGGGAGCAATTTATACTATCTCAGTCCTAGAGGCTAATCCTCAAAATAGGACATGAAACTATCTATAGTCATAATCAACTAGTAACAACTTAGAGCATGGTACTACTACCACGGTTTACATATATTAAAACAGACATTATATACGGAGCTAATGTGTGTGCTTGGTCTGGATGGAAGCATGTCGCTTATGTTTCTAAGCTTGCAGGTCATGAAAATAACATTAAGGATGCTTCTGATGACTCACTGTTGACTGGGATCAACCACTCGTCTGTCTGTCAAATAATAAATGTGTCCTTCCCTCGGTGTGTGTAATTTTGTGCTCAAAGGCACCTTTCTGCATGGTTTCCAGACTGGAAAAGGAGTTTATATCCTTTCCATGCTTTTCCTTTTCTACAAACCCCCTCTATCCTAGTAATATTGTTGTATGATGGGACTTGGAGAAGGGAATATTTGTACTCCCCACCTACCATGGTGCGGGTTCTCCTACTGCCATGGTGCGGGTTCTCCTACAGGACATACAGTGGGGGGTGTCTTCCACCTCCTCACCACCTCAGAAAATGTTGGGAATTGGAGTTCATAAACGATGCGATGAAGATTTTGGACACCCACCACCCCATCATGAGAATTCTCTCCTACTGGTTACCGCTGAACATGGTAACCATGTACCGGGACTTTGGAAGTTGTGATTTCTTTAAGGTTTTCTGGGGAGACACTCCGGGGACAGGAAAACCTAGGCACCGCGCAACCGAACGTACAGCTATCTGGAAACATTCAAAGTGATTCACATCTAGGCCCCGATGGTTGGCGCTTTCCTGGTGTGAAAAACCAAGGTGACAGATGAGTGTGGAATCAAGCTCACTAACCATCAACACCCCGAGACTAACAAGATTATCAAAGCATATTGCCATTTCAACTCTTTCAGAATTCTTAGAATCTCTTAGCAGAATAAGACTTCGATCATTGTTTCTAATTACTGATTCATCTTATGCATCTTAATCGGCCTGGGAAGGTGGTGTTAATATAGGGTGATGAAGATGAAGATGGATACAAAAACGACTGGTCAGCATAATGGCAACACGATTGGACACGTGGGTAGGGATCTCTATTTTTTGCTAAAAATCCAGTCATGCTGCCTTCTTTGAATATGTTGCATTGTTGTCCACATGGATCGTGGTGTTTGGATGTTACATTATTTTCCTTTTCACTTACGCCAACAATGGTGTTCAGAACGGTTTCGGCTAGCTGCATCCCTTTGCTTCATGTAGTGGCCAGGTTTGTCGCTTCAAAGATCTGAACTTCATGATCTCCCACTATTTTCTATGCAAGCCACGTGCCGTATCTATGGAGTCGGGAAGGATGGTGAATCGGTGATGATTTGGACATGATATTCACCTAAGGAGTGTGACAAATGGCATCAAGGGATATGATTATTGGTCAGCTCATACGTGAGGACATCCTTTCTGTACCAGACCTAACTAGGACACCACCTTTACCAGGTTGAATGGCTCCAGAGTCATCAGAGATCAAATTTGAAGGGCAGGTCTCATTTTAATTTGAAGGGTTGTGAGAAATTGAACCCTTCAATGTTGACATTTAAAAATAAATCATTCTTTTCATTTGAAAATTTAAGTGTTGAAAAAAAATTCATTATTTATTAAAAACATTGTATAGAAAAATAAATGACAATAAGAAGAAATCCCAAGTGATTCAACATTTACATGGAATTAGTGAGGTAAACCATGTACATATGATTTATCACTTCCAGATTCTTTTTATCGGGATTACTCAAGAGTTAGTATAGAGGAGGAGAAACTAAAATAAAGGTTGAGAATGAAGAACATGTAATGATGATGGAAGATGAGATTGGGAAAATTCCCATTTAGAAAGAGATTGATGAACTTGTTTTGTTAATGTGAACATAGCCATAACCATTAGGAGTATTGGTTTTTTGTATTGCATGTTCTTTGGCCTATTTATTTTTTGAAGGGAAATGTTTGTTTCCTATCATGCTAAACTTATTAGAGTAGTTGAGAACTACTCGCAACCTTATCTAAATGCATAATATGAAATTAGGGGTGAAAGCAGGCTCATGGGGTACTAAAGCTTATTTCTGTCTAGAATTGTTTTGAGAAGAGCTCCACTATTAGAACTGTTATGTTACAAGGAAAAAAGAGATCAGGCATCAAATCCCTAACATTAATGACAAACTAAAAAGATGATCTTTGTCTAGTGCCAACATATCCACCTAAAACTAGTGTACTTCTAACATTGTACATCCCTCGAAGATTTAAAATTGTTGATCCTTGTTGTGACCACTTGGTCATTTCCATAACCAATGGTTTAAATAAACAACATAAAAGTAAAAAAATTAGAAGAATAACTTTTCCATGACATTTTACCTTACATGTTTTGAAATGAACTTTTCTACATGCTATTAAAAGCATTGTATTATTATCTTTCCAGCTAAATAAGTTTTTTAGGATCCACATTTCCATTCATGGAAAAAAAAAAGGTTACAAATACCATCACAAAGATAATTGATATGTTTGTCCATATGGACACAGTTCATGAGTAACTAGCCATTCAATTTCAAACTCCACCCATCCCTAAGCGTCGTCTTCACCATAATAAACCTAAGTATTAGAAGACCTAAAAATTTATCTTTCAAACTTTAGTCTTGAGTCTACTAACATCTACATATCAAATGAGAGGGATTGATAGGGATTCTCATTTCTCTTTTCAAAACTCAGTGCATATAAAAATTATTCAAACACATTGGAAAAAGCATCCTTCGGTGCGCCTACCTAAAAGAAAAACCCCAGAATGTAAACCTAATGCTTTCAGGCATCAAATTTTTTTATCAACCCTAAATTCAACAATTATTTTTAGAATTGAATCATTTCCTCCTCAGATGCTCAATTCAAAGTGATCAAACAAAAGCCCCAATTTTAGGTGGATTATGGATAGTCTCTGATGTGTCCGAAGACTTTCATAGATCATTCTTTGTTTCGAGGGTGCTCAGGGCGTAGATCAGAGAGACCACAGAAGGAAGAGGAGGAAGAGGAAGAGGACTCAAGTAAAAAGGTGAGGCGAGTGACGAGGGGAGAAATAATAGGGGAGATCAAGACTATCAAATTGCATAGCTTGATTTGGGGAGATCAATATCAATTTTCGATTTCTAAACTAACTTTACCAGGACTGCTCAACCTTGAGAACTTTAAAAATTTTCTAACCATTTTTCATATGAACGAGTGAGAAACTTCTAATCGTGGAATGCTTCTCACCTGTTGATCTACCCAACATCTTGTTCTAACTGTAGATATTCACAACCCCTACCACTTTCCTCAGATTGACCGTAGATGATGATTAGGAAGAGGGAGATGACGATGATGATGATGATGATGATGTGATGACAAGTTCTTTACGTTGGTATTCACTAAATTTTTCTAAGCTTCGCCAACATTATAATAGAATGGTTATGAGTGATTATTCACTCCTATAAATAATGCACTTTATGTAACTACCAAACTGCTCAGTTTGGATCTTCCTCTTTTAAGACATAGGACTAGGTCCATAAGTCTTGTTTCTTCATGTGCACGAATCTAAGAACAAGAGGCTTCATAGGGCCCAAAAAGTTGTATTTTATTTTTTTACTACTTCCTTGGATCATATTGAATTGTCATATTAGTCCTTGGAATGGGTGTTAGGAGCAATCCTTAATTTTTCACTCAACTAGTTGCTCCCCCTATCATGTAGACATCTCCATTCACTGAGCTCCCCCTAAAGTTGCGATGATGAAGATGCTACTGATGATGATGATGATGACGAATATGATTATGATGATGAAGATGATGATGATGATGATAATGAAAATTATGATGATGATGGTGATGAATATTATGATCATGATAGTGGAGATGTTGATGAATTGGATGACCATGATAGTGGATATGTTGATGAATTGGATGACCATGATGTTGATGATGAATATGATGATGAAGATGAATATGATGATGATGATGATGATGAATATGACGATGATGATGGTGATAACGAATACGTTGATGATGAAGATGATGATTATGATGATGATGATGATAAGGAAGATGACTATGATGAAGAAGATCATGATTATGATTATGAAGATGACGATGATGCTATTGATGAAGACATGAAGATGATGGTAATGATTACAAGAAGGATGATGATGATCATCGTCATTTTTTTCATCATCACCATCATCACCGTGTTCGTCCTTGAAGGGTCTTATGTATAGGATCTCACTATAAGCAATGCAACCAATACAAATTATGACAAATCCTAGTTAAATTAAATTAAATTAAACTACACTAAATTAAAAACATAGATTTGTTTAACTATAATTAATTTAAAATGCAACAAAATATAAAATATGCAAATAAAAAAACCCAAAATAAACTAAACAAAAGATAAATATGCAAAATAAAAAAACAAAACAAAACACCAAATATAAAATATGCAAATAGTCAAACAAAATACGTAGAATTCAAAAACACCCGCGCACTAGCTCATTAGCATTCAAAAACACCCACGTGGGATCTGCTCTGGCTCCCATTTGGGGGTTTTCGATTTCGAACTTTCACTCAAGGATCTAGAACAAGATATGATGTTTTTTTTACAGGAAGGAATGACGAAGGAGTTTTCCTATTAGTGCATCATCCACTCCCTTCGCATGTGAGCCCATGCTTCTAGAACCACCTGCCCCACCTCCAGAATGGCAGCAATGTTTAGACCTTCAGGTTTGTTTCCTTCTACGTTTTTCTTAATTACCTATTGTGTTTTTATTGTATTCATGATTTTTTTCATTGTTGTGGATGTGGTGGAGATGAAATGGCTCAAATATCCTTGCAAGCATGAAGCACGAGCTATCCAGGTGAACTTGGGAAATTCAATGTGAGAAATAAAACCAACAGTTATTGAGGAAAAAGAGGAAGGGAATGTGGAGATATATGATTGCAGGGTATGCTCTGAATGGGAAATATGAAGAAGCTTTTGATTTTACTTGCTCGATGGTGCTTCTGATTTGTGCAAACATCATGGCTTATGATCAGGGTAAGCAAGTTCATATCCTCACCATAAAATATGGATTTGATTCATATGATTTTGTGGGTATTTATCTAGTTGGCATGTCTACAAAATGTGGGTTTGTTTCTAGTTTTGTCCATTCTTTTTGGGCATCATGTCAAAATTCCCATGAATTGAGAGTTCAAATATAGAATGTGAATGTTTTTAATAGTACAGTTGTTAGTTTTTCTTTGATAATGGCAACTTTTTGGAGTTTGAAGCCCAAATGTTCTATAGCAAACTGTTTTTTTTTCTCATAGTGGTTTTGAGGCTACTAAGTGGAGCTTTGTAGCAATTGTGGAACACCAGAGCTTGTCTTGAGTTGTACATGCATAATAGATTTGAGTAATTAGTGAGACATCAACCCTATCCATATAATTATATGTATAAACTAACAAAATCACATTACATGCATTAATTCTTGTAAATTCTAAGTGTAGGAAAACGTTGCGATAGAAGAACACAATATTCCCTCTATGGTTTGCCATTTCTTATGTCCAAGATGGCAGAATCTTCTACCAGGAGGAAAATACGTAGCAATGAGGGCTACCTTGGAGTACTTCCTAAGAATAAACCCAAGCCTGAACCAGAGGAGAAAAAATTCATGTTCAGGGTTTTGCTTCATAATGGTTTGAATTTAACTCTGCCGTTGGAGGATGCCATTGAAAATATGCTGGTCTCCTAGTTTGTAAGGGCTGCTAGGAGAAAAGCTGAGAAATAAATAATACAAAAGGTGTCAAGAAATATCCACTAAATGTTGCAACAACATTTCATGTACTTACAGTAGTTATCTGGATGTTGAACAAAGTTGAATACTATTTTCAAATGACATGATTTATCTTTCATAACTTATAGAATACTAAAATTTGGCAATTAAGATTGCTATGCAACTTTGATGATTTCAAATTTACATAACAATTAGAAACCCCTTAGGCCTATGGTTGGACTCTGAAGTATGAAAACCAAATCATGGAAAACCACTAAGAAATTTGAAATTAATCACCATACACCAAAGTTTAAAATGAAATATTTTAAAGAATGCATAATAAATTCTGAGCAAAAAATTGTATTGTTAAATTTGTAAAGTTGTTTTTATACAATATATCTCCTTTCAGTTCATGTGTATTTAAATTTTTTTGGATTAAATTAATTTTTTTGTATTTCCTTGCAAATAATTGAAATTTTTGTTTACTAAAACTCTGTTTATATTTTGATAATGCTTGCAGGGTGGCTCTTTGCATTCTGATCGTTGGAGAGCAGAGGTGGATTTGGTTCTGAATACTATGGCAATGAATGCTTCAACTTATTCGTCAATCCTGTGGTTTTGTGATGAGGAAAATATCTCTTGTTTTGAAGATGCACCATCTTTCACCCCCTTACCTATCTCAAGGGTTTGCACTATTTCGTAAAGGTCTCTCTCTTCCTCTCTCTTTATATGAAATATACACACATGGTTGTAGAATGCATCTTGATCAGGTGAGTCTTAGAGTCAACAAGAAATTGAAGTATTCTCTTATAAGTAAAAAAAATGTATTAATATGTGCGCTACAAAAGCATTCCATGAGCTCCTCAAAGTGCATTATGTTAGAACAAATATTTCCATATCTAAATATTATTTATTGGAAAGTTAACATTTCATTGATAACAAATATTTATTCGGAGTATTTAGTGACATTTTATTCATATAGTAAGACAACATGACTCTTTCTTATGTTTTTTGTTTTATTGTTTGACAGGATGATGGTATTAATAGTGTCCACACATTTCCAGTAAAAACATATTTATATGTGTATTTAATATATTTTTGTCTTAAACTTTAAAATTTGTGCATCTTTTTTTATTTTAATACAATGGTTAAAGAAATCTTGTCGAATACAAACACAAGTTTCCACATCAATGAGGCAATGGTATTGTAATATAGCATTTAAATGTGAGTTGATATTCTAGTGGAAAATGTGTGCTATATAGATTGATTGTTGATTTCCTTCACAGGAGATGTGGAATGTGACTCCAGAACCACATCTCTTGGTGGAATTATCCCAAGAACACACTTTCCAGACAACATTAGATGATTTAATTGTATGCCCATTTTTTTATTTCATAGAGTATTTTGATATTTTCCATTCCTAGAAAAATGACCACTTGTGTATAGGTCTAGGAATGGATTATTTATTTTATTTATAAATTTAATTTCCATCCAACACAATGGTTTTCCCTTTATTAGGACAACTCTTTGCAAGCATTATGTGTTATCAACCCAAATGGCACTTCTCCATCCGAGTGCTGACACTTCATCTGTTGGTACACAAAAGGACACTTATGGATTGAAGGTTTCCTAAACACTATAGATGGGAATGGCATGAGATGCAGTCACTATCCAACTAGCTTTCCATTTTACCTTTCTATATGTTTATTTCCGTACGCGACTATTTCCACAGCAACTCGCGTACATACGTGACTATCTTCTTTGACAACCCGCATACTGTACACAACTATTCTCATTGCAACCCGCATACAGATCTGTACGCGGGTTTCCATTATAATAACTCACGTGTCATACGTGGGTTTCCGGTATCAATAGTCGCGTACACATCCATTCGACATTAAAAATAATAAAACACAATTAATGGAGATTTGCTGAGCCCTAATCATTAACTATCTCAACTGTCTCAACCTCCTCAACCTTCAAAACCGCCCTATTTCCCAAAGTATAAATAGAGGAATTGGGGAGGGAATTAATCAATCATACTTAGAGAGCAAATTTATGCTGGTGGTATATCTTCAAAAGTATTTGGAGCAGCAGAATTCAAAATCCTTTGGTTGTAGAGGAATCCGTGTCTCAGGTGTTGGGTTGTACACTTATCTCATTCACTATTGTTAATAAAGAGAATTCTTCTTCCAACTTTGTGTTGAGTTTCTTTCATGTATCATGGTTTGATGAATATTCTTGATTAATCACTCTATATATTGTTCATCTTGTTAGTTTTTCAACATTAAGCTAGCATTATGTTAGGATCTTTACTGAGAGAATAACAAGTATAGCAATCAAACACAAGAAACATTGAACACAATGTTTTTGATTGGGGAAACCATAAAGGAGAAAACCCCGCAACTTCCTCAGAGATAGAATCAGCAACAAAACAGTAAAAGCCCCAAAATAGTAAGTGATCTCCCAACAGCAGTAATCTTCTTCTTGTCTAGCCCCAGTGTATTTCCTTCCTCACTAATGCGCTACACTTGAGTGAGTGAATGATGTGTGTGATAAATAGAGAGGCTCACTCTCTATTTATATTATTTCGTTCACTTGAAGTGCACTCAATCATGTTGTTCTCACTTAACAATTTCTTACTAGAGCCAACATCTCTATGAGTGTCTAATAACCCTAGTGCCTCGAAACTGTGGGGACTTTAACAATGACTTGACATGACTTGTTTACATTATTGATCCTCCTGATCAGAACATCGAGGCTTGAAAACATGACTCAAATACATAATAGATACATCCTAGAATAAACATCGGGTTACAATACATAAGATACATAGATGAATACATTCCGAAGTTACAAATACATCAACACTCCCTCTTAACTAGGAAGGTATTCTTTCGACACAATTTTCAGCACTGGTCTTCTTCTCTGTATCAGCTGGATCATATCATCTTCAAGTCTTCTTTGTCTTCAAGTCATCTTCTTCTTCAAGTCATCTTCGTCTTCAAGTCATCTTCATCATCGGATCTGGATCATCATGGGACATCATCACTGGATCTGGATCATCACTCGATCTAGATCATCACTGTCTATCATCACTGGATCTGGATCATCACTCGATCTGGATCATCACTGGATCTGGATCATCACTCGATCTGGATCATCACTGCTGGATCATCATCACTCGATCATCACAGGTGCTATCTCATGATTCTTCTCGTCACAGGAAGTTCTACAGAGCCAACCCTTTTTCATGCTAGTTGTAGGCCTAGCCTCCATGTAGGTCTTTCACCCAGCACTTACATCTGACCTACTCATTAGAAAGGCATGCCCAGCACTCACATATGATCATGTAGGAACCAATCCTATAATCATATAAGAAAGGCCCAACACTCACATTCACCAGCATGATAGGAACTCAAACTACTATCATCTGTGAAATGGCTCAGCACTTACAACCACCAGCATGATAGGAACCTAGACTACTATCATCTGTGGAAAGGAACAACACTCACATCCACCAGCATGGTACGAACTGAAACTACTACCATCTATGGAAAGGATAAGCACTTACAATCACTAGCATGGTACTAAATCAAACTACTACCATTTGTGAAAAGTCACAACACTTATAGTCACCATCATGATAGGAACTCAAACTACTATCATCTGTAAAATGGCTCAGCACTTACAACCACCAGCATGATAGGAACTCAAACTACTAACATCTGTGGAAGGCCCACTGCACTTACATCTGAGTACATGGGAACACATCCCTTAGTCACATCAGAAAGGCTCTCAGTCCTAGAACGAGGATCCCTGTTACCTCACCAGGTGTCTCCATTCAAAGAATGGCGGTAGCCCTTATATCTGACACTAAGTCAGAATGGCTTAGCACTCATATCTGACATGGGAGGAACCTAATCCTTTAGCCATGATAGAATGGCTTCAGCCCTTACATCTGATCAAGTGGGAACACATCCCTTTGTCACATCAGAATGGCCATGCACTCATATTTGATCATGTGAGAACAAATCTCACGATCATATCAGAATGGCCCTCGGTCATAAACTGAGTTTTCTTGGTACCTCACCAGGTAGCTCCATTCCAAGAATGGAAATATCCCTTATATCTGATCATGTAGGAACCAATCCTACAGTCATATCAGAAAGGCTTAGCACTCACATCTATCATGGAAGGAACCAATCCTCTTACCATGACAGAATGGCTCAGCTCTTATATCTGACTTGCTTGTCAGAATGGGTATGGATCTCAGCACTCATATCAATCATGGAAGGAACCAATCCTCTCACCATGACGGAATGGTTCAGCCCTTACATCTAACCATGGAAGGAACCAATCCTCTCACCATGTCAAAATGGCTATGGGACTCATCACTTTCCCTTAGAGGAAACCTCGATCTGGAGAACTCCAAGCTTCTCCCTGAAGTACTCAAACTTCACTCTAGCCAATGGCTTTGTCAATACATCAGCTATATGTTCCTCCATCACAACATATTGGAGCTTCACTACTCCTCTCTGCACCATATCCCTGATATAGTGATACTCGATATCGATATGCTTCGACTTGTCATGGAACAATGGATTCTCAAACAACTTCACGCAACTCTGGTTGTCACAATGTATACAAGTAGAATCCAACTGGAGATCAAATAAATCAGACAGTAGCTTATGCAGCCATACTGCCTCACAACTAGCTGAACAAGCTATGACATACTCTGCTTTAGCTATACTCAGTGCCACACAGGATTGGTTCTTGCTAAACCAAGAGATCACACCTAATCCCATACTGAAGCAACATCCTGAAGTACTCTTCCTGTCGATGGCACTTCCTGCCCAATATGAATCAACATAACCCTCTAGGTTAATATTTTGATTTGCATCGTACTTGAGCCCATAATCAACTGTACCCTTCAAGTACCTTAGAATATACTTTGCAGCAGTCAAGTGAACACTTCTCGGATCTGTCAAGTACTGGCTCAAGGTGTTCACAGCAAAGCAAATGTCTGGTCTCGTGTTCGTCAGGTACATCAATGACCCAATCATCTAACGATACATCGTAGCATCAACTGACTCTGATGAAGCATCACTCAATGGCTTCAGGTTCGATTCCATAGGAGTGGCCATAGCCTTGCAGTCCATCATCCCGAATCTCTTCAGGATCTCTACTGCATACTTCCCTTGTCCAAGAAATATTCCATCTATACTCTGCCACACCTCCACACCTAGAAAGTAATGCATCATCTCCAAGTCCTTCATTTTGAACTCAGCAGCAAGCTTTCTCTTCGTATCAGAAATCAACCCATCTGTACCTGTCACAAATATATCATCTACATACAGTAGGAGCATCACTGGGTTGCCACCTTCAACCTTGTAGTAAAGGTTGGAGTCTGCTTTACTCTTGGTAAAGCCCAAACTGGATAGAAAGTTGTCAATTCTACCATACCAGGTCCTGGGTGCCTGTTTCAAACTATACAGGGCTTTCTTCAATCTGCATACATGAGAATATCTGTCATGTGTCTCAAAACTGAGTGGCTGTTCTACATATACTTCCTCTTCCACTACACCATTCAAGAAAGCAGTCTTGACATCCATCTGGTGTATCTTCCATTTCATCACTGTAGCCAGAGCAAGTACTGATCTGATGGAAGTTTATCTGGCTACAGGTGCAAAGGTTTCTTCATAGTCTATTCCTTCTTTCTGAGAGAAACCCTGAGCTACAAATCCTGCCTTATACTTTTTAGTGCTACCGTCTGCAGCATGCTTGATCTTGTAAATCCATTTGGAAGTTACAATGGACTTCCCGTCTGGTCTTGGGACAACATCCCAAACATCATTCTTCATGATTGATTGGTATTCTTCGATTATAGCATCCTTCCATTCTTTCTGTTTTGCTTCTTCTTCATAACTGGAAGGTTCTTTATCAATGAAATCACATATTAAATCTACATACCCGGAATTGGATTTGGTTCTCTTTCTTTCTCTGTGATTTTCTTCTGGAGCCACATATCTTTCCGCACCTTGGATAAGTTCACGTACCCAAGCAGCTTTCCTCTTATGAGGATTCTTCTCCAGAGGTGGATCTACAGGTCTTTGTGGTTCCTCAAACTCTCAATATTCTTCTTGAGCTTCTTCATTCATGATTGTATCATGAATTCTGGGTGCTTCTGCTTCTGCTTCTTTAGGTTCTTCAGTAGGTCTCTTTCTAGATTTGTTGTAAGCTGTGTCTTCATCAAATGTCACATCCCTGCTGATGTCAATCTTCTTGTATCCTGGGAAATAGATTCTGTAATCCTTCGAGCTTTCAGAGTATCCCACAAATATGCCCTTCTTTCCTAAAGGATCTAATTTTGTTCTCTTCTCTTTTGGAATGTGTATGTACATGGGACAGCCGAATATTCTGAGATGGCTGACTTCTGGTTTCTTGCTAGAGAAGACTTCTTCAGGAGTCTTGTTCTCGAGTACTCTATGTGGAGTATGGTTTTGTACATACACTGTTGTTCTGGCAGCTTCAGCCCAAAGATGCATAGGAAGATCTTGATCATGAAGCATTGCTCTTGTAGCTTCCATGATAGTTCTATTCTTCCATTCCGCAATCCCATTCTGTTGTGGATTATAAGGAGTGGACAACTCCCTCTTAATCCCTGATTTTTTGCATAGCTCTTTGAATTCATTCGAAGTGAATTCTCCACCATTATCTGATCAAATGGTCTTGATCTTATTTTCAATATGGTTTTCAATCAAGGCTTTGAATTCCTTGAACTTGCTGAATACTTCATCTGTGTTCTTCATAAAGTAAATCTGTCTTTCTAGAAAAATCATCAATAAAAGAAACATAGTATGCATACCCGCTTAGTGAGTTTGATGACATAGGACCGCATACATCGGAGTGGATTATTTCCAAGATACCTTTGGCTTTGATTTCGCTGCTGGGAAATGTCTTCTTTGTATTCTTCCCTTTCGCACATCCTTTGCAAACTCCATCATGTTTTGCTTGGAATTCTGGAAGACCTTCAACAGCTTTGCTTGCAATAGGTAGTGCTCTGTAATGCACATGTGCAAGCCTTCTATGCCAAAGTTCATTTGGCTCTACCATGTCATGGATCAAGGCTTGTTCTGGATGGTCCTTCAATTTGTACAAGCCTCCTTCTTGTTCTCCAATCACTACCGCATCATCGATAGTCTTTCCTTTTGGCCACATAATGGCTTGACCATCTATGAATGCAACACGCATTCCTTTTTCATCCAATGGTGAAATGGATAGAAGGTTCTTCTTGAGTCTTGGCATAAACAATAATTATTTCATTGTTAGAGACTTAACAGAGTCTAGCTTATATGAAGATTCCCCACTACCTTTTATTGGATATTGGTAGTCATCTCCTAGTTTCACCTTGTGAGGTGATTCATGTTCTGACAGTCTTACAAAGGATTCCTTGAATCCCATCATATGTTTGGAAGCCCCACTGTCTATAAGCCAATCATCACTTCCATGAGAGATGTTACCTGTGAGAGCGGAGATCAGGACATATTCATCCTCGCTTGAAGAGTCTTCACTTTCATATCTAGATTTCTTCTTGGATGGTTCATCATCCTCTGCAGCATGAGCATGATGTCTTCTTTTGTTCCCCTTCTTCTTATGAGAGTGAATCTTGTTCTTAGGAAAATATTTTGCAAAGTGTCCTCTTTCATCACATGTATAACATCTCAATCTAGATAGATCCTTTTTAGAATGAGAGCTCTTACCTTTGGAGAAATGAGGATTTCTTCTTCCCTTCTTAGAGTGAACTGTGAGGGCTTGATCTTCACTTCCCATCTTCTCTTCTCGGGCTGCTATCCGGGCTTCTTCTTGAGAACATTCTTCCCATAGTCTACTGAAATTTACTAACTTCTTTCTAGCATAGATTCCTTGAATGAAAGCATCCCATGACCTAGGGAGGCCATTCAAAGTAGTCATCACAATCTCTGCATTTTCCACTTCTTCATCAACAGCTTCTAATTGCTCTTTGATTTGAGAAACTCTTGTGAATTAAGACTGGATAGTTTCTACATTTTGAATCTTCACATTCTTCAGTTGGTTCCTCAGGGTCATCTTCCGATTGATGTTCTTTCCTTCAAACAATTTGGTTAGGGCATCAAACATAGCTTTAGGTGTCTTGAGAGAGGACACCTGTGGGATAAGGTGATCCTTGATAGAATCAACAATGATCCTCTTTGCCATAACCATCTTCTTCTTATCTAAGGCCTTTTCCTCATCTCCCTCTGGAACTGGAACCTCCTCATGAATGTAGGAGTCTAATTCATTCTCTTGCAGGACCAGGGAGATCCTATACTTCCAGGCTCGAAAGTTTTCAGCTCCCTCAAGCTTTTCATCAATCTTGGTATGATGAGACATATTTAAATGAGAACCTCAAATTGAAATACAAAAAGATTTTATATCTTACCAGGTTCAAGATGTCGGATCTGAAACTTGAGCTGAAATCCTGCAGAGCTGGTTCAGGAGCAAATTAGGGTTTTTCTTTTCCAGAGTTCTATCCACCCAAATTCCTTGAAATTTGTCCCTAACTTCGATTTTGGGGAGAAGATCAATCCAGGCCTGGGCTCACTGAAAAATTCTTCTTCTGTAAAAAGCCCTAATTTCCGATTATAGTGACAGGTCCAAAACTGAAAAACCTTAGAATTGGATTTTGTTTCGACAGAAAGATGCGCCCTAAGGAGGAGAGTTGTTCCACCTTACTTTTGCTGAAAATCTATGGAGGAAGATCCACAAACTAGGAATCCCTAGTTCCCACAGCTGCACAGTGTCTTCTTCTCAGGTTAGCTCTAATACCATGTTAGTTTTTCAACATTAAGCTAGCATTATGTTAGGATCTTTACTGAGAGAATAACAAGTACAGCAATCAAACACAAGAAACAATGAACACAATTTTTTTGATCGGGGAAACCATAAAGGAGAAAACCCCACAACTTCCTCAGAGATAGAACCAACACCAAAACAGTAAAAGCCCCAAAACAGTAAGCGATCTCCCAACAGCAGTAATCTTCTTCTTGTCTAGCCCCAGTGTATTTCCTTCCTCACTAATGCGCTACACTTGAGTGAGTGAATGATGTGTGTGATAAATAGAGAGGCTCACTCTCTATTTATATTCTTTCGTTCATTTGAAGTGCACTCAATCATGTCGGCCTCACTTAACAATTACTTACTAGAGCCGACATCTCTATGAGTGTCTAATAACCCTAGTGCCCCGAAACTGTGGGGACTTTAACAATGACTTGACATGACTTGTTTACATTATTGATCCTCCCGATCGGAACATCGGGGCTTGACAACATGACTCAAATACATAATAGATACATCCTGGAATAAACATCAGGTTACAATACATAATATACATAGATGAATACATTCCGAAGTTACAAATACATCAACACATCTAACTTGTCATATATACATGTATAAGATTGTACTTGGAAAATTTGCTCTTTGCAGGTGAAGGAGGTGCATCCTTGAAAGCTTTGGAGAGAAGCAGAGCGGGAGAAGAGAAAGATTGGATCAATTGTCATTAATCGGGTGAGTTCAACATTTCTTCCTATTCCTTTTTTGTACTTTAAAGCTGATTATTTGCAAGTCTTAGAAGTACATTGGTAACCCCAGACCCTAGGTTATAAGGGTGTTTATTCCTGAACAACAGAACTGGTGACTCTGCTGGGGAACCCAGACTGCTGCGGGTTAACTCTATAGATTAGTACCCAGTCTTTGCCTTGATTCAGTGTGGGGTATCTTGTATTGGTTCAGATTTGTAGTGGTGCTTTGAATTCCTTGATAAGTTTTCCTTTTTTTGAAAAATTGAACTCCTATATGCTGGTTTATCTTATACATAGTCGCGTACAGAGGTCGGTGTACGCGGGTTGCTCTATAGCACAGTCGCGTACAGTACACGGGTTTCCCTTGAACACAGTCGCGTACAAGGTTGAGCAACAAAAATTTTAGGTTAGGGTTTGCTTGTCCCTATCCTTCTATAGAATTGGTTTTGTTGAGTAGCCTTCACTATGAGCATTGCACTATGAGTTTGATGACCTTGTTAGCCATACTTCCTGCTTTCTAGTAAGCCCTTGAGTTTTTATTGTTTGGATTGTTTTTATATTAGCAACTTGAAGTGGATTTTCCTTTTGGGTGAAAGGTTTGAGTGCTAGTTGTTTGAACCAGTGATCAGGGTTCTAGACACCGTTTTACCCTTTTCTATCTCTGAATAGTATTGGTTTGTCACTTGCCTTTGTTCGATTTCAGTGATTCCCATTCATTGTGTATGCCCAAGATAGGGTTCCAAGTCTTCCTTAGGTGGTTGATCTTTGGTTTTATGGATCTGCTTTACTTAATTTTGCTTCCTTTATACAGTTATTTTATTCAAGCATATTCAAGTATTGTGCATTTAGGTGCATAGTAGTCTTTGAGCAATTTGAAAAGTGAAAAGAAAACATTAGAAACTTTTCCATTTGATTTGCATATAGTAGTTTTGTTTTTAGTTTTTAAATAAAATCTCAAAAATTACAAAAATAGTCTTAGTTTTCTCTTTATCTGTTGTATTTTCATCAGTTTATATTTATAAAAGAAAAATAAAAAACACATGTTTGCTTTATATGCATGTAGATTAGGTTTTTAGTCTAGATTGCATGGCATATCATTGTTTTTGAAAAAAAAATAAAAAGAATTTTTTCTTTTGTGGCTTTCAAGTTTCTATTTGAAAAAGAAGAAGATAATAGTTTTTGCTTTTTGCATTTCATATCTCTTTGCTTAGTCATTCTGTTTCAACTTTGAGTCAAAACACCACATAAGTTTCACGCCATTTACCCTCTGACTAAAAAAACCCCTTAAAATAAACGATATAATTTAAAAATGATTAGTAAGTTTTATTTTATAGGGTCATACACCAACTAGCTCAGGCTAGACTTTTGGATTAGGGAGTTTCAACTCTCCACAAGTGTTAAAATTTCAGACGTAGTTGGACAATCACTAGGTAAACCCTTTTGTATGTTGATTGTATCTAGGAATCTCCTCTCAAATGGGAGTTAAGCATGAGGCCGCGTGGAGGCTTGGACTAAGGAGATAACCCTCTAATTCCTTGTCAAAGCGTAGACCAAGGTTTTTGCGCATCCAAGGATTCTATCTTAGACAGGGTTTCGGGATTTGCTACCCTGCCCATGCGTACGAACCAGGCTTGTGACTGTCCCCCCAGACTATCAATATAGTTAAGATATCTTTTAGTCTCTTTGACATTTAGGGTTCATACACAGGTACACCGAAAGGCTATTTCTAGTTGACCTTGGACGGGCTTGGAAGGTAACCCCTATAGAAGGTGTGGGAGGGCGGTGGGTGATTCCTCTACTTGTGCCTGAGAACATCTCCAAGGATTCCAAGTAACTCTCTCTCCGCTTTCTTTTGGAAAGCATATATTATACATGTTTGTCTATTTGGCTTTAGGAATTTTTTAGTGAGTGTTGTGTGGTTTGTCTGTACTTAGTGTGCCTTTAGGTGTGCGCTTTGTAATTTTGGTTTCATTTCAACCTTAGACTTTGTCTCCTAGTTTGAAAATATGGCTAACACTCCTTTGAACACTAACCAAGAGATCCCCATGCTGGAAACTCCTCATACTATTCCTCTCACAGGGAATGTTGGTGTTCCCTTGATGGCCACCCTGAATCTACTTGGATTCACCCTAGGGATACTGGTGTGGTTTTTTTCCACTCCAACTGTCCATAATGTTTGTAATGCTTCTCAAGTAAGCTTTTTATTTCAAGGACATCAAAAAATTTCTTCCCCTTCACCTGTAGTCAATTCTCCTACTCCTTCTACCTCATGCAATGAAAGTACTGATACTAGTAACCAACAGTCTAAAAGGAGTCAAAGAAGGAGGAATAGGAAGAAGGCACATAATCAAGGGGGCACCCATTCAACCTCTGCAGGTCATGTTGGACCCAGTCTCTCAGCCTCTACAAGCCATGCTGGGGGTAGTCTCTCAGCCTCTGTAGTTCACGTTGAAGACAATTCGTCAGCCACTATGAGTCATGTTGACACTGTTGAAAAGACTACCTGTTCAAAACACAAGCTCAAGTTTCCTTGTAAGCTTTGTGAGGGAGACCACCTTACCTATAAATTCCCTTCTATTGAAGAGGTAAGAAGAGTTTGGTTTCATGGTCATCCCATTTTTCAACAACCTATAGCTTCTCAATGTAGAAATTCAGGCCAGCAGTAGATTAATTTTACCCACAACAATTATCAATTGATCATGCAAAATTGAAGGGAGTCATGGTCATCTCCATCTCTGCTTTCCATTCAAAATAGTTGAAGGGAGTCAAGATAGTTTTCTGTGAATCCATAGCTTTAGAAAATCTGTCCCGGCTGTCAGTAGAAGGCTCCTAGTCTTGATGTCAAACTCAAAACAATTTTTGAAGGAGAGTAACAACCTACAATGGCTCTGATACCATGTAGAAATTCAGGCCAGCAGTAGATTAATTTTACCCACAACAATTATCAATTGATCATGCAAAATTGCTAATAATGGAGACTGAATATGGAGCTGTAACACAAAATTATATAAAATGAGTGTACAATATCCAAACTTGTAATAACATAGGTTGTTGAATATATAGAATACATCAAGAGGTCGAATGCATAAGGAGGCATTCAAAACTAGCATAAAGCAGGCTTACTCAAAAAAGGCAAATCCCCCATAGGTGTAAAAAGCTGATCCCAAATCTGTCATGGAGCTCACGAATTGGCAAGGGCACATGGGAAAGCTAAATATTAGTGGAATGGAAGATCATACATGCTTTTTCATGGAGAAAAGAGTGGAGTATGAAGAGGACAAAAAACTAGTTCACCTCACCTAGTCTTGCTTTCCTATGTGCCTTAAAACACTGAAAAAGCAGGCAATAAAGCAGAAAAAGCAGAAGGGCGCCTAGGAGGCCAGGAATAAAGCAGATTTGATTCCTAAGGCTTTCCCAAGTGCTACATGAGTCAGATATGGCAAGTTTGACCTCTATGGATAGGCAATTAGCAACTTGCACAAGGTGGGACTCATGAACTAGGCAAATAAGACAAAAATAAATGAATTAATGTCTAAGTGGGTAATACTATGGGTTGATTATTCTAACACTCAACACCCTACTCAACCTTTGGTTCATCAAGCGGTCGAACCAATATTAGATTTGGTTGATCCCACTCTTCTTCTGGAGAGTGATCCTGATGTGATTGAACCAATGTCATATTTGGTCAATCCCACTCTCCCTACAGAGAGTGACTTTGATGAAACGGTTGAATTGATTTCAGTATCGATTAATCCAACTCTTCCTTTGGAGAGTGAAGTGTCTACTAGTCACATTTTCTTCACTACCAGTTCAGAACTTACTGAACAAGGGGGCACCGAACTCACTTCGGATGAAACCCCACAAGCTCTCAGATTGCTTCCTTTGATTGGGATAGCCTAGTTGAGCCGCGCCTTCCTTCTGATGCACCTTTCTAGATAAAGGTCAAAGTTGAACAATACACAATTGCTCATTGTATTGTTGATGAAGGAGACTTAGTTAGCATCTTGTCTACTTATGCTTGGTGAGGCATGGGATCTCCCAGCCTTGTGTCAACTGCTAGTCAGTTACTGGCATTTGATAGAAGAACTTTTATAGCCTTGGGAATTCTTTCTCAAACACCTGTTACTTTGGGTGGGAAGACTGTCTTAGTTGACTTCATGGTGATAGAAGACCCCTTGGACTTTAATATGCTCCTTGGACGTGATTATGTCTATGCCATGCAAGCTATGGTGTCAACATTTTTTCATGTGATGTACTTTAATCATGGCGAAGAAATTTTCACCATTGATCAGTTGGATTTTCTTGATCCCTCTCCTAACCCAACTAGAGACCATGTCTTTCTTTTATTGATTCCCAGTGTTTCTATAAACACTACCTCACCATAGGTGAGCTATGTGGCCTCATGTCCTTTGTGTTTAATTGCAACTAAGAAGCAGCCTCTGTTTTCATGCTTACCTTCTCGGGACTTGGTCCCAGCAGTTGACTAGGTGAGTCATCCTATACAGATTGTGGAGCCTTCTCTCCACTCTTTCAATCCATTTGAAATTTTAGACATGTACCCTATCTGGGATGATCTCCTTCCTTCGGATGAAGTCTTCCTAGAGTCTTTGATATAGTCTGAACTTCTTTCGGATGTTAGTTCAGTTGTGACTAAGTTTAACCCTGATTTTCCTATTAATCATGACCTTTCTTCGTACGTTGGTCTTGTTGAGTCTTTTGACTCTTTCTTTGAACAGCAAGTCAGTGATCCTGATGAGTTTTATTTTTCTTTTGAATTTTTCAACTCCTGTGAGACTGAGTTTTCTCTTGCAGACTCTATATCCCTTGTTGATTTTTTCTCTCCTTCTAAGGTTGATCTTATTGATTATAAACCCTCGGATCTTAGCATTATAGAGTCCTATTTCATTGATTCTGCCTTCACTACATATTTTTTAGAAGATAGCAAAGCCACATGTGTTTCTACCAAAGTGACCTACATAAGATATTTTCTTCTGAATATGATTCTGATGTTGTTATTTCTTGGGGATAGGATTTTTAGTTGGATTCACAACCATTTACTGGCCTTTTCTTGTTGTTCAAGTTTTAACTGCATTTACATGTATCTTGCTCGCGCTTTTGAGCCTGATGCCGTCTTCCATGCTTTTAGCTTATTGTATAAGCCCTCATCTTTGTTCTCATCGTCACTCAACCTTGTATCATTTTTCCTTTGCAACTTGACACCTTTTACCTTAAGGAGACATTCCCTAAGTGTCCCTATCTTGCTCGCTTTCCTTGCATTATGCATAGGTTTGTTCCTCGCGCTTGGAACTAGTTTCACTTGCCTATGACACTCGTCTCCTTGCATTTAGAGCATTCTTTTTTCTCTCCTTCGAGCTTGTTAAAAATAGTAAGGAGGATGGGAGTTGAATTTTCCGAACTTGTTAAAAATTCACGGGAAAGATATTGAGTTTCTTTAGGCCCAGGTATGACTCCTCAAAATAGACTTGACTACCGAGTAAACTTGTCTATTCAGGCTCATTAAGAATATGTGAATGGGCATCCACATTGGTGGTAGGTTATCACTTTCTCGGACCATGTGGAATAATATGAGAAAGGAACACTCTCTTTTCTTCAGAATTGAGAAGAGTATTCTCAGGCATAAGTTTATCACTTTTCCGGACCCGAGGGACTAAACTTACGGAAAAGGAACTCCCGGTATGAGCTTAGTTTTCTATTTTTTGTGCTCTGGACCTAAACATGAAAAAGATTATGAGTGTACATTATGTCTTTGTCATGCTCGTTAAACCATAAAGAACAAAGCATCGAGTTTATTGTTGTAAGCCCCATTTCTCGTAATCAAATGAATCTTTCTAAGTGATCTTGCCTTCCTTCACACTTGTAAAACTCAAGCTATATGCTGCTTTTGAAGGAGCGTTGGGTAGGTGGTAAATTAACCTTTTTTGGACCTCCCTAACTAAATACGAAAAAGGTCTTCCTTACTTCTTTGGAAGCTAAGAGAGCTCTTCTATGGTTTGTTTTATACTTTTCTGGCCTCAGGAGACTAAATTGTATGAAAAAGCACCCCCCTAGAGTCTTCTTTGGAGTTTTCAGACTCTCTAAACTATGAAAACACTTTCAAGGATGTACTAGTTCGGGCTCGTTAAATCCATGAATCAATGACACTATCAAGCAATATTCCCTCTTCTCTTCAAGCTTGTTAAAAAATGAAGAGAGTCTCGAGTTGACTTTCCTGGACTCGTTAAAATTTAATAGGGAAGGTAAGGAAGAAGTTTTCTTTTGGTTTTCAGTTAGTGGCAGCATGTCATCCTTGAACATAGCACTCTCTGTCTTTTCTGATACCCATGTCTCAGTGTTCACTTTCAGTTCAGCTATTACTCCGAGTTTATTACTCCTCCTCTTGTTATTTCTACCTGGGGAATCTGATCATGTCTCTTACGCTAGTTGTTCTATCTATAAATTTAAAAGCTACCTTGGGTCATCTCTGTGTTGTGCTCACTGTTCAAGGATTTAACTCAATGTCTGATCTATATCCTGATCCCATCATTGTCATATTTGTTATCACTTGTGTCTCCCTTTTGTTACCCATTTCCTAGTCACTCTTGTGATCTAGTGGAGGATCTATTGCCTTTCTTATCGCAGTATGGTTCCGCATCAGCACTTCCTGACGATGAAGACCTATATTTTTGGTGATTGTACCTCAAGATTCACTTTCATTATTGGTAAATTAATTTTCTTCAGTTGTTGATTATCACCTATGGATCGACAATCTGTTGAATCTGCTCCATGTTCGACTCCAATAATATCTATTCACATGGCTTGGATTGTATTGGTTCTTTGGGATTTTTTTATGAAGACCTTAGTTTCCTATATATGGACTAATTTGCACAAGAATATGCTGTACCGATTTACACAGCTTCCATATATTTGAAGACTCGTCATTATTGTATATTGTGGCATCGCTCCACCTTTGTAATATACGTGGTCTTGTACCCGTATTATATGATGTACTCAATTTTTTTAAAGGAGCTATTTTTCCAGTATATTGAACATAGCATCCTCAGATATGACTTTGTATATGACATTATTATGTATTTGTTTCAGGTACTACCTCTGCTCCATTGTATTTTTGAGTTCTCCAAAGATAATGATTATAATTTATTTTGGCCATCGCTTCCCTCTGACCTCACACAATAGGGGGCATCTGTAGTCAACCAAAATGGAACTTCTCTATCCAAGTGCCAACACTTCATATGTTGGTACACAAAAGGACACTTATGGATTGAAGGTTGCCTAAACACTATAGATGGGCATGACATGAGATGCATTCACTATCCAACCAGCTTGCCATTTTACCTTTCTATATGTTGATTTCCATATGCGACTATCTCCACAGCAACTAGCGTACATACGCGACTATCTTCTTTGAAAACCCACGTACTGTACATGACTATTCACATTGCAACCCGCATACAGATCTGTATGTGGGTTTCCCTTATAACAACTCGCGTGTCATATGCGTATTTCCAGTATCAATAGTCGCGTACACATCCATTTTACATTAAAAATAATAAAACACGATCAATGGAGATTTTTTGAGCCCTAATCACTAACTATCTCAACTGTCTCAACCTCCTCAACCTTCGAAACCGCCCTATTTCCCAAAGTATAAATAGAGGCCTTGGGGAGGGCATTAATCAATCATACTTGGAGAGAAAAGTTATGCTGGTGGTATATCTTCAGAATTCTTTGGAGCAGTAGAATTTAGAATCCTTTGGTTGTATAGGAGTCCTTGTCTCAGGCGTTGGGTTGTACACTTATCTCATTCACTATTGTTAATAAAGAGAATTCTTCTTCCAACTTTGTGTTGAGTCTCTTTCATGTATCATGGTTTGATGAATATTCTTGATTAAGCACTCTATATATTGTTCATCTAACTTGTCATATATACATGTATAAGATTGTACTTGGTGAATTTTCTCTTTGCAGGTGAAGGAGATGCATCCCTGAAAGCTTTGGAGAGAAGCAGAGCGGGAGAAGAGAAAGCTTGGATCAACCGTCGTTAATTAGGAGAGTTCAACATTTATTCCTATTCATTTTCTGTACTTTAAAGCTAATTGTCTGCAAGTTTTAGAAGTACATTGGTAACCCTAGACCCTAGGTTATAAGGGTGTTTATTCCTGAACAACAGTATGGGCCAATGGACTTGGTGAAAGGCGATTGATAAGGTAAGGGTTCTTGCATTGCCTACATTCTCCCTAGGCATCAATATTTTATATGACTTGCTTGTACCTGTCATATAATATAAATTTGCTATTTTCATTTCTAGCCTCTTCATCATGCTTCATATCCAATGTTTGTATAGAAACATAAAAATATCAGACTTATTTGTCTTTTTTGTGTTCTTGTTGTACCATTCCCTAATTTTCCCTAGGTTTTAGAGCTCCTGCCTCATTTTTCCATTGCATTCTTAGGAGAAGTGTAGTAAGTAGTACTATTGTTATGTACACATATTCTGCAGTGCACCATCCTCACATTTTGGATAGGTTTTCCCTACATTTAACTACTAAAGTTGATTGTTTGTAGCTTTCCCTTGGTTACCCGCTATCATGAGGTTATTTTGCACTAAGCAGTTCTAATGACACTGGTGCATGGTTTGTCCTCTGTTTGCAGAGAAATTGATGATTAAATAGGGTCCTTGGAAATTTCAGTAGAAGTGCGCATAACCTGATAGTCTCAGTCTCTCAAAATACCCTCTCTAAGGAGAATTTTCTCAACATCAATTACAATTTCCTTTGTAGGTGCACTGCATATCCTAGTGTTCGGTCACATACAAGCTTGATAGAACCTCCCGGACTTGAATTATTGCAGTTTGAAGCCTGAATGTTCTATAGCAAACTATTTTGGTTTGCTCATAGTGGTTTTGAGGCTACTAAGTGGAGCTTTATAGCAATTGTGGAACGCCGGAGCTTGTATTAAGTTGTACATGCATAATTGCTTTGAGTAATTAGTGATACATCGACCCCATCCATAACAGTCTCTGTATAAACTAACTAAATCCCATTGCATGCATCAATTCTTGCAAATTCTAAGTGTGGGAAAGCGTTGCGATAGAAGAACACAATATCCCCTCTGTAGTTTTCCATTTCTTATGTCCAATATTGAAGAATATTCTACCAGGAGGAAAAGAAGCAACAATGAGGGCTACCTTGGAGTGCTTACTAAGAAGAAACCTAAGCATGGACTTAAAAGGAACAAATTCATGTTCAGGGTTTTGCTTCTTAATGGTTTGAATTTAACTCTGCAGTTGGAGGATGCCATGGAAAAGATGTCAGTCACCGAGTTTGTAAGGACTGTTAGGAGAAAAGCTGAGAAATAAATAATAGAAGAGGGGCCAAGAAAAATCCATTGGGGTCCCCAAGTCTAT
Organism: Pseudotsuga menziesii; assembly: GCA_001517045.1. Classification (NCBI taxonomy): domain Eukaryota; kingdom Viridiplantae; phylum Streptophyta; class Pinopsida; order Pinales; family Pinaceae; genus Pseudotsuga; species Pseudotsuga menziesii. The sequence goes on along the minus strand of LPNX010144877.1, from coordinate 3,530 downwards.
GTGGAAGATGCATTGGGAGAACGAATAAAGATGGAAACATCATATGCAATGATTCTCACAACAAGCCCATGCTCGTAGCTCTGCAGGTTCATCCCCGAACTTCCTCCCCTAAACTGTTTCTTTAGTGTTTTTTAAAAGTCAACAAAAATGTATTTTTATGTGCGCTACTCAAAGTGCATTTTGTTAGAACAAATATTTCCATATCTAAATATTATTTGTTGGAAAGTTAAGATTCATAGATAACAAATATTTATCTGAAGTATTTAGTGACATTTTATTCATATCATAAGACAACATGACTCTTTCCTATGTTTTTTTTATATTGTTTGACATGGAAATGTGTACGTCAGACCAATATACAATAGATGCATTTTGAATAATTTCTTACAAAATTTAATCTAGGCATATAATCATGCCACTAGAAATAATTGAATGGAATAAGTTATCCAAGGTATTGATTTATTGATTTCTGATTCTTGAAGTGTATCTGTGGATTCACTTGTCCATAGACACAAAAACTCCATGACACTGCACCTCAACCACAAGCACTTATTGAAGATCCAAAACCATGTAAAGCAAGGTGCCTTTCCATAGTGTTTTAAATTTTTTTGAAACCTCTAGGTTTCGTCTCAATATCGACGAACTTTCGTCGTAGGTATTGCAAAACCATCAAAACCCCGAGTGGCTTTCCATGAATACCATTTCTATAGCGACGCAGCTTCATGTAACAATTATCGTTCAACTTGCAGATTTCGTCAATAGAGATTGGTTTTCCACGGTTTTGTGTGGAAGAAATTTATGTTCAAATTCCAGAATTTGTCGATAGAGAGACAATAGTTCGTCACAATTGTTCCACGGTTTGGCATGGAAAAAAAAATTTGCCTAGCATTTTTTGGCCATATATTCGTCATTATAGGGATGAGCATTTTGTCGATAGAGCAATGAAACATAGAAAATGAATTAAAAAAATCAATTTCAAGGCCACCATATAGAAGACACGTGGCGGCCATATTTCATCGCTATATAGACGGCTGATAAATTTCGTCATTAGATCGACAAAATAAGTTCCACGAAATATCAATACTGTTATCGTCGCAATTGAGATGAAAAAACATGGAAATAGAAATGAAAAACCATCGCAAATTTTCTCATATGTATTAGTGTTTGGATCGATCATGAATTTGAGGAGCCTTTTGTGGGGATAAATATACTAATGTTGGGTTTTAAACTTCATAGAAAGGAGATGAATAGGGGGGTTAGTGATTTGAAATAAAAAAAATCTTGAATCCCAATCCATGAGGTTGATTTAATCATGTGGCCTCCACATTTCCCCCTTGTCTTTTCCTCCTAACAACCTTTGTAAAGTTCTGAATTATATATTGGTTCTCTCCATTAATTTCAGAACCCTTGGATTCAACTTTCTCTTTTCCATCTTGTTTGGAAATTCTTAGTATTCCCTATCTCCTTCTCTCACCCTTCTATTGGACTTGTCCTTCATCTTTTTCCCAATGGAATCTCTTGTTGTTTCCCTGAGAAGGAAAACTATCTACTATTAAATTTTCATATGCTTAGCTAAGACATCGGTATTTCATTTCATTTTCATAACAAAAACATATAAACAGGATCACTGAAAGATAGACAAGCACAACCATACAAAAGGAACACAAATATTTATCCTGGGAAAACCCTAAATGGAAAAACCCAACAAAAGCTTCCTGAATATAGATGTCCCAAAAAGATAAAAGATAAACCAGCAAGGAGATCAATGCCTAATCCTCCTACTTCTCCATCTACTTCTCTTCTCCATTAATGCGCTACACAAGTGAGAGTGTGTGTTCCAAATGAGGAGCACTACACCTCTATTTATATTCATCCGTTCACTTAAGTTAACTCATCTGTCATGTAGGCTCGAGTTAATCATGTAGTCTCAAGTTACACATGTAGGCTCAAGTAACCATATAGGGGTGCTAATGACCCACCTTTATAATTAGAGGGGACTTCCTCATGACTCTCATTAGTTCTTCCGATTAGGAGAATCGGGGTACAAAGTAATACAAGTGGTTCTCTCGATAGGACCATCGGGGACCACAAAGAAATACATATAGAATATTCTTCAAAGTTAAAATATTTCAATACTCTCCCTTAACAAGAAGGGTATTCTATAACAACATCAACAACAACAATAATAGGAGAGAGATAGAGGAGATCATCAACATCATTAGGGTGATACATCTATAAATCATTGGAAGCTTTTCAACATCATGTAGTCTTTAGCTTCAATCTTTAGTCTTCAGCATCATCAGTACTTTGACCGCTTTGATCAGGAACATCTTCAGCATCTTGACTCTTCAATCAGCAGCAACATCTTCAGCACTTTGACCTTTCAATCAACAACATCATCTTCAACACTTTGACCTTTCGATCAGTGACATCTTCTTCAGCACTTTGGCCTTTCGATCAGAAACATCATCTTCAACACTTTGACCTTTCGATCAGCAACATCTTCTTCAACACTTTGGCCTTTTGATCAGCAACAACATCATCATCATACTCTAATCTTTCAATCAGAAACATCATCAAGAAAACATCATGAAAACATCATCATACTCTAACATCAACTCATCATCGTATTTTGATCTATCGATCAGTATGTCATCATCATCATACTTTGATAATATGGAATCATCATCATCAGGATCTCATCATCATCACATTCTGATATTTCGATTAGAAACATCATCATCATCATCGCATTCTGATCTTTCGATCAGAAAACATCATCATCATCATCATATTCTGATCTTTCGATCAAAGAACATCATCATCAACAACTTCTGATCTTTCGATCAGAGAAACATCATCATCATCATATTCTGATCTTTTGATCAGAGAACATCATCATCGTCAGCAACAATATCATCATCATATTCTAATCTTTCAATCAAAGAACACCATCATCATCATCACACTCTGATCTTTCGATCAAAAACATCATCATCATCATCACACTCTGATCTTTCGATCAGGAAACATCATCATCATCATCATCAACCCACAGTACAAATACAAAGTGTTAGTTTTTCAACATTTAAGCTAGCATTACGTTAGGATCTTTTCACTGAGAGAATAACAAGCACAACAATCACATAAGCACATCACAAGAGACAAGAGACACAAAGATTTTAGGAGGGGAAACCATAAATGGAGAAAACCCCTCAACTTTCTCTAAGATAGTATCACCACAAGATGTGATCCCAAAACAGTAAGATGACCTCTCAACACAATAGCAGCCTTCTATATTCTGTCAAGCCAAAGAATTTCCTTCTCCAAAAGTGCGCCACACTTGAGAGAGCAAGTGATGTAATTCACAAGTGATAAATAGAGAAACTCTCACTCTCTATTTATATTCTTCCGTTGACTTGAAGTGAACTCAACCATGTAGGCTTAACTTATAATTAATTACTTGAGCATACACCTTAATTAGTGTATAATAACCCAAGTGCCCCTAAACTGTGGGGACTTACCTAATG
>LPNX010144873.1:8168-36950 GCA_001517045.1 Pseudotsuga menziesii | reverse complement strand
GATGTGTTGACAAAGCCATTGGACAGAGTGAAGCTTGAGTACTTCAAGGAGAATATTGGTGTTCTCCAGATCGAGGTTTCGCCCAAGGGGAAGTGATGAGTCCGTGAGCCATTCTAACATGGTGATAGGATTGGTTCCTTACATGGTCATATGTAAGGGCTGAGCCATTCTGTCATGGTGAGAGGATTGGTTCCTTCCATGTCAGATATGAGTGCTAAGCCATTTTGATGTGACTGTAGGATTGGTTCCTACATGATCAGATATAAGTGTTTAATGCCATTCTCTGAATGGAGGCACCTGGTCAGTTACAAGGAATACTCAGCCTAGAGTCGAGGGCCATTCTGATGTGACTATAGGATTGGTTCCTACATGATCATATATAAGTGTTGAATGCCATTATATGAATGGAGACACCTGGTTAGTTACCAGGAATACTCAGTTTGGGGATGAGGGTCATTCTGATATGACTGTGTGATGTGTTCTCACATGATTAGGTATATGTGCAAGGCCATTCTAATGTGATTGAGGAATGTGTTCCCACTTGATCAGATATAAGGGCTGATGCCATTCTCTGGGAGAATCGAGGCACCTAGTCAGTTACCAGGAATCCTCAACCTGGGGTTGAGAGCCCTTTCTACATGTAGGCTAGATTGGTTCCTTGCATGGTTGAATGTAAGTGTAGAGCCCTTTCTACATGTAGGCTGGATCGGTTCCTCACATGGTCCAATATAAGTGTTGAGCCCTTCCATGGATGATAGATGGTGTTTCCTATCATGCCAGTGGATGTGAGTGTTGAGCCTTTTCATAGATGGTAGTATGTGTGTCCTACCATGCTGGTGATTGTAACTGATGTTCCTTTCCACAAATGGTAGTAGGTGTGTCCTATCATGTTGGTGGATGTGAGTGATGTTCCTTTTCACAGATGATAGTAGTTGTGTCCTATCATGCTGGTGAATGTAAGTGCTATGCCTTTCTGACATGGTGTTGGATGTGTTCCTCAGATGGTTAGATGTGAGTGCTGGCCATTCTAACTTAGGGTTAGATATAAGCGCTGAAGAAGACCTACATGGAGGTTAGTCCTACAACCAACATGAAAAAGGGCTGGCTCTATAAAACTTCCTGTGATGAGAAGAATCATGAAATAGCACCTGTGATGATGACCCAGTGATGATCCAGATCCAATGATGATGATCTAGCAGTGATGATCCAGATCCAGTGATGATCCAGATCTAGTGATGATGATCCAAATCCAGTGATGATGCAGATCCAGTGATGATGATCCAGATTAAGTGATGATCCAGATGCAAGATGAAGATGATGAGATGATCCAGTTGATACAGAGAAGAAGATCAGTGTTGAAAAAATTTGTCGATAGAATACCTTCCTAGTTAATAGGGAGTGCTGATGTATTTGTAACTTCAGAATGTATTCACTTGTATATCTTATGTATTGTACCCCGATGTTTATTCCAAGAAATGTCTATAATGTATTTGAGTCATTTCATGCCCCGATGTTCCTATCAGGAGATTCAATAATGTAAACAAGTCATGTCAAGTCATTGTGGGTAACCATCCTATTTAATAAGGGTTAAAGTGCCCGCAATTGTGGGGCCCTAGGGTTATTAGACTCTCCTAGAGAAGTCGGCCCTAGTGAGTTATTGTCAAGTAAAGAATTAGTATAAATATAGAGTGAGCCTCTCTATTTATCACACACTCACTCACACTCAGTTGCAGCACATAGCTGAGGGAGAAGAAGTTGCTGGGACTAGAAAGAATGAGACTACTGCTATCGGGAGATCATCTTACTATTTTTGGGGTTTTGCTTTTGGTGATGATTCTATCTTTGACAAAGTTGCGGGGTTTTCTCCTTTATGGTTTCCCCGAGGAAACACATTGTGTTCATTGTCTCTTGTGTTTGATTGTTGTGATTTTTATTCTCTTAGTTAAAGATCCTAATATAATGCTAGCTTGAATGATAAAAATCTAACATTTTGGTGGAATTTAATTGTGAAGGTCAAAAGGGAGGAAATAATGGTAGGACTATGATGTATTATTGTGGTTTGGACCATAGAGAGATATTTGTACAATTTTCGGTGTTAACAACTTTTACACAAACTTTAAAAGTTGTTGCATACACCATTTGAAATTGATCTCCTTCATTTATGACTCATTTGGAAATATTGCATTTTCCATCCTTCACCATAATTTCATGAATGATATTGCTCTCGAAATAATCCATAGCTAATTGTCTTGTAAGGTTTGGATTGAAGTTGAAAAAAACATGTAGAATGGCCAATCCATTCTTGACACACTTAGGATGGAAATGAAAATTCATTTACAAACTTCCATTCCTATGAACAATGGGACATGACTTGTTCATAAGGGTTTTTTCAATGACCATTCCTGAAACAAAACTATCATGCATCAAAATATTAGTGAAAATAATCAATGTAAGACCTAGAAAATTGTGTTTTACCATCTCCTGGAGTAGTAGAGATTGTATAAGGTAACTATGATCCACTCCATATTGTTTGCATAATCTGTTATTATTTTCATAATTCAATCCTTCCTCATCGATTCATTTGCATACAATCATCTCCCTCACCCATCTATGAATATTCAAACAACTAAAGTGAGCATTTTCCAGCAACCTCTTCCATGCTATAAAGAACCATTTCCAAATAATTGCATTAATACCTTCAAACATTGCACCCACAATTGACATATTGTTTTCGATGTTTGATCCCTTAGATAATTTAAAAAAAAAAAATTAAAAATAATTTTTATTTTTGGAAAAAATAGTCGTGCACGAGTACTATCTGTTCTCTATATGTCTACCATTTTTCGTAAGTTGATTCCATCATTCAGACACTCAAAGGTTGCACCCACAAAAATAAAAAAAGTTGCCATTAAAAAAATTTCTGTTGGGCCAGGAAAAGTGCCCAAGGAAGAATTTGACGCGCAAGCGCAAGAGGAAAAGAGGGTGTGCAATGGAGAAAGGAAGGTAAAGGAAGAAGCTATGATGAGGATGGCTGCGACGAGGAAGGAAGATCCAAGCTAGTGGAAGAGGTAGGTAGAAGAGTTAAAGAAAAACATGTAGAAACCTATGGAAGACTGCAGAAGGACAAATCGATAGAATACCAAGGATAGTTTTACGACTAGTTATGACCAGTACAGAAGGCTGAAAGATGTTTCCACGGCTAGTTAAGGTTGTGGTTAATGTCATACAGGACTTTTGCAACCAGTTTGGTCTGTCGTTAATGTAATTGTAGATATTTTGTAAGCCACTTGAGTTTGTAATAACTGATTAGTACTTAGTCGACCCTATGCAGGCTTGTAAATACTATAAGTAGAAGGAACCCACTCTGTATAAGGGTTATATTGGAAAGTTAGCTTTAAGAATTAGATTCAGTTAGCTTCATTAAGATTCTAGTGGAGTAGAAGGATGTTGAGATGCAAAACTTGCAGCTGAGTGCGCTGACCACTACTAGTAGAAGGAATCTACGGCTGAGTGCACAGATAGTCAAGTAGAAGAGTAGATCCAAGCTGTGTGTGTGGATCAGTAGGAGTAGTTAGAAGCAATAAGCCAGAGAACATAAGAGAAGAATATGGAGTCAGATAGACATATCGTAAGAACAGTCTACAAGCCTCAGACTGCAAGGTGCTATAAACATTTGTTATGCCAGATGAAGAGCACCTTGATGGTTTTTCCCAGATGGGTTTCCATGTTATTTCTGTGTTGAATGAATGAATGCTATGCATATTGGATGTTATGTGAATGTTTGCTTACCTTATATCATTGTATTTATTGTTGAATGTATGTCACAATAGTACTAATCAGTTAAGGAATGAATGAATGATAAGAACTGTTGACATGTTATGTATGATTTCATGGTTAATATGCCAAGTTATAATATTAATCAAACACTGTTCATTATCTCCAAGGAATCAGCTGCGTCGCATAGTTGCGCCAGTTGTTAAGTGGTTAAGGACAAGGTTGTGCCATGCATAGATTGTGGCATGTAGTTGTGTGTATGTCTCATAGTAATAGAATCCATCCTCATATCTCTGTTGAGTGCCTTGGTTGTGCGCTAAGGGACTATAATCCCTCGCCAACTGTAGAAACATGGTTTTTGCAGTTACACATTAAGATATCTCAAGTGAGACTATGTCTGTCTTGTGGGTGTTGCTGACTGAGCTTGCTCCGTCGGGTCGATGTCTTGTGGTGTTTTGTTGGTATTGTGTTGGTGTTAAACCTTGAGTCCAGACAAGAAGGAATATCAGGCCAACAAATGGTTCTATTGTCGGGACCCATAATCATTTGAGTCAAGGGAAATGTTGTGTCCAAAGTAAGTTTCCTATTTTGTTGCACGAGTGGTTGTCAAGATTGACAACTAGACATACAAAATTACAAGAAAGAGAAGTGGTCAAGTGGAGTGATCAGCTGATTCACGAGATAACCAGTGTAACTAACACCACCTCTAAAGCTGTTGATTTTTGGGTCGATAGTATTTTTCAAGGATATATTATTGAGTTTGTAGTAGACACTATAACCTCATATAGTGAGGCTGGAAGAAATTTTTCCAAGGACCATGAAGAAGGTATTTGTTATCTATCTATGCATGGATCAAGATGCTAGTCAATGAGAAGGGCATCTTGCAGTGAGTACTTAACCACATATCCAAGGAGAGGGGATATTGTTGTAATCTCACAAATCACATAAGGTTACCAATAATACATACCAAAACATACATACATAACAAAGACAAGAGATAAGATTAAGTAGATGAATTAACAGATTATATTAACATGAATGGGTCCATACAATACAGAGAACTGAACCGATTTCTCATCTGGCTCAACAACCTAATATATATGATTACAAAACAGTTACAAAATAACTACCTGTCAGTTCGGTGAACCGACATGACCTTAGGTGGTCGACCAAATCTCTAGTTTAGTTGCCTGATTGACTTAGTCGGCTGATCAACTTAGTCAGCTATCATTCAAGTTGACTTACTGACTTGCTCCTCCAACATCTCCCCCACAAACAAAACGTTTCTTTGTCTCGAAGAAACAGGGAAGTACAAAAATATTTTGGTCTTTCCTAGTAGTCATTATGATGTGCTTGGTCTTCACGGGCTATGAAGTTTGATGGTTGGTCTTTTCTGTACACAAACTTTGACAATTGTTGGGGCTGTCACTGCTAGGTGATATTGGAAATCTGTCCAACATTGCAATATTTTCTGGATGTCGATGGTGAGTGTATTCAGACTTGATAAGATTGAAATCTTCTCTAAAATGGAGATTTTAGCTATTCTCTCCATGTCGGGACCCATAAATTGGTCCTTCTCCTCTGCAGTCTCTATAAGTCATTTCATCTGCGGGTAGATGATGTCGAATTTTTCCAAGTTGGGGATAGCTTGGTGCACCCACTAATGGGCTTCCCACTTGATTTTATGCAGTTTAGTTGTCTCCAGCACTATTTGATCTTCAATTGTGCTTCTAGGTGTTGTATCAGTGGTCTTCCTCTTCTCAAGCGCTTGGATCTCCTATTGGGTCTACCTAGTTTGTTGATAGACTTGCCCATAGTAAGCAGGCCAGTTTCGTAGTATTTCTTTCATGATAACAGACTACTCCATGTGGTCTTGTAACACTTTGTAGGCTTCAGAAAAGGCGGTGTGTTGTGCCATCAGCAGTCAGATGGTTTCTTCTTTCTGCTCCTCCTTTTTTTCCTAAATATGTGCTTGGAGTGCCGACACCATGCTTTCGAATAGTTGATAAGCTATTTCAAGCGGTTTGTCGGTGTCGACCTCTATTGGTCCTGGAATTACTGATTGTGCAAGGTTTCTGCATTTGTTGATGAACTCGACCTGTTATTTTCCCTTGTTGTCGAGTTCCTTAGGTCTCTGCTGGCTCCTTGTCTTTGCTTCGACTGCTAGGGTTTTCAGGAGTTGTCCTAGCTTTGCATCAGTCAGTGTAGTTGCATCTTTTAATTTGATATGGACCTTTGATGGCTTTCCATGATGCTCCTTCTTCTATTTCTCCTTCTTCTTCTTATGCTTTTCGGTTTCTGTTTGTGTCGGCACCTGTGTACCTACAAAAGTTGAGTCAGGATTTTCGATTTGTGGTATAGTAGTGGTTGATGATTTCTCTGTTTGGGGCAGGGGAATGACTGCTGCTTCTGGTTATTCAGATGTAGCTGGTCCAGAAGTGGATGTGGTTGGTGCTGCTAGATGAGGTGGGGTTTGTTCTGGTACAACTGTTTGGATCAGGGGTTCTAAGTCGGCGGGTGGTGGTGGTGGTGATGGGGTTGGGGAATGTTTGGGTGTGATTGGGTTGGTAAAATTGTGGATGAGTGGTGGGATGTCGGTCTGAGGGGTTGAATCCAAGTTGGATAAGAATTGGTTGATTTCTTGATTTATGTCTTTGATATTTTCTTCTTTTTCTCCTCCGGTCAGATCAGTGGCTGGTAGGTTGGTCTGGGGTACAGTCGAGGTGATAGTCATGGTCCGATGCGTGGTAACTTCAGCTTCCTTGTCAGGATTTCTCTCAAAATTCAAAGTGATCGTTACAAAGGTTTGTGACTAGAGTTTATGGCTCGGTTGGTATCCACCAACTTCGAAGAGAGGTGATTTTGTGGAGAGCTTCTTTACCGATGTGAATATCTCAGGCAGTTTCTCAAGAAATGCCTACAGACCTCTGTCCTTGTCAAAATTTGCCTTCACAGCTTCCAACATAGCACTTTTTCACAAGTCAAGTGGGCTTACTGAAATCTGTTTTGGTATTTACTCCTTTGTTACTTTTGTTGAGGATGGAGGTGGAGGGGTAGATACAAGATCTATGACATTTTCAGGTGTTGACATGTGGGCAATCTTGGATTTCTTTGGTCAACTTGGTAATGCTCCTACCTCGACAAATATTTGGAAATGGGTTTCCATCGGCACTTTATTTGTTGAAGCGTCTTTGATTATGTCGATGGTTGTAGCTCCCAGTTCCTCTTTGTCATCTAATGACTCTGCAATGATAAGCTTGCACTTAACTTTCCCTTGTGGTCATTGTGTCCTTATCCTCTTTCTTACAGCTGCTATCTCTTTCGACAATTTTCTTATAATGTCTTTGTGATAGCATATTTTGGATTTTCTGCTTCTGTCTCTCCCCTTGGCTCCTGGGTCAGGATGAGACTTTCTGCATCCAGAGTTATTACCTGTTTCTCTGCCTGTGTTTCTTCTATCTGTGGTTCTACCCTCTATGTTGTCAAAGGTTTGATGATGATTTGAAGTCGGCCAGTGTGGTAGACCGATGTCTCCTCCCACACAAAGGTACTAATGTAGAGGTTTAGCTCATAATCCTCTTCTTTCTCCTAGTCTGTTAACGACTCCTTGATTGAGAAGTTGATTTCCTTGGCCTTTGTTGGAATTTATATTTTTGTCCTAGCTTGTCGAGACAACTCCCGAAAGATTTTTTCAACCAATGGATAATAATCAAGTGCCTTTGCATTCTATTTTTCTCCCTACATGTACCACACCGAAGTATGGTCGAGCTCTAGCTGGATGTGGGACTTTTTCGGTAGATTTCGTCGGATGTTTTGAAGCATCCTCCATCTAGTCGTGCATATTTTTAGTTGTTGGAGCTAGTTCTCCAATAACACTTTTCCATCTTCAAGTTCCTTCAAGGTTCCTTTCTGGGAGAATGGTTTGAATCTCCATATGTGGAACCTTGTCAATTCTTGAAACATTTGGTTTCCTTCAGGGCAAATATGGTACATGACTATCCATAGTATGAGGGATGGGACCCTGATGATTCCTCCCATCTCTTGGCATCTTTCAAAGATGGTCTTGACCATGCCAGTGACATATTCAACCCATCTGTATATATTTTCATTTGTTGCAATGGTGTCGATAGCCTCTAACATGTATAATTTGAGGTCGTTGGCTCAACGTGCCAGGGTGAGTGTGATGGCTATTATTTTGGCCATAATCTGTGGCGTTCGGGCTGTGATTTGACTAATCATCAACCCCTTCAAGTTTTTTCCCGAAGCCGACTCGGTTAGTTCTTTGAATAGTCCCTCTTTAATATCGACTGGTACTGGGTCTCCTTTGTTTGAAAGTCCTGTTAGCTTAGAGATGACTTCCCTAGAGATGTCGACTAGTTGGTTGAAGTAAAATCGGCCATTGTGGTACCAAATTATGATAAACTTGATGGTTGTTTCTTTTGTGCCACTGAAATTGGCCATGAGCGGTGCATTGACATAGCTGAAGATGGTACTATATTTTATTTTCTCTGTAGCTTGAGTAGGCTTCTTGTCAACATAAGCCCATTCTTGCATCTTGGTCCATAGTTTTTTCCATGAGCCTTCCTACACCTTAGCATTCTTAATATTCTTTAACCTTCAGACTAAAGGTGTTTCTACAATCTATAATTCCTTGGCTTTGGCTGAGGCTCTAGTTTGTTTGGGTGCCATCTTGTCGGTTTGGTGGTCGATTTCACTAAGGTATTCTCGGCTTTCAGTCGTCTGGATGCTCTGATGCTCTCAGAATTGCGGTGACTACTCTTTCGATAGTTCAATATTTATAGGGGATGCGTTGGATGTTTTCATCAAGAAGTGTATTAAAGGCAGACATGATGTTCCAGCTGGAACACTTGAGTGTGCGTCAATGGCGAGTTGGTTTCGATGCTCAAGGTCATGAATGCACAATGGGACTATCGAGGTCATCGATCGATGTCGGTTATGAAAATGGTCGATAGGCATGATGTTGGTTGTTGAAGTGGTGATTTCCTGTCATAGTTTTTTTATGTATAATGGTACTATTTTGATTTTCGGATTTTTAGATTTTTATAGCTTTTGTTTAACCGTTATGGTCGTTATATGATTTTTTTATTTTTTTGTTTTTTAGCGTTTTAGTCGGGCTCCATTAATGAGTTTATGAAATACTATGCCTTGTAACATCCTTAGTCGGACTGATCCAGTGGTATGTATCTCTTTGACAACATAGGGTCCCATCCATTCTGTATGGAGATTTTTAGGTTTACCTTTTACCCAACTATTTTATAGTAAAGCAAGATCTCCTATCGACAAGTTTTTGTTTTTGATGTTTCTGTCGTGCCATGCTTTTTGTTGCTATTTCTAGATTTCTTGATGTTGTATTTCCATTAGTCGGTGTTATTCGAGTTTAGTTAGTTTAAATAGTTGGTCCTTTCTTCCTTGTTCGACATTGACATGTAGGATCTCTGCAATAATAGGTGTCTGTTGTCAGAAGTGTAATGGAACTACTGCTTCTTGTCCATAAACTAGTCAAAAAGGGGTTTGGTCGGTTGAGCATTTGTAGGCTGTTTTGTAGGCCTATAGTACGGTAGGTATTTTCTCATCCCATTCGTCTTTATCGGCATTACATATTTTCATTAATCCTTTTGTTAATGTTTTATTTCATATAGTAAGTCGATGAACTGAGATACTGAGTTATCTTTCTGTACTAGTTGTATTAATTCTTTTATTGTGTTATGTCGATTGTCATTAGCCTCTTCCTGTCATGCAAATTATTTGAATAGATTTGTTTCCTCTTTATATGTTTGTTTTTCTTTAAGTAGATCAGGGTAGACATTTTTTTCTTTTATTTTTCTGATTTTTGGGTTTTCACTTCCTATTTTTGTCCCTTGTCGGGTTACGATATGCAAATTCTTTGTGTTTATTACATCATTTTTTTGCATACACGACAAGACATTAAAATTTTTCTTTTTATTTATTTTTTCCAGCATGGTAGGGAAATCCTCTAATGAGTGATCCCCTACTCCGCAACTAGTACAAAATTTGAGGTCAGTTTTGTCTTTATATCTACAGTCTACATACCGATGTCCCTCCTTATAACATGTAAAACATTGGATGGGTCAATGTGGTCAGTTGTCTCGATTTCCATATAATCAACCTCGACCTCCATATCCTCCACGTTGATTTTCATATCGGTGCTCGTATCTTCGACCTTCGTAGCATTGGTTGTTCTAATCATTTGATCGTTTGATGTGTTGTTTTGCTCATTATTTTGTGCAACTGCATTGGTCTGATAGATTGCATGATGATTCTGTCGGTTCTTCAGGTTTAGATGGTAGTCATCCGTGTTATGATTTTTAGTTTCGCAGATTGCACACCAATATGCCTTTCCATTCTTCATGTTGAATGGGAAATCTTTTGTCGAGTGGTCTCCATGCTCTTGGAAAATTTCACAAAAACATTTGGTACGCACCAATCGAACGTCCTGTCGGCTGTATTCCTTATGGACATTTGTCTTTGGAATGTTTGGCTATTGAGCACTTTGTGCACTAGATATACTGATTTTTGAGGTTTAATTCTTTTAGAGACTTCTGTACACTCTTGAGCTGTTCTTCTATTCTGTGATCGGTCGAGTATGCTGGGATGTCCTCATCCAATTCTACTTGGAGAGCTTTTGTAAGCGCATCCTTGTAAGTATTGAATGTCTCCATACTTATATGTCGGTGAATTTTCTGTGATAAACCTACAAGAAACCACTAGATTAATAATTGTTCATCAATAACATAGTCCAATTGGCTAAGAAGGTCTTTCCACCATTTATCGTAATTGCGAACAGTTTCTCCTGGCTTCTGCGATGTTGTTTTTAGTTTCTTTACTACCAGATGTTTTGCATATAGAGTTTTGAAAAATGATAGAAATTGCGCTTTGATATCGGCTTTGGTTTCTCGAGGTTGTCGTTCAAAAAATGTCATGTACCAAGTTAATGCCCTTTTCCTTAACGAACTAGTGAACTACGCCATCTTCCTATCTTCATCCGTAACTTGGTTAGCCTCCCAAGTCGACTCACAGACAAACCGATGTCATCTAGGGTCCTCATCCCCCTCATATAGAGGAATGTGTGCTGACCCGTGACCCATGTCGGAGTCACTGTCACTGCTTTTAGGAGGTGGTGGAGGTGGGGGTGGTGGTGGGGGTAGTGGGGTTATTGGTTTATTCGTCTCTGTGGAACTATTGTCGATGGAAATTTCGTCTCCATCGGTTGTTTTTGTCGTTTTTTCTTCGACCAACAGTTGGTTGATTTTGACTTCTTCTGTTGATGTCCAACTGCAGTTACCTGTCCACAGTTCTGAATGTTCTGTGTCCTCCAAAGCTGTATTTGGCAGGGGGGTTCTCCTTCATGTGTTGGTAAAAGTAAATGGATACTTCGGTTGGAGGGTACCACTTGAAAGGTAACCCAATTTCCTTCTTTTGGTTGACGAATAATGAGGTGTCTTCCATTGTATGTCTTGTCGTCTAGTTAGCTCCATATACCAAATTCACCAGCTCTTAGTAGGAGGTCCTCTTCGACAATAGTTTGTATCTGGGTATGTGGATTCAACAGAGATAGAGTTGTTCCTTCTTGGGGATATTTTAATTCGAGATCTTTTGGCTGCTCTATCCATAATTCTTCTTCCGTAGGGGACGCCTCTTCTTCCATGCCTTTTTCGTGTCGGTCATGACCCAAATCTGGTGGATTTCTTTCCTGGTCGGTCGCCCTAGTACTCATTCCTTTGTGCAGCGCTAAGGTTCTTTCTCTTATTTCTTCCCTCCTTTGTTGTCTCTCTTGCCTCTCTATTTTTTGAAATTTCGACATACCTTTGTGTGATACTATCTTCTTGATTTCCCTTTTGGTTGACTTCTCATTACTGGTGATTGGTATCTACTTCTAGTCAACTAGAATCTACTCTACTTTATCCCGACATATGACCAGCTACCCACCCATAGCCTACCTGACACTTTAGAAATTCTGGATAGTTCTATCTACTTTCTTAGGAAGTATTCCCACTCCCTTTCGGCAATGAATTTTTCCCACCTCTTTTTCTTTTCTTCCCAGTTAGGGTTTAATGGCCGTTCGTGAAGTGATGGAAGAGGTTCGACAATATGACCCAGTCTCTTCTCGATCAGGAACTTAAACAGCAAGGTCGGTAACGAACACATAAATTTCTTAGTGAGGTCTGTGTAAAATTTCTCCTTGATGGTTTCCATCAAAGTTCTGTCTTCTACTCCTTGCTCCTCGCAGAAGTCATCGGCAATTTTTTTGAACCATTACAACAAGTTTGTTCCTCCCCCTCAGATTATTTTTTCTAGCAACTGTTGTTCTTTAGTTCCTTCTGGATTTTTCATCCAGGAGTTTCTTCAGAAGTTGGGGCACTGATTCTTCAAACTTCTCATGTGTCTTTGTAAAGAATCTTTCTTTTTCTTATGCGATCATCAATCTGTTTCTTCGTGTGTAATTCTACAAATAATTTGCTCCTTTATGCTTCCGCCAGTCCTTAATTTCTTGTTCTGGTATCATCTTCTTGCATACATCTCAGACATGTACTACCGGCAACAGAACCAATGTTGTAATCTCACAGATCACATAAGGTTACCAATAATACATACCAAAACATACATACATAACAAAGACAAGAGATAAGAACAAATAGATGAATTAACAGATTATATTAACATGAATGGGTCCATAAAATATAGAGAACTGAACTGAGTTCTCATCTGGCCCAACAAACTAATATATATGATTACAAAACAGTTACAAAATAACTACCTGTTGGTTCCATGAACCGAAACGACCTTAGGTGACCGACCTAATCTCTAGTTTAGTCGGCCAACCGACTTAGTCGACTATCGTTCAAGTCGACTTACCAACTTGTTGATAGAATTTACTGTAGTAATCAAGTCAGTCTCGCAGTATTTCTTTCGTGATAATAGACTCCTCCATGTGATATTGTAACACTTTGTAGGCTTCATAAAAGTCGATGTGCTGCGCCATCAACACTCGGATGGTTTCTTCTTTCTGATCCTCCTTTGTTTCTTGAATCTGTGCTTGGAGTGTTGACACCATGCTTTCAAATAGCTAAATAGCCGAAGTTACCACGTGTCAGACCACTACTATTACCACGACTGTACCCCAGACCAACCTACCAGCCACTGATCTGACCGGAGGAGAAGAAGAAGAAAATATCAAAGACATAAATTTAGAAATCAACCAATTATTCTTCGACTTGGATTCAACCCCTCAAAACGACAATGCACCACTCATCCAAAATTCCACCAACTCAATCACACCCGATCATTCCCCAACCCCATCACCACCACCACCACCCCACGACTCAGAAGCAACCCCACCTCATCCAGTAGCACCAACCACACCCACTTTTGTACCACATGCATCTGAATAACTAGAAGCAGCAGTCATTCCCCCACCGCAAACAGAGAAACCATCAACCACTTCTATACCACAAACCTAAAATCCTAACTCGACTTTTACAGGTACACAGGTGCCGACACAAACAGAAACCGAAAAACATAAGAAGAATATGGAGAAACAGAAGGAGGAGCATCATGGATAGCCATAAAAGGTCCATATCAAATTAAAAGATGCAACTACACTAACCAATGCAGAGCTAGGACAACTCCTGAAAACCCTAGCAGTCGAAGCAAAGACAAGGAGCCAGAAAAGACATAAGGAACTCAACAAGAAGGATGAAGAACAGGTCTAGTTCCTCAACAAATGCAGAAACCTTGCACAATCAGTAATGTCAAGACCAGTAGAGGTCAACACCAAAAAGCCGCTCGAAACAGCTTATCAACTATTTGAAAGAACGGTGTCAGCACTCCAAGCATAGATTCAGGAAACAAAGGAGGAGCAGAAAGAAGAAACCATCCGATTGCTGATGGCGCAGCACATCACCTTTTATAAATCCTACAAAGTGTTACAAGATCACATGGAGGAGTCTATTATCATGGAATAAATACTACGAGACTGGCCTGCTTACTGGTCCAATGTGCGGTTGGTCTAGGGTGAAGGTATTTGTTATCTATTTGTGCATGGATCAAGATGCTAGTTAATGAGAAAGGAATCTTGCAGTTGAGTACTTGACCACATATCCATAGAAAGGGGATATGTCACAGACGATCTATAGATAAAATGGGAAATGGTGAGTTGAGATGTTCCCACGAAGTACATAAACTAAACTAGAATCTGGAGTCCTAAGGAGTGGAAGGAGATTTAGATCAGGGAAAAGAATAAAGCCAAAGGGAGGTTGACTAGCTCCTAGTTTGTTTGAAGAAAGCGAGCTCGAAATTTAGTTGTAGGTGGAATAAGGGTCTTCTGACAAAGAGGAGGACTATAGCTTGATTTCTGAAGGCATGAAAGAGTCAGAGGATGCTGCAGAAACACCAAGACCAGGACGTGACTACATCACACTAGGAGTATCGCCAGAGGTAAGGTCTAGAGCATAATCTCCTGAAAGAGTTTTAATATTGATAGTGCTAGTGCCGTGACTAGCGTGTTAGAGGGTACACCTCCATTGATATATTCATCAGATAACCCCAATGCCAACTCAATGGATGGGGTAGATATTATACTACCCACATTCAATGGGAATGGAGCAAAGGATCCATAACAACATTGGTTCATCTGTGAGGCTGTATGGATGGTTCGCATAGTTCATAACATGGACCTAAATAAAGTATAGATGATTGCGAATTTGATGGGTCATTCCCTGGACTGGTTTATGAAGTTCTACATGGTACCGCCAGGAGCGCCACAAAAGACCCTTGAAGAGATATGATTCACAATGATTCGTGAGTTCAGAAAACCTAAATATGATTCGCAATGTATCACCGAGATCAAGGAGATAAAGCAAGCATTGACAGAGTCTATATGGGACTTTGACCAGTGATTTAAAACTTTGGTGGCCAAAGTAAGTTTCCATATGTCAGATGTGCAACATAAAGTATGGTTTATTGTTGTGTTGTTACCACACATTTGAGGCCTATTGGTGCAACAAAATATTGATTTGCATACAGAAATGATCGAGTTGGAAATGAAGTTGGAAGCCTCACCAAATCGGTGATGGTGCCACAGGAATGGTGCGGATTTAGTCATAGCTGGCTAATTTGATGATACAGCTTCAATATATCAACAAGAGAAAGGAATCCCAAGAATACGTATGATGCACGAAGTGAAGAATGGATGGACACACCAAACATAATTGTTTGACCTACATGAACTATATCTCATTGTGTGCGCCAAACCCTTTTAGTTCCCATGGACTACCCTGGTACTGCATATGCCAGACTAGAGGACATTGTGATGAGGACTATCTATACTTGCAAAATATTGTAAGTACCCCAACAAACCTTTTCTGTAAATTTTGTAAGTCAGTAGGCCATGAAGAGAAGGATTGCAGAGAATACCAACTCTTAAAGGAAATGACGCTAGACACCTACTTCATGAAGAATGATGGGCAGGCTCCAGATAAACCAATGCAAGCATCCTATCAGCTTGTGCATTTCCCACCTAATCTATATTAGAACCCATATTAGATGCATTATGCACCTCAGAACCAAGATGCACCACAGAACCAATATCATTCACATTACCAACAGAACTAGTACCCACCTCAGCAACAAAACCCATAGGGAAGGGGTGATGGAAACATCAAATAAAGAAGGTGAATGGCTTGAGAGGCAAAGGGTCTCAAGACAATCACACAGGCAACATAATGATAGGGAGATGATGAGTGTTCTGAGAGTGACCCCCACTCCTCTATTTATACATTTTCTTGATATTTTTAGGGTTTTAATCCCTTGGTTGAGGCTTTAGCCTATTTTCAGGCTTTTAGCCCCTTTCTCCCAATATTTAGCTCCTTTGATGGGTTTTAGCCCCTTTTTGGAGGTTTTAGCTTCTATGATACCCTGAACAAAGGCGACCCAAAGTGGGAATGATGCCAAACTGTTATTTGTGGGGTGGTGTCTAGAGACACCGTTGTGGTATGATCTCCTGGATTTTTGGCGAGCCCGAGAAAGTAAATGCTCGATGGTTCTTTCAATTTTATAGAGTCTGAAATAACAAAGAAGACTCTAGTGGGGGATCTTTTTCATTGGTACTCTCCTATGCCCGAAAAAGGATAAAAGTATACATAAGAGAGCTCTCCCATCCTGTAGGGGATGAGATACTTCTTTACCATTGGTAGTCCAATCCAGACGAAAAAGGTTAAACCTATACTGACTGGATGGTAATTCAGATAATTTTACGAGCATGAATGAAGCCAAGTTTTCTCAACAATATTTTCTTGATGAGATGGTTGGAAAAGAGCTTAACGACAACCCATGGTGAGCATTTTCATAAGGTTCGGCCCCTCTTCCGAGAAAGCGTAAAAGGATGTAGAGGGGAATGGTCTAGCTTGAATGTTCCAAGGTGGATTGCAATGTAGATGCCCTTTCATATACTTTAACAAGAAGGAACGGAAGCAGCTACACTCAACAATCTTTGCATTCTTTTAGGAGTCAGAAAAGAGATTAAAAGAAACTCTAGTATGATCAACCGATTTTGGTGGCATAGGTGGTGCCCCATGTCGGGACAGTGGATAGTGGTCCAAAGTTCATTTATGTAGTATGGATGGAGTAGGGTGGCTCTTAAACATACCAATACATGCATGGGATAGATCACAACAAAGACATGTGAATCGGTGCGATAGAGGCACACAAACTGAGGTGGCTCTCAGACAGAGGTCAAGAGAGTTGTGGTGGATTAACTTGACTACATGTGATGTGAGTCCAAGTCTAGTGGAAGTTATATTCCAAATGCATGAAAAAGAAATGATCTGTCCTTCGGGTGGTGGCCTGGAAACCTGCGTAAGGTGTGGTGGGTGGATTAGATAGCTATATGCTAAAATAAAATCATGCACCTTTAGGACAGTGGTCTGGGAACTTGCATGAGTGGTGGTAGGAAAGTGTGATGCAAGTACATGTTTGAAGACACTTGTATCACCATGATGTGTCTCATAAACCGAGGTAACTTCTGGGAAGTGGTCCTGAAAATTACTTATTAAACATGAGACGATGGTCTCATTAGAAGATAGAGGATGGAAATTTGAGCCCAGAGGTGTGAGAGGTGTCTCGAGTAGGCTCCAAGTGACTTTGGAGTAGCAGCTAATGGTGTTTCCCCTTAATGGGGATTTCTGATTTGTGGTAAATAAGTTGTAAAAAAAAGGGAAGAAACTATGCTATAAGGGACTCATAATGGTGGTATTAGGCATAGAATCTCTTGAGATAGAGCCCGTTACGCGGCTTCTTCAAAAGGTTACCATTTGAGCCAGCAAAGAGGTATGCCCCCTTGTCGAGATGAAGTTCATTGGAAAGGTGGGATGACAGAATCTAGTCTTCCATAGGAAGAACCGATTCCAAACTATGGTTTAAAGGGAATGGGTTAAAACCAAAGGCGTTATTACATATTCTATTATAACATGAGGGTCCTCACATGAACATAAATGAATCAAGTTCTCATCTGGCTCAATAGCCTAATATATATGATTTAAAAATAGTTACATATAACTACCTGTCAGTTTGGTCAACTGACATGACCTTATGCAGCCGACCTAATCTCCACTTAATCAGCTATTCGACTAGTCAACTCACCAACTAGTTCCTCCAACATCTCCCCCAGGAACAAAGTCTTTCTTCGTCCCGAAGAAATAGGGAAGGTACTTCAACAGTATGTTGTCTAAGGTAGTTGTTTTTCTGGTATTGTTTGTCTTCATGGATTGTGTAGTCTGATGGTTGGTTGTTTCTTTATGCATATTTCCACAATTGCTTCAGTTGTAATGGCCATTTGGTGTTGAAATTCTGCCAAGCTCTGTAATACTTTCTAGATGTCGATAGTCAATGTTTTGATTCTTGATAAGGTCAACATATTCTCCTGGATGGACAATTTTGCTATGCTTTCCATGTCGGGTACCATGAATTGATATTTTTCCTCTGCTGCTTCTAGTAGTCATTTCATCTACGAACAGATTGTATCCAGTTTCTCAAGGCTTGGGAGTGCTTGTTGTACCCATTGGTGTGCTTGTTTTTCTAGTTTCTGTAGTTTGGTTGTTTCCAATAAAATTTGATCTTGTATCGTGTTTCTCAGTGCTTCTTCGGTGCCTTTTCTTCTTTCCAGCACTTGAATTTGTTCTCGGTTCTATCAAGTTTGCTGAAATACTTATCCGTAATAAGTGGGCCAATCACAAAGTACTTCTTCTATGATGACAGATTCTTTTAGGTGGTCTTGCAGCACTTTGTGAGCTTATGAGAATGCTTTGTGCTATTGCCTTAATAGTCTGGATGTCTCGTCGTTTTGGTCTTCCTTTGTATTTAGTAGATGTGATTGTAGAGTCGACACCATGCTTTTAGATAGCTAGTGTTAGGTTATGATTTTTTCTTACTTTGTTTCATGCTTTTTATTTATGTTTTTGAACCTTGCTATTACTTTTTTGTTTCTAGAAATTTTGTTGATAGAGATAATTTTGATTTTAAACTTTTAATTTTCATGATTTTTTATTTTTTAAGCTTGTTTTTACAAACTTTGCTTTAATTTCATAGTTGAGGGGTTTTATAAGGAATATATGGATTAATGAGGTTTATAAATAGCATTAAGGTTAAATTAGACCCATAAACCAAGTTTTAACTCTTATTATTGTCTTAATCATGTGAAATCATTTGATTGGACTTTCTTGTAGCGCAAGACCAAAATAGATACACTAGAGCGCTACAAGCAAATCATGAATGCTAAAATCATCATTTTTTGGTCCAATTTCTTCGGGATTCTTATCTCTGAGGTGTCAATCATATTATTTGATACAATTGATATGTGTATTCCATGGTTTAATCATTGAAATAGTTGGATTATTATCATAAGGGCAAGATCGTGGTGATTTCATGCAGAGCAGGTAAAATGATGGCAGTGAGTTGAATGAGACAAAGCTTTTTGGGAATATGTTTCTTATCCGAAGGAAATGAAGAATAATGAAGATCATGATGAGAAGACAGTGTTGAGAATTCAATATTTTTCAACTAAACAAGAAATTAGGGCTTTTCAGTAGCAATTGTTTGGAGTGGTCTAGATGGTTAGAGACAGGTGGAGCATGCAATTCGACACTTAACCATTGAAATAACTACATTCCAGCGTTCATATTGGTCTTCTAAACAAGTAGCCCACGTGCCATTGCTAGGGTTTTCTAAATTTGGGGCTTTTCTGAAGAAATCATTAATGATAAAATTCAAAGGCAAAATATGAGTTTTTCACCTAATACATTTTAAATGATGAATTATTAGCAAATACTTTCAAAGTATTCATCATTTAAGCAGTAAATTCATAAGCAGAGCTTGTTGGAGTTTCCTGAACTGTATGTTAGGTCAGTCTGTTGTGATTTGAAGATATTTAGATTGTGGCATATTGATAGGAGCTATTAAACCTTAGTGAAAATGACGAAAAGTGGAAAAACAAATAGGGCAGAGCCCTCAGACCTAGGGTGGATGAAGAATTTTCCATAATGTGCACAGTTATTTTTAGATGCAGGATGGTTAACATTATTTAAGAAGATTAAAGGATAGCATGCATAGGTGTCCTATAGATTTGCTCAATGCTTGGACAGAGACATAGTGTCTTTTGACACCTTAAAGTTCAATTTGACTAAGGAATTGATAGCTGAGGCAACATGGATCTTGGACAAAGGAGAGTTATGGTTTAAAAAGGTTTCATTCACCTTCAATGCTCAACAATACTTGCTTCCTAGTGTGATTCTAGATTGGGGAAAAGGTGTCCTAATCCAAAACTTCAAACCTAAATGGATTGGGCCCATTAAATTCTTACAGAGTTATGTTACTTGTGAGGGTAGATATGCTTTTGTTTTCAAATACCACTTTAGGTTTCTTCGGCATCTTAGTGATGAGTCCAAAATGAACTTACCTTTCTTTTTTCTGAAATGCCTGCAAAAGATTTCATGCAGAGTTAAAGAGCACCAAGATCATACAAAGCAGTCTATTTTCCATGATGGACTCATCAAGCTTATCATAAGCACTGTTTTGTAGAGTAGGGGAAAGACTTGGGATTATTTCATCTTCTGGTAAGGTTTCAAAACTGATAAAGAAGAACAGTCACAAAGAAGACAGGTAGACAAAGGTCAAGCTTTGACTAAGAAGATTAGGAAAAAGGTAGCAGTCAAGGATGAAG
Organism: Pseudotsuga menziesii; assembly: GCA_001517045.1. Classification (NCBI taxonomy): domain Eukaryota; kingdom Viridiplantae; phylum Streptophyta; class Pinopsida; order Pinales; family Pinaceae; genus Pseudotsuga; species Pseudotsuga menziesii. Next base: position 16,924 of record LPNX010144873.1, on the reverse strand, counting down.
AAAAGGTTGAACCAGAAGAAGTTTCAAACCAAGAAAATAAAAATTCCGAGTTTGAACAGCAAATTAATGAGAATGAGAGCAAGACTTTACAGTGAGAAATCAAAGAAGCTGAGCCTGATGTGGATGTAATACCTACAAAAATAGTTCAAGAGGTTGATAGAGACATTGAGGAACAAAAGAAGAGTCCTATTACAGTTTTATCAAATGAAGATGAAAAATGCCTATTCGATGATGATAAAATTCCTGTCACTGATGAAACTAGGGTTTTTGCTGGTCAAGAGCTTCACACTCATTGTGATAAGGAAGCATTTTCAAAAAGGAAGAAGATGAAGGTGGTTGAGTTTGCTACAATTATTCATCAAGGAAAGAATCTCAAAATGTTGGGAGAGATTGCTCCAGTTTTCAGACCTAAAACAAGACCTAAAAACAAACTAAGGCTAAACATGAAAAAGTTGTTGAATCCTAAACTTGCTAAAGAAAAAGTTACACTGATAGAGGATTCATCTTCTGAAGATAAATTGGATGAAAGGCCAAAAGAATCAAAAAGAAAATATGCCATGAATAATACCAAGATCTCTGATATATTTTTAGAGATTCGAAAGTAAACGATACATGAATAGCAACTAAATGAGACAAAGATTTCTTGTTCATAGAAGAAGGATAGTTGAAGAGGAAGCTCCATGCAATGCTGAAAATGAATAATTTCCAAAGTTTCCTGTAACTTCTTCAGAACTCATGGAAGAGGGTGAGGAAATTTGTAAAAAATTAAATATACCATGGATACCTGAGGGGCTGCAAACATTAACAGGAGATGGAAGTATTGATTCAAAACAACAGAATTTACAAAGAAGTATAAAACAATATAAGTATCAGGTTGAGTACATGCAGGAGACTAATGTTGGCTTAGTCATTGCAAACAAAAAGCTCAGAGAGGATTTGGAGGAAGTAAACAGTCAGTATCAGGAGTTAATTACAGTTTCAAGAGAAGCACTAAAAAGAAAAAGACAAACAGAAAGACAGTTTACATAGTTGAAGGAAACCATCCAAAACCTGCAACAGCATAATGAAGAGCTAACAAGGAAGATTGTAGATATGGAGACAGATCAATTGAAGGCAAGAAGAAAAGCTCAAGCCTTGGAAGAGATTTCCTTACTAGCTGAAGCAGCTAAGGATCTGTAAAGTTAGTTAAGATAATCAGTTATTAGTTAGGTTTGAAAGTTAATTTATTTTTGTAAGTATTATTTAGATGAAACTATTCGATGGGTAGACTAAAAAACAGTTAGGGTTCGGTTACTTAACCAATTTTGGAGAATAGTATAAATGTAAGTCTCAAAGAAGACAAATGGTTTGATTTTTTGCTAACAAGGAGAGGTCATCAAACTTGTTTATGAGCTAAGTAAAGACTCTTATGTGTATTTTGAAAACTGAACTATGAAATATATGCTCTATATGCCCTTCAGTTTATTCTCTGGTTTCATTTATAACTTGTTTTAGTTACTCAGCGGGTAAATTCATTACTTGTTTAATGTTTTTATGCTTGGAATGCTTGCCATCTGTGGGTGAAATTCAGTATTGTGTTTTCTGTTGGATTATGGTTTATATGTTATGCATCTCAACTATTCAATTCTCATGATTTAGTGTTTACTTTGGTTTTATGAATGTATGCCCTCTTATCTTCAAACTGCTCAACCAAAAAACCTTGAAAACCCTAAAAACCCTATTTTATTTTATTGAGATTATTGAGATTGTGTTGGCTTGTTCTCTTGTATTCTAGCAACAATTTCTGGCACTAATAGCTGGTATTCCTTTTCAAGCGGTTTGTCAGTGTCAACTTCCATTAGTCCATGTATTACTGTTTGAACTAATTTTCTGCATTTTGATAGAAAATCAACTTGTTCATTCTTACTGTCGTCGAGTTGTTGTCGTCTGGTCTAGCTTCTTGTTTTTGCCTCAGTGACTAGACTTTCTAAGAGTTGTCCCAACTCTCCATCTCTTAGCTTTGTTGCAGAAACTGTAGTAGTCAATCCAAGTTGGCTAAGGTGGACCATTGTCGTCCTCTGCTCTTTTTGATGTTCCTTTTTCTTTTTGTCCTTTCTTTTCCTTTTGTGTCAGTGTTGTTCTGTCTATTGAGCTGCCTGTGTTGATGTCACTGGTTGGTCTACTTGTGACTGATTTTTTGGTTGTTGATCTTCACTGGTCGATGGAACTCCTAGCTGAACTTCTCAAGTGGAACTTGCAATTTGGTGTGTATCCAATGGGGTTGAAATGGGTAGTTCCAAATTTGGTAGAGGTTTTGGATTGGTATGTGGTGATGGTGATGGCGAATGGTTGGGTGTGATTGGTGTAGTCAGGGTATTTTAAGTCAACAATGGATTGTCGAATTCTAGTGGTGAGTCGTCAGGGTTATCAAAGAATAAGTTACCGATCACCTGGTTGATACCTTCCAGGTTATCTTCTTTTGCATCTATTGCTAGTTCATTGGCTGGTGGAGGGTGTGAGATGTCTAAACGGATAATGGATGAGGTGCGGCTTGTGATGATTTGGGAAGTCTTATTAGGGTTCCTCACAAATGTGGATTTGATAATTCCCACAAATCTTGGTTTCTGGGGTATCTAGCCAATTTACTGAGAGAGGGTCTAGCGTGATGCACTAGCTTCAATTAGTGGACATTTGGTGCTAATTCTCTGAACAAAGGTGAGTAGTTTGGGTAATTTTTCAATGTATGCCTAGAGGTCTCCAACATAGCATTCTTACAAATGTTGATTGGGCTTATGGTGGGAATATATGCAGTATATTCTTGTGTGATCTGGGTTGGAGATCGGGGTAGGGGTGTGGAAACTAAATCAACAATGTTCTCATCCACAATGTTCTCATCAACTAAAGTGGTTGCAGTTTTTACCTTTTTCGGTCTCCCTTGCTTTGCTCTTGCATCGATGAACCATTTGAATTGTGTTTCAACTGAAACTTTGTTTGCTGTAGCATCTTCTATGATGCTGACAGTGGTAGCCAACAATTCTTCTTCACCTTTTGACTCAAATAGGAGAAGTTGATGCTTCCCCTTCCCTTTTTCCTGAATTGCCTTCTTTTCCCTTGAGGCTACTATTTCCTTTGCTATTTTCCTTAGGTTTTCTTTTGTCATAGCATATTCTGGGTTATTCGATTTGATATATTCTTCTAGTTCTTCTTCTCTCTCATGTTGGTTAATCAAATTGATACTTTTCTCTATTAGTTTGAATACCTGGTGTTCAGTCAGTATGCCTCCTATTTGGGTAGTTTTTGGGACAATTCTTAGTTGAAGTCTGCTAGTGTCTTATGTTGGTATTCATCTGACATGAAGGTACTGATATGCAAATAGAGTTTGTAGTCCTCTTATTTTTCTTGGTTTGTCAATGGTTCTCCGATTGGTTGATTTATTTCTTTGTCTTTTGCTGGTATAGATAGCTTTGTACTGGACTATCGAGCTAGCTCTTGAAAAATCTCCTCGACTATTGGGTAGTAGTTGAGAGGTTTTGCTGTTCCATTTTCCTCATGCATGTACCAGACTTTTGGGTGGTCGAGCTCGAGTTGAATATGTGTTGTTTTCGGTAGACTTATTCGGATGTTCTGAGGAACCCTCCATTTAGTTGTCTAGAGTTTCAAGTTTTGGAACCATTTTTCCAGCATTACTTTACCATTTTCTAATTCTTTCAATGTTCCATTCTGTGAAAATGGTTTGAACCTACAAATGTGGTATTTGTGTGGTTCTTGGAACTGCTTGTCCTTGACTGGGCACAAGTGGTACATTGTTATCCAGAGTAACAGGGATGGGAAACTTATAATATCGGTCGACTCTTGAAATTTCTCACATATGCTCTTGAGCATGTCTGCAACATGCTGAGCCCAGTGATAAATTTTCCTGGTAGTTGCTATTTTGTTGACTACTTCTGGCATCTCTAGCTTCATATCACTCCCTTGACCTGTAGGAGTGAGTCCTGTTGCTATGATTTTGGCCACGATTTGTGGCATTCAGGCTTGTATTTGACTAATCATTAGCCCTTTCAAGTTCTTCCCTTTTGGTGTTCCAGTTAGTCATTCTACCAGTCCTTCTTTATACTAATAGGGACAAGGTCACCCTGATTTGAGAGACCAGTAAGTTTGTATATTACTTCCCTAGAAATTTATACCAGTCAGTCAAAGTAAAATTTACCATTGTGATGTCGACTAATGATAAATTTCACCACTGTTTCTTTCATTCCTCCAAAGCTTTCCATGAACGGTGTGTTCATGTTACTCATGATAGTGTTGTAGCTTATCTTCTCTGCTTCTAGTGTCATTTTCATGTCCATATAAGCCCCTTCTTTGATTTCTGCCCAGGTTTTCACCCACGAGGTTTCCTGTACCTTGGCATTTTTTATATTTCTTAATATTCTCATCAGTGGGGTTTCGACGGATTGTAGTTCTTTTGTTTTTGCAGCTACAACTCTGGTTTTCTTCGGGGCCATCTTGTCATTCTCTTGGTCAACTTTTCTTACAGGGTCTCATCTCTCAAATTTCTGAATAAAAAGTTATTCTATCTCTTCAAAATACAGTAAATGATCTTTTTCTGGCCCGATATTTATAGGTGGAGTGGATGACGTTTATATTAATGGATGTATTAATGGAGAAAGTGATGGTCCAACATATTCTATCGATTTTGCGTTAAATGTGATTTGATTTTGGTGCTCCTTCTTGTTGAAATATTGTAACTTTGAAGAATATTCTATATGTATCTTTTGTGGTCCCCGATGGTCCTACCAGGAGAACCACTTTTATTACATTGTACCCTGATGCTCCTAATCGAAAGAACTAATAAGAGTCATGAGGTAGTCCCCTCTAATTGTAAAGGTGGGTTATCGGCACCCCAGTGCGGTTACTTGAGCCTACATGTGTAACTCAAGCCTACATGAGTTAACTTGAGCCGAAATGACAAATGAGTTAACTTAAGTGAACGGATGAATATAAATAGAGGTGTATTGCTCCTCATTTGTGACACACACACTCACTTGGAATAGCGCACTTGTGGAGGAGAGAAGTTGATGGAGAAGGAGGAGAATCAGGTTTTTGATCTCCTTGTTGGTTTTACCTTTTCCCCTTTTGGGGAATCTATATTGAGGAAGCTTTTGCTGGGTTTTTCCCTTTAGGGTTTTCCCAGGATAAATATGTGTTGTTCTTGTGATACTGTTTCTTTCAGTGATCCTGTTTTATATGCTTTTATTATGAAAAATGAAATGATATACTGATGTCTTAGCTAAGCATATGAAAAATTTAACATGGTATCAGAGCTAACTTGAATAGGGAAGATTTCACAAGCTACAGAAGCTAGGGCTTCTTTTTTTTGGTTCTCTCTCCACAATCAATCAGCAAAAGAAGGCTAGGCTGACTCTCCTTTGAAGGGTGCATCTTTCTGTCGAAGCAGAATTCAATTTCGAGCATTTTCAGTTTTCGATGTGGAAATTAGGGATTTCTATAGAAGAGGAATTTTTGAGTGAGACCGGATTATTCTCCTCATCAAAACCGAAGTTTAGAGACCTGGATCAAGAAATTTGGTTGGGTGAAACTTTGGGAAAGTCAAACCCTAGTTTGACCCCCAGCTAGAAAAACCCTAAATACTAAAAATGCTACGTTTTGGTACGTTCGCTATATTCCGAGATTGGAAAAGGATCAGGAGCTAAAAATTTTAGGGGCCGAATATAAAATCCTGATGAGCACTGTATCCAAACTTCAGCCTCAGATTCGCTATATTCCAGGAGATATGTTCTTTCCAAGTTAGGGTTCCATCCTCTTCTAGAATTCATCCCTAAACAAGACACCTAGGGAGTATAGCAACATCTTGGGCTACAAAGGTCCAAACGGAATTTGGGAAGATGTTCCAGAAAGTTCATGGAATTTAATTTCGGTGGTCTAAATATCAGACTCAGAAGATGAACCAGTGACACGTGGCATGCCGTACAACTTCGTTGTTTTGAATAGTCCTGTAATAGGTCACCTTGGGAAAAGGATTATAAATATCAAATGGTGAAACCAATTCTAATGAAACCTATGGTGTTCGATCAGAGACATGTGATTTTATCTCAGTACAAAATTTCAGACACAGAGGAGCATAAATTTCTCAGATATCTCAGAAACAGTAACAGGCATTTCTGCTGAAGAAATTGAAAAATTAGGGCTTCCTGTTCCGGGAGCTTTCCTCCACTGTTTTCAGAAATGGAGTACATTGGACAAATCCATTTAAAGAGATATATATGTCTAGCCAATTAGATCTGAAAGATTCCAAGTTTTTTAAATTAGGGTTTCTGTGACAAACCCTAGATCAGCGAGCTCCAGAACCAGGACGGTCACCTCAAACCAGTAAGATATAATCCTTTGCTATGTTCATTTGAGGTTCTCTTTTCAAAGTGATCTATGACATCAGCTTGATGATAAGCTTGGTGAAGTTGACAACTTCCAAGTCTATAAGTATAATATCTCTCTGATGAAAATGGATTGGACACCTACATGAGCATAGAGGTTCCAGTTTCGGAGGGAGATGAGGCTAGAAACCTTTCTCAAAAAGAACTTGGTCAAATCTTAGAAGATCATTGATGATTCAGTTACTAATCAACTTGGAATACAAGTGTATTCCATAAAGAAATCGATGAGGTTTGATTCCTTGACCAAGCTATTTGAAGGGAAGAACATAGATCAGAATATGACCTTAAGAAACCAGCCGAAGAATGTGAAGATCCATAATGCAAAGACCATGCAGTCATAAGGATCTCTCAAATCAAAGACAACTTCAAGCGGGGAAAGAAGAAGTGAAGAATGCAGACGTGGTGATGGCCACCTTGAATGGCCTGCCAGGATCATATAATTCATTCATTTAAGAAATGTGTTCCAGAAGGAAGTGATTACTCTCAGCCGACCTTGGGAAGAAGAAGAAGCTCATCTCTGAAGATCAAGCTCTAATCTTCCAAAGAAGATTCCTCAATAAATAAGGAATATGAAGATCTCAACTCTTGAAGAAATTCTTATCCACCTCAGCATTTGGATAAGAAATGATGATGAAGAAGACAATGAAGCTAAAGACTCAAGAAGGAGTATACCCATGAAACAAATAAAGATAAGTATTCAATTGTCATTTCATGATATTGTTTTGTTATACATTTGATTATATTCAGGTGATGTGTTATGCATGATAGATTGTTTGCATTAATGACTGTATACTACTAATATGCATGTGATGGGTAAGTAGCTCATGGTGCTATACAACTCTCCATTGCTACTTATCAAACCTCCTTGCTGACATATTGGATTAGTGCACAATCTCAATAATGTCATGGTGGAGATGGAAGGCATATAGAAAGTTTAAGTGAGATATGGATGAATGTTGTATTGATTAAACAGTTGCATGATGCATAAGAATTTTTCGTTATCCATATGTTTTATGAAATAGTTCTAACCATGCAACTGGTGCATTTGAATTGTAGGAAAAATCATGAACAACCTCCTACAAGAAAAGAAGGATGAGACTTGTTCCGAAGAACAAGTGATGACAATTCAAGATTCACTCCAATAAACATGAACCTGAAGCTCCCAGGGTCAGAGACACCATGATGGAAGAAAGCGATTCAGAGAATGGTAGATCCACCTTGAAGGTTTAATACCAGCATGGGCACAAGAGATAACTCAAGATGAAGAAAAGAATGCTATAAAAGAAGCTATGATCAAAGAATAGCAGTTGATCATGGGGAATGATGTATACGATATGATGGAACAAGTGTACAAAGCAAGGTTCGTGATTCTCCCTGGAAAGAATAGACTATGACATGACATACTCTATTGACCAATATATGTCAAGCATAGAACCACCTGTACAGAATGAAGAGGGAAGATGATACTCCACTTCAGGGGGAGTGACTATAGAAAATTATATCTGAGTTCGACATGGTATGACATGATGGATAGCTTTGTGATGGATCGATACTTTACCAAGAGTAAAGTAGGTTCCAATATTCAAGGTTGAATGCAGAAGACTAGGGTATGTTGATGACCTGAGAATACAAACTCATAGAAGATGTTGTGATACTAGAATGATGTTTGGGATATAGTACTCAAACCTGAAAGAAAGAATGTGGTATCTTCCAAATGGATTTGCAAGATAAGATATGTTGCTGATAGAAGTAAGGTAAGAGTTGTGGCTAGAGGTTTCTATCAGAAAGAGGGAATTAATTCTGAAGAGACACTTAATTCTGGAAGCAAGGTACATTTCCTTCAAAACTATCATGGTAGTTTCTTCCATGATGAATTAAAGACAAGCCTTCCTTAATGGTATGATTTAGGAAGAGTTTTACATCGAATAGTCATGAGTATTTGAAGTTGAAGACATAAGGAAGCAAGTATGCAAGTTGAAGAAGGCCCTCTATGGCCTGAAGCAAGCTCCTAGAGCTTGGTATGGAAGAATAGATAGTTTCCTAATGAGCACGAGCTTTTCCAAGAGTAAAGTCGATCCTAACCTTTCCTACAAGGTTGTAGAATATGTACCTGTCATTCTATTACTATATGTGGATGACTTATTCTTGATAGGGAATGAGAAACAGATCATGGAAAGTAAGAAGAATCTAGCAGAAAAATTTGAGATGAAAGACCTTGGGTTAATGCATCATTTCCTAGGTCTGGAAGTATGGAAAAGTTCAGAAGGAATCTTTCTCAACCAGGGAAAGTATGTGGTAGAGATATTGAAGAGAATCAATATGTTGAAA
>LPNX010144870.1:161361-204164 GCA_001517045.1 Pseudotsuga menziesii | reverse complement strand
ATAAATATAAAAAAACTATTGTTGGGATTGATTCCAAGGTGGGGATAAGCTTCCTTGTTATTCCTTACTATTGAAGAGGAAGAACAGAGCTAATCTATTAAGACTTGAATATGGTGAAGTACTAAGCCATATAAAATAATGTAAAATAAGTGACTTTTTCCTTCTTAAGTATAATGGGTCTCCCTGTTATATTTGCATCACTTGTCAGCCAACCTGTGGAGGATAAATTGACACAAGTTTTCACATTGCAAATTAACATTCATCTATCATGAAATCTGCCCCATTTTTTCCACATTGCCCTTATTGCAACTATTGTTTTTGGTGCACTTGAGTCTGCTACCTCAATCGATGATTTAGGTGTTACATCTTGTCCCTTTGTCTTTGTATTGGATTTTTAAGTCTTGATGCCTATCTCATAATTTTATAGAAAATTTATGTAAGCCATATTTGTAGTCATTGAACCAAATCTGGAACCTGATGATGGGCTGAGCTACTGAGCCTGAAACGTTGAGAAATTAAAACCGTACACTGTGTTTCCAAAATTCTGAAGCAGATTTGTAGCTATGGAATCAGATTGTATTTGGTTGTCCTATTTGTATTCTTTCTTGGCTTGTATAATTATGCAAGGGAAAAAAACACTATTAGATGATTCTTAATAGAGTACTATGATAACATTAAATGTACAATCAACAATGAATCAATGATGCTCAAGTTATTATGAATCTCTGAAGTAAAAAATTGACAGTAAAAGACATTTCTCTTGGAACTACTTGCTGGATTTGTATGCAGAGATTCCTATATTTATCATTGATCACCAATAAATCTCTCTTTATTGTGATTCATCTGAACTTGTAACTTTGTTCATATATCGCTTTCAAGTATTCAAATCCTGTTATTTGTTTGTTTTGTGTTCCTTCAAAAGATGTTTGACATTTGATAAGTTGTCCAGATAAGTCATGCTTCTATCTTCTTGGGTATATTCAGAAGGGTTCTTTGAAATTCTTCATCATGATCATTAATTCTTGAACTAATATATTCGAAGTATCATCCTATGGCTAGACTCCATTTCTTACATTAATCCTTACCAAATGTATTACTCACGCAATTTACAATTGTAATACCTAAGTTGTGCCTGTCTTACATACAAGCTTGAATGAGAAAAATGCATGGACGCATCGAATACAAAATGTTTTCTAGACTTAAATATCCTCCAAATCAATTTTGTGAATTAAAGAGTGCTTTATTGCTTGTAGACAGTTATACCCAACACTTGTGTGAATTACAAGGATTGGTGTTTTTATTGGAGCAAAAATTTACAAAAGCATTGTTTAAGCCCTATATAGGAAAACTAATAGATGAGTTAAATTCTAATCAATTATGTTTTTATAAGCACTATGGAACTAGAGGTTCAAAATGTTGAGATTCAAGAATACATCACATAATGAAGTTAATCCCGAAACTCCTGATATAAATGTCATCAACTATTTTTTTGCAAGATCTGTAGAGAGGTCTTTGAGTTATGAGTTCAACAAGGCCCTAAACTTGTGTCCAAGATCCAACTAAAGAAGATCTGTATGAATTCGGGGTGGCAAAGGAAACACAGAAAAGAAGGTAGAGGAGCGCTAATTAAAAATGACAATGCAAATATATTACTTGATTGGAACTGAGCAGGTTGTTGATAATGAAGCTGAACTGATAGCAATATATCAAGGCCTAGAAACTCGTTTAAGTTTGGAGAGCACTAAATTGATAATCACAGTCCATTAGATGTTTCTTGTTAGTAACAAGTTTCACGGCAGCAGAATGGAATGGGAATATAGCAATTTGAAATCATGGGACTTGTATAATTTAGTGGAAAAATTGAAATGTTTGGCAAAAATGTTTAATGAAATTACACTATTTTGACTTAGAAGTTTAAATACTTGGGAAGATATGTTAGTGTTATGGTGTTTAATATGGTCTTGCTGACATGACCCATTAAGGGGCGCCTTTCGGTACCATTGGTTTGTGCTAGTAAAGCCATAGTGGTCTGCCTATGGTCACATGGGTTGTTAGTCGGAGGCTGTAGTAGTTCCCCACCTAGGGTTAGGGGCTGCATCTAAGTTACCTTAATATCAATTTAAGGGGTATTTCAATCAACCTCATTATGTCAACAAGTTGTATCAAGCAAGTGCATAATATACATTGCATTTATGGAGTTTTGAGTATCTGGTAGATGCACATATCTTGTGTATTTGTGTTTGGGCTTATTGCTTTATGTTAATTATGTATTGGGTTTAATCATATTAATGATTTTAATGCCCTAACTCTAACATGGTATTAGAACAAGTGTTTTTGAACTGTGACCTTGATGGAATATGTGCATGAAGCATGAGTTGATTTTGGAGCTATGTAGAAGAATCCAACTTTGAAAGATAGTGTTATCCTTTATAGGATTTGTTGGAGACATTGTGGCCTTTGCAACTCATTTTCATGATCTATTGTGTGTGTTCCTCCTTTTCTACGAGCCTATTTTTGGAAGATAGTGCGAGTCTTTGTAGAAGAGTTTGTAGGATTTGTTGGATTCAATGTAGCCTGTGCAACTCATTCTCATAATGGCCGTGTGTGTTACTTTTCTATTATCCCATTTTAGATGAGAAAACATGAAGGGTTATGTTTTTTATTGCCAAAGAAAATCAACAAAGTTGTAGGTGATTAACACGCGTGCTTAAATAGATCAAAGTAAGCTTGTATGCATGTGAGTTCAATTTTGAGTCTTTAATGTTTTTTTGGATCCTAAGCTTGACAATGCCACGTCTCTTAACTACTTCAAGCATGAAATTTTCTTGGTACATATTTTTTTGGTCACGGATTTGGAATGTGTAATTTTTTTGTGAGTGCAACCCTTACAAATTGAAATTGTGTGACTAACTACAAGTCGTTAGTTCGTTACTCTTACATATAATTCCTTGATTATGAACCTATGATTGGTGAACTTTCCAACGAGATTTCAAATCTAAACAACCTTATAACATGTCAATGCAATTGGCATATTTCTAGTTTTAGCTGAACTGAGAGCAGTTGCTCTCTGCCTGTTATTGAACCAAGATATCATCCTCGATCCCAACTCGAGGCAATGACTAGGAGTACTCTTGCTTCTACTTGCATCCCTTGTGCATTTTAATTTACAATTCCATGCAATAGTGACTCTACCTCCCTCATACCTCATGCCATGATGAACTTTGCCATCTAAATTTTTGTGCACATGTTTGACAACATTTTAATGAATTTGACTAGGTTCAACCATGAATTCACCAAAAGCATTCATTCCAAAATAAATATGATGCCTAACATTCACAAGGCACACAAGTGAACCACTCCAATTCCTATTCAAAGATGTGTTTACCAAATTAAAATCTAAATTAGTAACATTAGATTTGGAACCATAGGAGTGGCCAAGGATTGTGGTCTAGCATGTGAATTATCTTTCGAAACTCCACTTTGTGCCAAATCTATAGCTGAAAAACATATAGACCCAGAAATCTACTGCACAAGGCCAATGCCTTTCATGTCATATCCACTTGCCAACTTATTCTTACATCATGCAATGTGCTTATCATAGCTACCTATAAGTATCAAATTATTTACATATAGCTACCTAGATTCCATCTATGTTGAATCCTCTTTCAAATGAAGAGACCTACATATCTTTGGTCCTCATGATGTATTAAAACTTAAACACATCCACAAAAATATATCAAAAGAAAATGATATCTATAGCATATCTTAAAGTAAACTTGACACTGAATACAATTTTTATTTATTAATATACAGAATCCCATCGATAATCCGACATTCAACTTCGTCCAATCCGACGAAATTGCTGTGGCTCCGACGGTAGATTGTCATAGAAAATCCGACGGCCTTGCCGTCAGAAATCTAATGGCATTGCCTTAGGAAATCCAATGGCCTTGTCGTAGGAAATCCGACGGCCTGTCCATAGGAAATCCGATGGTCATGCCGTAGGAAATCTGACGGCCTTGGCTTAGCTGTCGACTATTCGTCGTTACACCACCGACGACAAAAAAAATTGAGGGTGTTGAATACCCCACAGGTTAGTGTCGAATTTCAGACATGGCAGCCGTCAGATTTTGGCCTCAAATTCTGTTGTGACTTGCCATTAAGGCGTGCAAACCTCCAGGTACTCAAATTGAACTCTAGTCTATATCCCATATAAGGTGGTGAGGTCGATGGGGTAATACTTGTTGAAAGGTGGGCCTTATGGAATCCCACATCATTCAACGCGAGTTGGTACAAAAATATTGGTAGGACTATAAGTGAAAATATCTCATAATCAAGCAGTGGATATGGCAAGGCCATGTAGTCATGGAAAGGGAGTTGGTTTTGTTCAGAAGGCAAACTGGAATGGGAAAAGAAGGAAAAATGAACTGAAAAAAGATAAAGGGATGTATGCAACTGAGAAACATAGGTATGTGTGAAGTCATGATAGTTAAGGAAATGAAATAGTGGACTCCGGTATGGATGACTAATGTTCCTTGAAGGATAAATGTGGATAAACATTCATGACGCAAAAGAGTTTATGAATGGTTTCTGTGTAACAATAAATTCCATAATGTTTATGATGAGCAACGACTTCTTCAAGATGTCTATCAAAGCATGTTTTTGAAACGTTTTATGATTCTTGAAAATCACTTTAGTAGAAAAATGCGATCGTCTTTGAACCTGAAACAAAACTTAGTACAAATTACTGCATGAAACTTGTGAGAAGTTCATAAAAGAAAATATATCATGCAGAAAGAAGTACACAAACTGTAAAGAAAATGTCAGGAAGAAACAAAATGTGTTATACCTATTTCCATTGCGCTCCTGGTTCGTCATTAATCTCTGCTTGAAGTGACTTAAAGAAAATCATTTTAGCGTGAAATAAAAAAATCATCATTCCAAAGATGTTTTCAGGAAGTGTTGAGGTTCATTTGCAATTTTTCTCGATTGTTTTTATTTTTAACTTTTAATTGTTTATCATTTTAATATATTTTTTCATTTTTATTTTCTTTTGCGAAATTTTCACCCCAAGACTAAATATGTTGCATGTCCTCATGCAACCCAATACCTGTGTAAAATCCAACTAGAATATCGCATTCACTTCTTTCTTTTCTTTTTACTATCTAATCATAGTTGCAGTTGCGAAAGGTAGAAGGATAGGTAAAGTTTTAGCGGAGTTGCAGCTGTACATAGGATAAATATAGTGAAGTTGCAGCTGCGAAAAGTAGAAGGATAGGAAAAATTTTAGTGGAGTCACAGCTGTATATAGGATAAATATAGCGGAGTTGCAGCTACGAAAAGTAGAAGGATAGGAAAAGTTTTAGCGGAGTCACAGCTGTACATAAGATAAATATAGCGGAGTTGTAGTTGTACATAGGATAAATCTGGCGAATTTGCAACTCATTTAGCATAGGATTTGGTAGAAAATTTGACAGAGTTGCATCTCATTTAGAGGAGGATTTGGCGGAACATTTAGCGGAGTTGCAACCCAAAGAGCGCCAAATTTAGCGGAGTCACAGGCTTTTGAGGAGAAAACTTCCAAAAAAAAATTCTCCCAAACAACGAACTGGGTTCCACTAAAATTTTGCAAGCAGGTTTATACTAGTCCAATGCACCTACACACCAAAATCATAGATACCCACATCATGTATTTCGATAAAATTGCAAATTGGCTGTAGGTGATGATGGTTATTTTCTAAAAAATAGTCCATTGGATTGGGCTGAAACTTACTAGGTTTGTTCATCTTGATATTATGCACTTCCTATCCAAAAATAATGAGAATTCAATTTACCAATCGCAAGATATGCTCATTTCAATTTCTGCACTTTCGTAGACAAACATGAATAAAGATGTGTTGCAGTTATGTTGCGGCTAAAATTCCTAAACCAATATTTAACAAAATACAAACTGGGTTTGGCTGAAATTTTTTAAGCGAGTTTTTATTATTCCCATGCATCTTCACACCAAAATTCACAAAAACCCACATCACGGATATCGAGAAAATTGCAAAATGGTTGTTGGGGATCATGTCCATTTTCTCGAAAACCATGCACTGGATTGAATTGACACTTTCCATGTTTGTTCTTCTTACCATGATGCTTCTTCCCTCAAATTTTCATGAAAAACTAGCTCACGGTTTGCAATATATCATTAAATCAATTTCTACACTTTTTCAATTTAAAATTATAATAAAAATGTTTCACACTTGTCTTAAAATCACATACCTTTGCCAAATGGACTGTTATAATGCTGCCATATCTATGCCAGATAGCCACTACTATTTCCTCTAAAATATTTTTTTCACCCACGAGTTCAGAGATCAATAAAATAAGGTGAAATGAAATATATCCAAGGCTGCATAGGAAGACAACTACAAGTAGCACACATAAGAATTCCCTAATGAACACAATTTCATCCTCAGCAAATTAGTAGTCAATGATTCAATGAAAATTCCATAAAGAATGGCAGCTATCACTCCCCCAAACTAGTGAAAGAGCATGTCCTCATGCAACACTATCTGGGTGGCCTTATGCTGGTGGAATATTTGCTTCTTCTTAAAATAGTGGTATGACATCATCATTGTGTAGCAAACTTGCAATTTTAGCAATGTACAAAGATTAGACCTTGTACAAAAGAAACTAGTGCATTGCATGTTGCAACAAGCCTATAAATTTCTTCCATAAATCAATTTAACTCAGCATAAGTGTTTCCCATAAAATCCCTTCCATCATGCCACAATTACAAATTTGCATTTTAATGAATAAAAGACCCACCTGTGCAAAAATATGGAATTCAAGGTTGCAATCATGACAAGAAGTAAAAACTTGCTTCCTGTTTCCACCTTTCACACACCTGGGTTACGTTGCAGAAATCTTCAAGCCACTCGGTGTGTCCTTGGGGGAAAGTCTCGAGTCAAGGTTGTCACCTTGTTCTTGACTCCTCCGTTCAGGCTAACTACGAAGCCAAGGGGGGTAGACCCTATTGAATTACTAAGGCTAATTACTTAGTGTGATGGTGTTATAATGATTAAGTTGTTTAGGAGTTTTGAAGTTAACCAATGAAAGCAAAAGATAACAAGATGCAATATTTAAAGCATATAAGCACAGTAATGACACTCAATATAGATATATAATTGAAAGAAATGATCAAATAAATCACCAGTGCCTTAAATGGAGTCAATATATAAAATAATGTGCTTGCATGCGCTTGAATGAATGTTTTGCAAATGTCTCTTGGTAGATTTTACATTAGTGTGGAATGTGAATGAATTAAATTAGGCGAAAAGGGGACTCCAGATATACCAGAGGGGTACTTGGAGTATGTCCAAAAGTGAACTTTCACAGCTACCTGTAAGGTGTTTGTGGGCTAGAACGGAGTCTTGGATACTATTTTTCATAATGCACCCCTCAGGATGTGACAGAGATCGGCACCTTGAGGTCACTTTCCAATTATTCCCACTCCTTTGGGTATTTTGCCACCGCTTACAGTTCGTTCGAGGCATTGGATTTTAGCCTGATAGTTTGTCAATTTGGGAGGTGAGGACTAATTAATATAGTCACTCAAATGCTTTTGATGTAGCTTGACTAATCGGATGAACCGCAGCCAAGTAAAGAGCATACACACTAGAGTCTTCATTATTTTTAGTAAATTTTAGAAGAGGTGTTCTTATTAAAAAGAAAACCCTCTAGGAACCTCTTTCGGTCCAAGTGGACCTCAATCAGGGAATCAAGGAAGGGTTGATTTTATTATGACTATAACAATAAATGAAAAATGGAATCAGAGATACACAACATCAGTTTTCTAATTAGTCCTACCACACATCTCTTTCCCCCTGCGGGTCAATCGGGAAGTTGTGGGGTAAGTAGTATGATTACTTTTGAATTGAAAATATGGAATAATGAAAAATATTATCAAAGTATAAAATCATGCATGTCAATACTAAACTAGAACAGAAAAAGGGAAAAATGCAAAAAAGTGAAACGGACGCAGATCCCCCCTGGGGGGATGGGTAGCGGGCTCGAAAGAGCGTACTCAAAAAATATTTCCTTTATTATTATCGGTTACAATATCATAAAACTGAAATATCATAAATGTCTTGGTCCTTATAAGGGATGAAACCAAGATCTTACAACTTTCCAAAATTTTAAGATTTCAATCAAACGGGAGACCCATGGAAGGATTTGAACGCTCCCGAGGCCACTTTCGAACAGCAACTTATTTTCTTTTTTGTTACACCTGCTAAAAAATAGAATGCATGTTAGAATAAAATATGCCCCAAATCACTTTAAGTGTACATTTGGGTCATCCTACCTTAACTCAAAAAAGACTAAGTTAAAACTGGCTAAACATGTGAAAAAGGAACCAAGGAAAGCAAGATTTCCTTGGGATCTTGGATTTCTGTTTGTGCAGCCAATGAAATATGCACTAATTTCTGGATGTAATATTATTAAAACATAAAAGGAAATCTACATCATGCAACCTGCGGATTCCCTTTAACTTGCCATGCAAAACGAACGATTTCCCTAAGTTAGATCTAGAATGCTTAATGATACTTTTCAGAAATGAGATCTAGACTATGAGATTTGAAATAGCAGATCTATGTAAGTTTTAATTTAATATAACCGATCTAAATGATAAAAAATCTTTCGAACACAGTAACCAGGTAAGAAAATTGATTTTTTGAAGGAGAAAGAGAGAGAAAGAGTGTTGGAAGCCTGGGAATGTTGGGCTTCGGAGTCTGCTTTGGTGGAACACCGAGGGACTATGTCCTCCAAAATATCTTGAAGATGGTGAATATGCAAACTAGCTTAACCTATTCTACAAGCGAGATCACCTGCAACTTAGAAATCCTTGCACAAACAGATGGTTAAAACATAGGTGTTGCTGGAAAAGATAATTGGAAAGCATGCAATTAAACTTAAAATACATGCAACTCCAATAGATCTAAAACAAGCAAAAAGTAAGAGAATAAATCAAACTATAATAAACTCTTACCCTAATAGGAGGGAACTCTCTCCTTCAAGGCCAACAATTAACCAACAAAAGAAAAGATAAATAGCACAGATTATACCTCATAAGCATTTGACAATCACCGTCCACACATGAAGAGCATTACACCATAGATCTTGTCTCCAAAGATTCTTTATTCCATAATAATAAACAATAACAACAGCACCTCAATCCCAATTCTAACTAGCTTGGAAGAGGCATCCTGAGCTTTATTTATACAAAAAAGAGGAGATCCAGCCCAGGGGGCCGCAAATCCCAAGGAGACAGACCATTGCAGCTGAAGGACAGTCCATTAATACCGATCTGAAGCTGAACTGAGCTTCCACTAAGCCTACTTGTCAATCGAGGGGCTGATTGAGGTGACACATCAACCCACATACTAACACATCAATCCACAGAGCTTCCAGGAGAGCCCACATGTGTGGAGGAGAGAGAGAGGGCACAATTCCCCATAAATGATGTTGAATTTCAACTCTGGATCTGTCCAGATCACCTCCTTCAGTCAAGGATTTGTTAGATCCAATCAATCTGGTTCAAATCTGACTGATTTCAATCAAATTGGCTGAGAATCCACTGATCTAGGATTCTGGATTTGCTCCATTATTGATCAATTTATTAATTGAAATAATCAATAATTTATTTTTTGGGGCTTTCTGACCTGAGTGATGGAAAATCACTCAAAACTAGGAAATAGTGGGTCTATAGGTTTACTGGGTGCTCTTAGTTTTAAAATGAGCACCTACATGACTGAATCTGATCTCCGAGCCCACTTTTATTACAAAACCAATTTTTCCAATTAAACTATCAAAATATAGCCTAAGTTTTGGAAAAATTAAATTTTAATAAAAAACACTGAAAAAAAATTATAATTTTAAAATTTTAAAAGCCTAGGGGGACTTAGACATGTTCATATGATTCAACCATAATGCCTAGAATGTTTATACATTGACACATAGACTCCAATAACCTCAATAGACCTAAATTCCAATCCGACCACCCCAACTTTGGAGGTATTGAGTGAAAAACTCAGAAATTATCTGTCGTTTATTCGACAACCAATAATAACCAAGGGAAAAAACACCTTAGGCTTCTCGAATTGACAAATAAAATCTAAGAGACCGAGTCTTTTATAGACACTATCATGCTATAACATTTATTACAACTCCCCCACGGGGGTATGAACATGTGATATAGTACAACAAAGTTTCCCAGAAGCAAGACTGAAGGTCTTCTGAAGTCCAAACAAGCTATCCTTTTCTGGTTCACCAGGCTCACTTGATAAAAAAACACTAAGTACAACTTAGGTGGTAACATTCTGGATCCAACTGTCGGACATGTGCTCGATCTGGTCTTTAAGGCAAGGAGAGGATATGAGAACACCAGAATCTATGGTTTATATACCCTGCAAAAACATTCTCAACTTGAGAAGAAAACCTCAGTAGCAGAAGATTTATATAAAAACCAAATGAACCATTAAGCTGATTTATTTAAACAAAATAAATGTAATTAACCAATGAAAAAAAAGTTTTATTATAGCTAAGTACAAAACATAAATGCAGAAAGTAAATGCTCTCTTTTAGGAGCTTATTTTCCTACTCTAAGCATGATATAAAAAGGTTAGGTGTAATAAAAAAATCCAATGTAACCACCTAAGCATTTTATTAACATAAAAAAAATTCCTTGTCTTTGGTTACCAACCAAAGTAAGGATACCTTATTCAGAAAATGCAAACCTACGTGATGATTCAGAATGGGCGGGATGGATGGGAGATCATAGGCATGAATAATGTCATAAAAATTCTTCCCCAACTTGTATGTGCTCATGCAGGTTGCTTCTACCCATGACTGGATAGGACTGATATACCAATCAAAATGATGAGGCAGACTGACTACATCATCATACTGATCACCGGGGCTTATCAAATGATAACTCGTTGCACAAGCCCCAAGTAGCTCCAATCATAAGGAACCTCTATATGTGAAGATGATATTTGAGACTGATATTCCACTGACTGCATCACATCTGACTTTTCACAACACTGCTTCTCAATGTCTTCATTATTGATACCTTTGTACGGCTCTGAATGATCATATAAGAGTTTTGAATGCTCCTCCTCCATACTAGGATTTTCCCAAGTCTCTAGATCCATGCTTCGCTCTGTGGAAGTATAGTAAATTGGACTCCCACAAATTTATAAATAGACACTCCCCTTGCTAGATATAGAATAGATGGGATTCTTAATAATATATTCACAAAAATTCCGATAGTTATCACCACCATCTATGTCAGATGTGATGAATTCTACATTGCTAATATTACATTCTGATATCAAGTTCTCTTTGTCTTCATTACTGATAGTGATATATGGCTCAGACTGATCATATGGATGTACTGCATGCTCCTTTTCCATATTAAAATTTTCCAAGGCCACAAGGTCTATGTTCTCTCCTTTAGATATGCCATAGACAGGAGAATCAACAAAACCATCCAAAGTTTCTGGTTCATTATTTTCCTCATAGATTGGATTTTCCATGAATGTCTAGGACTCCTCTTCAACATCTTTGTCGGACATAAGGGAGTCTTCGTCACTTGTATCATGATCCAAGTTATACTTGTCCTCATTTTCATACTCATATTATTTAGAAAAATGGGAACAAGGCAGTAAATCTTCCAGATCGTCATCATTATATGGAGAACAGGTAGGAGTCACATCATGCCCATTACGGTTTTCATCATAAGTTTCACTATAATATTCTGCAATGATTTCATCCTTAGGTAGCTCTGGAGTACAAATGTGATAATCATCACTAAAATAATCGTGAAAGCATTCTCAATCGTCACTATTCTCTGTTGATGTTACATGAGGAGGGTCTTCTGTATGAAAATATTAGGGTACTCTGTATGAAAATCTTTCTAAGGAAATAAATACCTCAAATTGGTATTAATGAATGATTTATCATTGAATGATTCAATATCATTTCCATCATAATTCCACTGCTTCAAAAATATTTCGAAGAACTTTGTAAGGGAAGTAATAGATTTCTCAAGAAAACACTCATGAAGCTAACATG
The DNA here is from genome assembly GCA_001517045.1 of Pseudotsuga menziesii. Classification (NCBI taxonomy): domain Eukaryota; kingdom Viridiplantae; phylum Streptophyta; class Pinopsida; order Pinales; family Pinaceae; genus Pseudotsuga; species Pseudotsuga menziesii. The sequence continues at coordinate 192,041 of LPNX010144870.1, read as the reverse complement.
AAGCATCCCCTTGCAAAGAATGAGCAAACCTTGCCATCATATGATCCTCATGTTGAATTTTGTTTTGACTCATATGTGACAGAAAAATCATAACATGGAATCTAGTTGAGTGATCATTATCATCCCCCCGAAAGCATGGAAGGGAAGTAGATGCCATTTCACTAGTGAGATGATTAGGAAAGCCAGGGATCCTAGAGAAATCAATGGGAGGACAATCATGGGAATCTCGAGCAGCAAATTCTATTCTTTTAATATCCATATCAAGAATAAGTGATCATGGAGAATTTCTGGAACCGAAAAATGGAGTTGAGCCTTAAATTTCACTGTTATGTGGGATCACCTACACACAATCAATCTCAAAAAGTTTTGTGAGAAACAAGGGTTTGATCACTTCAATGGATTAGCCATGTGAGAATAAAAATATACATTTAAGAACTCTCACAAAAATATTTGTTTGCTTTTCTTTGTAAAAGAATGAAAAAGGTCGGTGGAGTCACCAGATGAAAATTAAAGATCTACTCTAAGCATTCATCAAACAAAGTAAAAACAAAAAGGAAGAAAACAAAATTCATACTCGAGAATAAAAGGATTTATCCCCGGCAATGGTACCAAAAAGTGCTGCCACCTTTCACACACCTGGGTTATGTGGTAGAAATATTCAAGCCACTCAATGTGTCCTTGGGGGCAACTCTCGAGTCAAGGCTGTCACCTTGTTCTTGACTCCTCCGTTCAGGATAACTCCTATTGAAGCCAAGGGGGGTAGACCCTATTGAATTAATAAGGCTAATTAATTAGTCTGATGGTGTTATAATGATTAATTTGTTTAGGAGTTTTGAATTTAACCAATGAAAGCAAAAGATAACAAGATGCAAGATTTAAAGCATATAAGCACAGTAATTACATTCAATATAGATATATAATTGAAAGAAATGATCAAATAAATCACCAGTGCCTTAAATGGAGTCAACAAAGAAAATAATGTGCTTGCATGCGCTTGAATGAATGTTTTGCAAATGTCTCTTGGTAGATTTTAAATTAGTGTGGAATGTGAATGAATTAAATTAGGCGAAAAGGGGACTCCAGGTATACCCAAGGGGTACTTGGAGTATGTCCAAAAGTGAACTTTCTTGGCTACCCGCAAGGTGTTTGTGGGTGGGAATGGAGTCTCGAAGACTATTGTTCATAACACACCCATCGGGGTGTGACAGAGATCGGTGCCTCAAGGTCACTTTCCAGTTATTCCCACTCCTTTGGGTATTTTGCCGCCACTTACAATTTGTTCAACGTGTTGGATTTTCGCCTGATGGTTTGTCAATTTGGGAGGTGAATAATAATTAATCTAGTCACTCAAGTGCTTTTGATCCAGCCTGACTAATCGAACGAACCACAGCCAAGTATAGAGTATACACACTGGAGTCTTTGTTATTTTTAGTAAATTTTAGAAGAGGTGTTCTTATTAAAAAGAAAACCCTCCATGAACCTCTTTCGGTCCAAGTGGACCTCAATCGAGGAATCAATGAGGGGTTTACTTTATTATGACTATCAAAAAAATAAATGAAAAATGGAATTAGAGATACACAACACCGGTTTTCTAATTAGTCCTACCACTCGTCTCTTTCCCCTTGCGGGTCAATCTGGAAGTCGTGGGGTAAGTAGTATGATTACTTTTGAATTGAAAATATGGAATAATGTAAAATATTATCAAAGTATACAATCATGCATGTCAATACTAAACTAGAACAGAAAAAAGGGAAAAATGCAAAAAAAAATGAAACGAACGCGGATCCCCCCTAGGGGTGTAATATCCCGAATCCCGATATTTTCTATTTCTATGCAAAGATACTGATAGAACCGGGCATGCAAACTGCCATGCCAAAATCCCTATTTTATAGCAAAAATTAGGGTTAGGATTTGTGAGATAGAATGAACACTTACCACTGATAAGCTAGCTGGACTACTGCTGAAAGAGTATGCAAGCATCAAGAACTGAATCAAAAATGGACTGATATATTCTGCTTCTGGTGAAACCCTAACAGAAAGAGCCCAGGTCAGATAAGGGTGATGTTTTCAGTGAAGGAGGTGTCCGATAGGGCTGCTGATTTGCAGGACTGATAGCCTTCTCGTGCCAAAGAGAATGCCTGGACATGCGGAGTTTCAGAGGTCTCTAGGAAGGCTAGCAAATTTTTCCATAGAGACAGCTTCTCACACTCCCCGTTATCCCAAAATAGCTGATAACTACTCCGAATGAGCATGGTCGGATCTTATAATCACTGGGTACCAGAGTAAGATGTCGATGATGACAATGGTGCCTGAGTTTCGGAGTAAAACTGAGATCTGAATACCCAACAACTGATTAGGGCTTTCTGGCTGAAAACCCCCCCTTACGGCTGCACACGTATCCCTGCAAAAATCTACATTGTATACTGGATACCTATGAATGAATGTAAGAGCAAATGGTGAACCTGTATGGCTTACCCTAAATGAGACTAGGGCAGATATTTCACTATCGAAACCCCACTAGTTGAAGACGTCGTCTCCAACCCCAACTGCTGTGCTGCACATTGTGATACTATTCAAGAGCTCCCAAAATAATAATCATCAAAACTGAAGTCTCCTTTCGCTTTATTCTCCTTTTATAACTTTCAACTGTGAAAACCCTAATCTTTGACCTAATTAGGTCACTTTATCTTTTAATTTGCAGTTGACTTGCATGCATGCACCTAGAAACTTAAATGAGTGCATGCATCATTAAATAATGCTTGGATGGCATGCACGAAGGTGTCCTTTGGCCCTGGTGGCCCTTCTTGACCTAATGATGATTCCCTAGATTTTCTATGGATGGCATCAGTCCTTATATGATTCCCTAACTATCAGTAACCGCTCGAACACACAGGAATCACATAGGTTAGCGGTTTTGGGCCTCAAGGCCTAATCGAAAGAGGAAATTATAGTCCTCCCCGATTGAGATTGCTTGTCCTCAAGCAACTGCAAACTGGGATGCTGCAATACCTATTCACCTTCCCATGTGACATCCTCTGGCGGTAGTTCTTTCCACTGAACCAAGTACTCTCTGATTATCATGTTCCTAAGCTTCCTTTCTCTAGTTTGTATGATCCATTCGGGAATCAGTATCAGCAGTCCCTCATCATCTAAAGGAGGTAACTCTGTAGATGGAGAAATGTGTTTCCCAAGGGTCTTATTTAGGTTAGACACATGGAACACATTGTGAATTTTACTTTCCTGTGGAAGTTCTAATTCATATGCCACCTCTCCCACCTTCCTGATTATTTTGTAGGGTCCATAGAAGTGAGGTTTTAACTTTTTTGGTCCTTTCTTCTTAAGCGAAGACTTCCTGTAAGGTTGGATCCTTAAGTGTACCAAATCCCCTACCTCAAAGCTTTGCTCAACCCTATGTTTGTTGGCATACAAATTCTATTGATTCTGGGATGTTTGTAAGTTTTCCTTCAAGATTTTCAGAATGTCTTGACTGTCATGTATCCAATCCTTAGCCTTAGGAGCCCTACTATCTCCAAATTCCAAATCTGCATAGTCCAAGGCCTTGTAACCATATAATTCCTTAAAATGATTCATCCTAATAGACAAATGATAGGTAGTATTGTAGCAATACTACCCTAGGTGTAGCCATTTGATCCAGGTCCTCTACTGCCCTGCTACATAGTTCCTTAAATATCCTTTGATCCACTTGTTGACTATTTCAGTTTGTCCATTGCTCTGGGGATGATAACTCGTACTGGTAGCCAATTCAATCCCAACTAGTCTGAATAGTTCCTACCAAAAGGCAGCTATGAATCTGTTATCCCGATCACTGACAATGTCCTTAGGTAACCCGTGTAACCTGAAGACCTCCCTGAAGATAACTCAGCTACTTGAGCTGCCAAGTAGTCTGATGATATCGAAAAGAAATGTAAAAACTTGGTCAGTCTGTCAACTACTACATATAAACAATCTCTCCCTTGGACCTTGGGAAATCCTGTAATAAATTCCATGGAGATGCTTTCCCACTTATGTTCTGGAATCGGTAGTGGCTGAAGTAACCTTGCTGGATGGATGTTTTGAAACTTGTTCTGCTGGTAGATGCTACATTCCTCTACATGCTACATAATTTCCCCCTTGAGGCCCTTCCATGAGAACGTCTCTCAGATCTTCCTGTAGGTCTTCAAGAATCCTTGATGCCCTGATAAAGGAGAATCATGTGCTTCCTGAATGATCTTTTTCCTCAATGTGGATTCTGGGATGAGGTATATCCTATTCTTCTAATAGATGATGTCCTCAACAATCAGGTACTTGTCATCCTGAATTTGTCCATCCAATAATTCACAAGCAAATTTATTTTTGGAGTATTCTACTAAGGTAAGTGCCCTCCAATCTGTGGATATACTACTGAGATATAGTGAGGTGGGATGCCTAGATAATGCATCAGCTACTACATTATTCTTACCCTTTACATACTCGATCTCGAAATCATAGGCTTGTACTTTGTTGACCCATTTCTGTTGTCACTCATTCAGTTCTTTCTGCTCCAGGAAATACTTGAGGTTGTTATGATCGGTTTTGATTTTGAACTTACTGCCCACCAGGTACTGCCTAAATTTTGTAAGAGCATGTAAGATGGCTAGCATATCTTTGTCATATATGGAGTAGAGACGATCGTAGTTCTTCAGTTTACGGCTCTCAAATGCAATAGGGTGATGGTTTTGCATCAACACTTCTCCTAACCCTTCCCCTGAGGCATCACATTCTACTACGAAGGGTTGTGAGCAGTATGGTAATGCTAAAACTAGACAAGAACTCATAATAACCTTCATCTCCTCGAAAGTTTTATGTGCTAAGTCTGTCGAAGTGAATGCTCCCTTCTTTGTGAGATCTGTGAGGGGTGCTGCAAATTGGGAGAATCCCTTAATGTACCATCAGTAATAAGTGCACAGACCCAAGAAACCTCTCAATTCTGTAACTGTTTTCAGCATGGGCCAATCTCTGATATCTCATATTTTCTCCATATCAACATGTACTCCTTTTGCATTGATTATGTGTCCTAAGTACAGCATTTCCTTCATCCCAAACTCACACTTGGACATTTTTGCATAAAGTGAATGTTCTTCTAAAATGTGTAGTACTTCGTCCAAGTGTTTCAAATGCTCTTCCCATGTTTTGCTGTAAATCAGGATGTCATCAAAGAATACTAGCAAAAACTTACGTAGATGTGCTCTGAAGGTGTGGTTCATGCATGGCATAAAAGTGGCTGGAGCATTGGTAAGTCCAAAAGGCATGACCAAAAACTCATAATGACCATAGTGACAGCGAAAAGCAGTTTTGCAGATGTCTTGGTCCCTTACCCTGATCTGATGGTATCCCGAGCGAAGATCAATCTTGGAGAAGTATTTAGCTCCCCGAAGCTCATCCATGAGTTCGTCAATTCTAGGGATGGGATACCTGTTCTTAATGGTATTTTTGTTGAGTGCTCGATAATGAATGCACATTCACAGTGTACCATCCTTCTTCTTGACCAATACTACTAAGGATGTGAAGGGGCTAGAAATGGGCTGAATATATCCAAGCTCCAGTAATTCTTTGATTGTTTTCTCAATCTCATCCTTGTATCTTTTGGGATGTCTATAAGGAGTGGTGATGACTACTTGTGTCCCCTCCTCTAGATCAATGATGTGTTCAAAGCCTCAGTCTGGCAGTCTACCTAATGGAAGGTCCCGAAAAACCTTTTCATGTTTCTGTAGCAAGGTTTAAATGTCACCTGGGTGTTGTGTGTTGGTCTCTGGGGACTTCCTAAAGGTGACAAAACATTCTGTATCCCATTCTATATCATCCTATCATAGTACTGCCTCCATTCTCTATGACGAGACCAGTTTTGGGGGATAAGTGTTCATGCCCCTCAAAACTACCCATTTGTTGTCTGGCCCCTGGAATTCCATTTCCATTTCCATGTAGTCTATAGGAATCCAGTAGTTGCACTCCATGCTGGAGTTCCTGGCTACTGCTACAGTGAATCCTTTGAACTTCTCAGTCTGAATACCTCTCTTGGCTACCCAAGTGGAGTCAATGAAATTGTGGGTTGCTCCCCCATCAATCAATACTCTTACTCTGTGACCCCGTACTGCTCCCCTGACCCTAAGAGTATGGAATCTTGGTACTCTAGATAATGTAGCAATGACTCCCTCTAGTGTATCACCCTGGTGTAATTCTTCCTCAGGCCCGTAGTTCTTTTGTGGCTTCCTGCTCATAGTCATCCTCATCACTATTTGAATATACCTCAATGTAGTGAGCCTTTGCCTTCCCTACACACCTGTGTCCTGGTACCCATGGTTCCTAACAATTGAAGCATAATTTCTTCCTTCTCAAATATTTCCTAGTTTCCTCGTCTAACCATGTTTTCTTGAGAACATCCTACTGGAAAGGTTTCTTGTCCTTGTCCCTAACAGGAAAATTGGTTTTCAGCGGGAACTTGTTTTTGGGGACTGAATCCTGAAGATCTCTCGCTTTGCCAATGGAATCCTGAAGAGTGAGGGGTTTGTAGGCTTTCACCCATCCCCGTAGTGGCTCTGTGAGGACCTCAGTGAATAACATAGTCAACCTGCTCTCTGATACATCTGTTGCCATGACTGCTATCTTCTAAAATTCTGAGATGAAGGCTTCTGCACTATCAGTCTCTTTGAGTTGAGCCAACTCCTTGAAATGTATCTCTAGATCCTTCCTATCAAACCTCTCTATGAGTTTCTGAGTGAACTCACCATAGGAGTGTATGGTGTTGTAATCCAATGTCACCAATCCGTGGTACCACCACTCGTGAGCTTCTCCGTCTAGGTGGAGTGTAGCCAATTTAATGGCATCTGTCTCTATCATGGGATTGAGTTGGAAATAGGTATCCAAATTTTGAACCCATATCCTCGTTGATCCTCCATGAGTCCCAATAAAGTTTGGGATGGTCAACCTACCCAAGGTCTTCTACAACTCATAGTTTTGATTGAAACCTTGTTTAAATTCCTGGGCCTATTCCTACTCTTCATGTTGTAGAAATCTGAAAAAGACATGGCAGCATGAAACTCATCCCCTAAGTCTCTATACTCCTGCAAATAAGCCCCAAAAGGCTCACTAAGTTCTACCTGCATGACCGGACCACCTACTGTATCTGGCAAGAAGTGAGGCATGGTAGGCCTGTTGGAAGGTCTACTATATATGTGCAGAGTATTCTGCATATTAGTGTACACAACCTTTCCACTACTGCTTGTAGATCCCTGATCTACTGGTGAGGGAGGTGTACTGTTGGTACCTATTTCTAGTTTCACCGATAATCTGTTGATTGCATTGAGCACATATTTTTTCCCTTTTGCTAAGTCTTGCAATGTAGATACTAAGTTGTGAAACTCCATCCTATCCTCCTCTTCTCCCATTCCTTTTCTCCTATCCGAGTGTATACCTATTTGTTCCATGTCTGAATTGGTATCTTCTAGTTGGATATCCTCAAAGTCCCTTGTGTATCTACTCTTTCTCCTCATATAGGTTACAAAAGGGTCTCCCTCTGGATTCATCTATGTCTCATTTCTTAAGCCCACAGCTAGCCAAGAAGATAGCTTTGATACCACTGTAATATCTTGAATCCTGATATTTTCTATTTCTATGCAAATATACTGATACAACCGGGCATGCAAACTGCCATGCAAAAATCCTTATTTTATAGAAAAAATTAAGGTTAGGGTTTATGAGATAGAATGAACACTTACCACTAATAAGCTGGCTGGACTGCTCCTAAAAGAGTATGCAAGCATCAAGAAATGAATCGAAGATGGACTGATATATTCTGCTTCTGGTGAAATCCTAGCACCAAGAACCCAAGTCAGATAAGGGTGACATTTTCAGTGAAGGAGGTGTCTGATAGGGCTGCTGATTTGCAAGAATGATAGCCTTCCTATGCCGGAGAGAATGCCTGGTACATGTGGAGTTTCGGAGGTCTCTAGGCAAGCTAGTGAATTGTTCCAGAGAGACAGCTGCTCACGCTCCCTTGATCCCGAAATAGCTGATAACTGCTCCGGATCAGCATGGTTGGATCTTATAATCACTGGGTACTGGAGTAAGATGCCGATGATGAGAATGGTGCCTGAGTTTTGGAGTAAAACTAAGATCTAAAGACCCAGCAACTGATTAGGGATTTCTGGCTGAAACCCCCCCTATAGTTGCACATGTATCCTTGCAACAATCAACACCGTATACTGGATAACTATGAATGAATGTAAGAGAAAATGGTGAACCTGTATGGCTTACCCTGAATGAGACTAGGGCAGATATTTCACTGTCGAAACTCCGCTAGTTGAAGATGTCCTCTCCAACCCCAACTGCTATGCTGCACGCTATGCTACTTGTTGTAATCTCACAGATCACATAAGGTTACCAATAATACATACTAAAACATACATATAAAATAGAGACAAGAGATAAGAACAAGTAGGTGAATTAACAGATTATATTACATGAATGAGTCCATACAACACAGAGAACTAAACTGGTTCTCATCTAGCTCAACAGCCTAATATATATGATTAGAAAATAGTTACAAAATAACTACCTGTCGGTTCAGTTAACCAACATGACCTTAGGTGGCCGACCTAATCTCTAGTTTAGTCGATCGACCGACTTAGTTGGCTGATCGACTTAGTCGACTGATCGACTAAGTCGGCTATCCTTCAAGTCGACTTATCGACTTGCTTCTCCTACATCTCCCCCACGAACAAAATGTTTCTTCTTCCCGAAGAAACAGGGAGGTACAAAATTCTTCCTGTTTGGTCTCAATAGTTATTGTGATGTGCCTGGTATTCATGGGCTGTGAAGTCTAATGGTCGGTATTTTCTGTACATAGACTTCGTCAATGGCTGGGACTGTCACTACTAGGTGATGTTGGAAATCTGTCCAACTTTGCAAAATCTTCTAGATTTCGATGGTAAGTGTGGTTAGGCTTGATAGGATTGACATCTTCTCTGAAATGGAGAATTCTGCTATTCTCTCCATGTCAGGACCCATAAACTAGTCCTTCTCCTTTGCAGTATCAATAAGTCATTTCATCTGCGGGTAGATGATGTCGACTTTTTCCAAGTTTGGGATAGCTTGTTGCACCCACTGATGTGCTTCCCTTTCAAGTCTCTATAGCTTGGTTGTTTCAAGAACTATTTGTTCTTCTATTGTGGTTCTGAGTGCTTCCTCAGTGGTTTTCCCATTTTCCAATGCCTGGATCCCTTGTCGGGTCTACCGAGTTTGCTGATAGACTTTCTCATAGTAAGCAGGCTAGTCTCTCAGTATTTCTTCAGTGATGACAGACTCCTCCATGTGATCTTGCAGCACTTTATAAGCTTCAGAAAAGGCGGTGTGCTACGCCATTAGGAGTCAAACAGTTTCTTCTTTTTGTTCTTCCTTTGTTTCCTGAATCTGGGCTTTGAGTGCCGACACCATGCTCTCAAATAGCGGATACGCCCTTTCAATCGGTTTGTCTGTGTCGACCTCTACGGGGCCTGGCATTATTGAATGGGCCAGGTTTCTGCATTTGTTGAGGAACTCAACCTGTTTTGCGTTCTTTTCATCGATTTCCTTACATCTCTATTTGCTTCTCGTCTTTGCTTCCACTGCTAGGGTCTTGAGGAGTTGTCCTAGCTCTAGGTCGGTCAATGAGGTTGCATCATTCAATTTGATATGGACCTTTGATGGCTATCAATGATGCTCCTTATTCTATTTCTCTTTCCTCTTCTTATGCTTTTCTTTCTCTGCTTGTGTCGGCACCTGTGTACCTGCAAAAGTCAAGTTGGGATCTTTGGTTTGTGGGATAGTGGTTGATGGTTTCTCTGGTTGGGAAGGTGGGATAACTGCTGCCTCTGGTTGGTTAGATGCAAGGGGTGCAGAAGTGGATGCAGTTGGTGCTGATGGTTGTGGTGGGGTTTTCTCTGAGACGGGGGGTGGTGGCGGTGGTGGAGATGGTGGTGGTGGTGATGGAGTTGGTGAATGGTCGGGGGTGACTAGGTTGGGGGAAGTGTGGGTGAGTGGTGGTCTGTCGGGCCAGGGAGGTGATTCTAAGTCGGATAACATTTGGTTAATTTAGTGATTTATGTCCTCCTCAATTTTTTCTCCTCCAGTCGGTGTAGTGGCTGGTAGGTTGGTTTGGGATGCGGTTGAAGTGATAGTCGCGGTCCGACTTGCGATCACTTCAGCTTCCTTGTTGGAATTTCTCTTGAAAGTTGAAGTGATATTTGCAAAGGTTCTGGACTGGAATTCATGTCCTGGTTGGTATCCACCGACATCGAAGAGAGGTTCTTTTGTGGATATCTTATGTGCTTACGTAAATATCTCAGGCAGCTTCTCAATGAATGCCTGCAAATCTGTGTCTTTATCGACATTTGCCTTCACAGCTTCCGACATCGCACTTTTTCACAAGTTGAGTGGGCTTACTGAATGTTGTTCTGGAATTTTCTCCTCTGTTACTTTTGTCGGTGATGGAGGTGGAGGCGTCGACACCAGATTGACAACGTTTTCAGGCGTCGTCATGTGGGGGGTCTTGGATTTCTTTGGTTGACCCATTAGTGCTCCTGAGTCGACAAATCTCTCGAACTGGGTTTCCACCGGTACCTTATTTGCTACGACATCCTCTATTATGTCGAGGATCATAGCTGCCACTTCCTCCTCATCATATGATGATTCGGCGATCATGAGCTTGTGCTTACCTTTTCCTCGTTGTTGTTGTTGTGTCTTTAACTTCTTCCTTGCAGCTGCTATCTCTTTCAACAATTTTTTAATGATGCCTTTTGTGACAGCATACTCTAGGTTTTCTGGCTCTGTCTCTCCCCTTGGCTCCTGGGTCGGGACGAGACTTTTTGTAGCCAGAGTAATTACCTGCTGCTCTGGCTAGGTTTCTTCTAGCTATGGCTCTTCCCTCCATGATGTCAGAGGTTTGATGATGATTTGAAGTCGGCCAGTGTGTTCGACCAGTGTCTCCTCTGACAGAAAGGTGCTGATATAGAGGTTGAGCTCATAGTCTTCCTCTTTCTCTTGGTCGGTTAGCGGCTCCTCAATCGAGAAGTCGGTCTTCTTATTTGTCGTTGGTACTAGTATTTTTGTTTTATCCTGTCGAGACAGCTCCCAAAATATCTGGTCGACTGATGGATAATAGTCAAGGGCTTTAGCATTTGAGTCGTTGCCCTGCATGTACCACACCGAGGTATGGTTGAGTTCTAGCTGGATGTGGGAGTTTGTCGGTAGACTTCTTCGGATGTTTTGAGGCACCCTCCATCTGTTTGTGCGGACTTTGAGCTGTTGAAGCCAGTTCTCCAACAACACCTTTCCATTTTGAAGTTCCCGCAAAGTTCCTCTCTGGGAGAATGGTTTGAATCTCCACATGTGGAACCTTGTCGGTTCCTGAAAGATTGGGTTCCCCTCTAGGTAGATATGGTACATGACTATCCATAAGATGAGGGAGGGGAACTTGATGATTCCTCCAGTTTTTTGGCATCTTTCATAGATGTTCTTGACCATGTCAGCGACATAGTCAGCCCATCTGTATATCTTTCTATCTGTCACAATGGTGTCGACAACTTCTAGCATGTCTAACTTGAGATCACTACCTCAACCTACCAGGGTGAGTGTTATTGCTATTATTTTGGCCACAATCTGTGGCGTTCGAGTTGTGATTTGACTAATCATCAACCCCTTCGAGTTTTTACCCGAAGCTGACCCAGTTAGTTCTTTGACCAGTCCTTCTTTAATCCCAACTGGTACTGGATATCCTACGTCTGAGAGACCTATCACCTTGGAGATGACTTCTGCAGAGATGTCGACCAGTTGTTCGAAGTAGAACTAACCATTGTGGTATCGGCTTATGATGAATTTTACAGCGATTTCCTTGGTGCCACTGAAGTTGTCCATGAGCGATGCATTGAAATAGTTGAATATGGTGTTGTATTTGATTTTCTCAATAGCTTGAGTGGGATTCTTGTTGACATAAGCCCATTCTTGCATCTTGACCTATATTTTTTGCCATGAGCCTTCCTGTACCTTGGCATTCTTAATGTTCTTTAGCCTGTGGACTAAAGGTGTGTCTGCAATCTGTAGTTCCTTGGCTTTGGTTGAGGCTCTAGTCTGTTCGGGTGCCATTGTGTCGGTTTGGTGGTCTATTTCACTAAGGGGTTCTTGAATTTCAGTTAACTGGATGCTCTGATGCTCTCTCTGTATGAATTGCAGTGAATGATCCTTCGGCAGTCCATTATTTATAGGCGATGCTGGGGTGTTTTCTTCGAAGAGTGTATTAATGGTGGACGTGATGTTCTAGCTGCAACACTTGAGTGTACGTTAATGGTGAATTGCTTTCGATGCTTGATGTCATGAATACCCAATGGGACTATCGAGGTCGTCAGTCGATGTCGGTTATGAAAATGGTCGATGGTGTTATGTCGATGGGCATGATGTTGGTTGTTGAAATGGTAATTTCCTATCATAGTTTTCTGTATGTTCGGTATTATTTTTGCATTTTGGATTTTTAGGTTTTTATAGCTTTTGGTTTACGGTTATAGTCGTTATAGGATTTTTTTTTTCCTGTAGCGTTTTAGTCGGGATCCATTAATGAGTTTCCAAAGTACTATGCCTTGTAACGTCCTTAGTCAAACTGATCCATTGGTATGTATCTCTTCAACAATGTAGGGTCCCATCCATTCTGTATGGAGCTTTTTAGGTTTACCTTTGACTCAACTATTGTATAGTAAAGCAAGGTCTCCTACCGACAAGTTTTTGTTCTTGATGTTTCTGTCGTGCCATGCTTTCTGTTGTTGTTTATGGATTTCTTGATGTTGTATTGCCATTAGTCGGTGCTCTTTGAGTTTGCTTAGTTGCAATAGTCGGTCCTTTCTTCCTTGTTCGATATCGACATGTAGGATCTTTGCGATGATAGGTTTCTGTTGTCGGAAGTGTAGTGGAACTACTGCTTCCTTTCCATAGACCAGTCGAAAAGGAGTTTGGTCAGTCGAACGTTTATATGTTATTCTGTATGCCCATAATACTGTAGGTATTTTCTCATCCTAGTCGTCCTTATCAGCATTACATATTTTTTTTAGTCCTCTTGTTAATGTTTTATTAAATGCTTCAATTTCTCCATTTGACTGAGGATGGTATGCTGTACTCCGACAATGGTCGATTTGGAACTGGTCGGTTAGGGTTTTGATAGTTTTATTAATGAAGTGTATTCCCTGGTCACTAATTAGGGTTAGTGGGCATCCAAATCTGGTGATGATATTCTCATAGATAAACTTAGCAGCTATCTCACTAGAACATGTGTCGACTAGTTCGGCCTCTGCCCATTTAGTTACATATTCGACTGCAGTTATGATGTATCTTGCACCTATCCTTTTTTCTGATATAGGAAATGGTCCTATGAAGTCTATAGCCCATATTTCAAATTTCAAACTTGGGTTCACTGATATCAAAGGAATTTCTGTCCTAGGTAGGGATTGACCTAGCCGTTGACATCTGTCACATTGACTGAAAAAAATTTTGCAATCTTTGTGAAGTGTCGGCCACCATAACCCTGACTGTTGGATTTTCTTTGTAGTTGTGTCTGCCTGGAAATGTCCTCCTACAGGTCCATGGTGTGCTTCATGCATAATGTTGTCTCATTCGTGTTCTAGTACACACCTTCTGAGGATGTCATCTAATCCCATTTTGTATAAGAATCCATTTATAAGACTGTATGGTGCAGCCTTCATAGCTAAGATCTGCTTCTTCTTTGTACTCATTCCTTCTGGGGCATGTCCATCTTCCAAGCACTAGGCTATTTCTTCTAATTCTGCTGGGACTGCTTCTATCCAAAATAAATGTGCATTGGGTAAATCATCTTTGACTCCTGTCGGCTCTTCTCCTATGTCAATTCAGGACAAGTGGTCAGGACCGACATTTAACTTGCCTAGTCTAACAACAACTTGAAATTCGAATTCTTGAAATAATAATAACCATCGACAAATACTTCCATGATGGAGTGGCTTATTGACAAGATACTTAAGTGCCTGATGGTCTGTATAGAATATAAATGGGTTAGCTAGAAGATAATGTCGATATTTTTGTAGTGCAAAGACCATTCCTAGTGCTTCTCTTTCTGTTGTCAAATAGTTTATCTCATCCTTGTTTAATTTTCTACTACTGTAAACTATAGGATAATCCATGCCATCATCTCCTCGTTGAATTAAGATTGCTCCTATTGCTAGGCCTGATGCATCAATATGAACATGGAATTTGATCGACCAGTTTGGAAACCTTAGGATTGGTACTACAACTAGTTTTCTTTTTCATTTCTCGAATGATATGTGGCACTCTTCTATCCAGTTGAATTCTTTATCTTCCCTTAATACTTCTTCAAGTGGATAGGTCATATCTGAATAATATCTTATGAATTTTTTGTAATATCCTGTGTGGCCAAGTAGCACCCTGACTTGTTTTGGGTTCACTGGTGGCTTTAGGTCGAGGATAATTTTGATATTTGCAAAGTCAACCTTAATACCTTCCTTACAGACAATGTGCCCTAACAATATACCTATGGGGGTCACAAATATGCATTTCTTGATGTTTAGGGAGAGTTGAATTTGTCGACATCTCTCCAACATAAGTCTGAGCCATTTGCAATGATCCTTTAACATGGAGTATATTGTCCAATCATCAAAGTATACTACCATGGTCTTGTAGATATATTCCTGAAACGTTTTGACAACAGTCCTAGAAAATACTGCAGGTGCATTTTTTAATCTGAAAGGCATAACCTTGAAAGCAAATGAGCCAAATTCACACACAAAGGTTGTCTTCTTCTGGTCTTCTTTAGCTATTGGCACTTGGTTATAACCTGAGAATCCATCTGTAAATGAGTAGTATTCATGTCTTGCAACCTCATTTAAGATTTCATCTACATAAGGAGTTGGAAATGGGTCTGTCAGTGTCACTTTATTTAGTTCTCTAAAGTCGACACAAATTCTTAGTTTGGTCGGATCATGTTTCTTAGGCTGTACAACCATTGGACTTGCCCATTCTGATTGCTCAATAGGATAGATGATCCATGCTGCCAGCATGTTATCAATTTCCTTTTTGACTATCTCTTTGTATTTGTGAGCTAGTTTATATGGCCTTTTCTTCACAGGTCTAACATCAGGCTTAGTATCAATATTCGTTTCTCCCATTTTGTGGACTAAGCCTTGGAGGCCTTTATAATCTCTAGCAAATACATCTTGGAACTCTTTTAATAAATTCACTATCTATGTGGTCTGCTCTTCACTCCAGTAGTCACCAATATTTGCCATTTTTGGTCGATCATCATTTGAGATGTCGAATTCCCTAGTTTTGACTTTAGCATCTAGCCATTCTGGTGCTTTGGCTTCATTAATTGGTCGACTTCCTTCCTTAAACTATGAGAATGTGGCAGGGAAGTCAGCTGCAGTCATTCTGTTGGTATCCTGTTTGTCAATTGTTTCTACTTTAAGGACTGTACAAATAGGTTTGGTCGTTTTGACATGGTTTGATTTCCATCTAAAGCTTTGCCCTTGTGTATTTTCATTTTCTAACTGTAGTCTTGTCGACTGTGGTTTTGTCCTTGTTTGTATATTGTTGCATTTCATTATCTGTCAATTATCTTTTAAGGGTTTGTTTTCGGTCGACTGGATAAATTCTTTAATCGGTTTGCTGTTTCGACCAAGTTTTCATTCTGTGGTATAAAGTTGAAATCTTTAATGAAATTTTCCCTAAGCTCATACCATAGGAATGTTTCCATTTTATACCATTTTTTTGGTAATTCAGTGAGGGTTGATGGGAACAGGTGTGGCCATGCTCATTCATCCTTGTATCCAATTCTTCTCCATTCTTTTTCACATGTCTTAATATGATCTTATGGGTTCTGTCCTTGAGTGAATATGGGTATCTGAGCTTGTTTGGTTAACGTCTTTCCTCCAAGTCTTTCGACAAAGTAAGTCGAAGTTTTTGTCCAGGTCTATAGTCTTGTCTGATGGGTATCCCACGATCGAGCAGCTTGTCCTATAAAAGTTTATACTAGGCTTTGAAGTCGGCCATGTTCACCAATATTTTTGGAAACTTGTTCTACATGCATGATTGGTGATTCCCTTTCCTTCTATCTTGGTATTTGTGTATTATTTCCATCAATAGGTTGTAAGGTAGGGTATTCCCTAATTTTCTTCCCAAATATTTTTGGGACAATGGACACTATGAAGCACTGTTGGGTGGGATTTTCCTGCACTTTTTGAATTGTCCAAAACCCTCTTGCTTGTGTTTTGTAGTTCTCAATCTCTCAATCATATAATTATGTGTCTGAATTATAACCAATTGAGTCTTGGTTGCCTAAATGAAGTTCTCTGCAGATATTAGGTTCTGTATAATCTGCATTGTTTTGAATCTAGTAGAGTTGTCAGACGTCGACTTCTTCATCAATAGGTTCGGTCCAAGGTTCTCCTTGAGATGGGTGAATAGGTACAATGACATTTTGTCCATTTCCTTTTAATTTGATTCTCTCTTTGTCCAGGGATCTCGATGCTTTCATCTTTCTACCCCAAGGTCGACCTACTAATGTCGGGAAGGAACTGGATCCTTCCTTAGGGTCAATGATTTCAAAGTCAACTTTGGTCGAGATTCCTTTTATAGTTGTGTCAACGTTTTTCCAGACTTCAATAGGTTCAATTAGGCCTTGGTTGGCTAGTTTCAAGTATATGCCTGACTCATATAGTCGAGGTCTGCCCATTTGTTCCCAAGTGTCACGAGTCATGATGTTTACTTGTGATCCAAAGTCGAGTACTACTTGTCAGAAATAATATCCTTCGATTTCCAAGTCGACAAGTGGGTCGGCATCACCTTTATCTTTTTTATTTAAGCTGCACATATTCTTTGTTTGTTTTTTAGATTCGTTATGTTTTATTTCATATAGCAAATCGATGAACTGAGAGACTGAGTTGTATTTTTGTACGAGCTGTATCAATTTATTTATTGTGTTATGTCGAGTGTCGTGAGCTTGTTCTTATTGTGCAAATTCTTTGAATACATTGGTTGCTTCTTTGTAAGTTTATTTTTCTTTAAGTGGGTTAGGGTAGGTATTTTTCTCTTTTATTTTGCTGATTCTTGGGTTATCACTTCCTGTTTTTGTTCCTTGTCGAGTTACAATATGCAAATTTTTTGTGTTTATTACATCATTTTTTTGCACGCACGACAAGACATTAACATTTTTCTTTGTATTTATGTTTTCCAACATTGTAGGGGAATCCTCTAGTGAGTGATCCCCTACTCCACAATGAGTACAAAATTTGAGGTCAGTTCTTTCTTTATATGGACAGTCTGCATACCGATGTCCCTCCTTATAACATGTAAAGCATTGGATTGGTCAACATGGTCGGTTGTCACGATTCCTAGGGAATCAACATCTTCCTCTATAGCCTCCACGTCGATTGTCATACTGGCACTCGTATCTTTGACCTTCGTACCTCTGACCATTTTGATCATTTGGTAAGTTGTTTTGCTCATTATGTTGTGCAACTGCATTGGTTTGGTAGACTGCAAGATAATTTTGTCAGTTCTTCAGGTTCAAATGGAAGTCAGTTGTGTTGTGATTTGTAGTTTCACAAATTGCACATCGGGATGCCTTTCCATTCTTCATGTTGAACAGGAACTCTTTTGTCGAGTGGACCCCATGCTCCTGGCAAATGTTGCAAAAATATTTTGTCTACATGAATCGAACATCCTGTCGGTTGTATTCCTGTCGACAGTTGTCTTTGGAATGTCCAGTCGTCGAGCACTTGGTGCACCAGATATCCTGATTCTTGAGGTTTAACTCCTTTAAAGACTTCTGTACACTCTCCAGCTATTCTTCCAATCTGTGATCAGTGGAGTATGCGAGTATGTCTTCATCCATTTCCACTTGGAGAGATTTTGTAAGGGCATCTTCGTAAGATTTGAATGTTTCCAGACTGATGTGTTGGTGGACTTTCTGAGATAAACCTGCAAGAAACCACTAGATTAGTAATTGTTCATATATAACATAGTCCAACTGGCTCAGAAGGTATTTACATCGCTTATCATAGTTGCGGACAATTTCCCCTAGCTTCTATGATGTTGTTTTTAGTTTTTTCACTGCCAGGTGTTTTGCATCTTGAGTTTTGAAAAATGATAGAAATTGCACTTTGATATCAGCTTTGGTTGCTCTAGGTTGTCTTTCCGAAAAGGTCATGTACCAATTCAATGCCATTTTCCTCAAGGCACCGACGAACTGTGCCATTTGTCTGTCTTCGTCCATAACTTGGTTGGCCTCCCAAGTCGACTCACAGATGAAACAATGTCGTCTGGGGTCCTCATCCCCCTCATATAGAGGAATGTGTGCTGACCCATGACCCATATCAGAATCACTGTCATTGCTCTCAAAATGTGGTGGTGGTGGAGGTGGGGGTGGGGGTGGTGGGGTTATTGGTTTATTTGTCTCTTTGGGACTATGGTCGACGAAACTTTCGTTCCCGTCAGTTGTCGATTCTTCTTCAATCGGCAGTCGGTTGATGTCAACTTCATCTATCGATGGTCCATTGCAACTATTTGTCTGCAGTTCCAAATGTTATGTGTCTTCCAAAGATGTATTTGGTGGGGGGTTGCTCCTTCATGTGTCGGTAAGCGTAAGTGGATACCTCGGTTGGAGGGTACTACTTGAAAGGTAACCTAATTTCCTTCCTCTAGTCGACGGATAATAAGGTGTTGTGTAGTGTATGTCTCATCGTCTAGCCGACTCCATATACCAAAGTCACCAGCTCGTAGTTGGAGGTCCTCTTCGACAATAGTTTGTATGCGTGTATGCGGATTTAACGAAGAGAGAATTGTTCCTTCATGGGGAGCTCTTAATTGGAGAGCTTATGGCTTCTCTATCCACAATTCTTCCTCCTTAGGGGACACCTCTTCTTCCATGCCACCTTCATGTCAGTCATGAATTGACTCTGGCGGATTCCCTTCCCGGTCGGTCACCCTAGGAATCCTTCCTCTATGCAGTGCTAAGGCTCTTTCTCTTCTTGCTTCCATCCTTTGTTGTCTCTCTTCCCGCTCTATTTTCTAAATGTCCAACATACCGTTATGTGATACTATTCTCTTGATTTCCTTTTTGGTCAACTTCTCATTGTTGGTGAATGGTATCTGTTTCTAGTTGACTAGAATCCACTCCACTTTATCTCAACAGATGACCAACTACCCCCCCATAGCCTACCCGACGCTTTTTAGAAAGGCCGGATAAATCGGTCTACTTGCTTAGGAAGTATTCCCACTCCCTTTCTGCAATGAATTTTTCCCACTTCTTTTCCTTTTCCACCCAGTTATAATTTAATGGCAGTAAGTGAAGTGATGGATGAGGTTCGACAATATGTCCTACTCCCTTATCGATCAGAAATTTGAACAGCAAGGTCAGTAAGGAACACATAAATTGCTCGACAAGGTCTGTGTAAAATTTCTCCTTGACAGTTTCCACTGAAGTTCTGTCTTTGACTACTTGCTCCTCATAGAAGTCGTCGATGATTTGCTTGAACCACTCCGACAAGTTTGTTCTACCTCCTTGGATTAGTTTTTCCAACAACTGTTGGTCGTTAGTCCCTTCCGGCTTTTTCATCCAGGAGTTCCTTCAGAAGTTGGGGCACTGATTCTACAAACTTCTCATGCATTTCTGTAAAGAATTTTGCTTTTGCTTGTGCAATTGTTAATCTGTTTCTCTGTGCGTAATTCTGCAAATAATTTGCAACTTTACATTCCCACCAGTCCTTAATCTCCTGCTCTGATATCATCTGTTTGCATATATTTTAGACATGTACTACCGAAAATGGAACCAATGTTGTAATCTCACAAATCACATAAGGTTACCAATAATACATACTAAAACATACATATAAAATAGAGACAAGAGATAAGAACAAGTAGGTGAATTAACAGATTATATTACATGCATGAGTCCATACAACACAGAGAACTGAACTGGTTCTCATCTGGCTCAACAGCCTAATATATATGATTACAAAACAGTTACAAAATAACTACCTGTCAGTTCGGTAAACCAACACGACCTTAGGTGGCCGACCTAATCTCTAGTTTTGTCGGTCGACCGACTTAGTCGGTTGATTGACTTAGTCAGCTGATCGACTAAGTTGGCTATCCTTCAATTTGACTTATCAACTTACTCCTCCTACACTACTATTCAAGAGCTCCCAAAATAATAATCATCAAAAGTGAAGTCTCCTTTCGCTTTATCCTCCTTTTATAACATTCAACTACGAAAACCATAATCTTTGACCTAATTAGGTCACTTTATCTTCTAATTTGCATTCGACTTGCATGCATGCACCTGGAGACTTAAATGAATGCATGCATCATTAAATAATGCTTGGATGGCATGCACGAAGGTGGCCTTTGGCCGCGGTGGCCCTTCTTGACCTAATAATGATGCGCTAGATTTTCTATGGATGGCATCAGTCCTTAGATGATTCCCTAACTGTTAGTAACTGCTCAAACCCACAGGAATCACATAGGTTAGCGGTTTCGGTCCTCAAGGCCTAATCAGAAGAGGACATTACAAGGGGGATGGGGAGCAGGCTCGAAAGAGCCTACTCAAAAAAGATTTCCTTTATTATTATTGGTTACAATATCAGCAAAATAAAATATCAAAAACCTCTTGGTCCTTAGACGAGATGAAACCAAGATCTTACAACTTTCCAAAATTTTAAGATTTCAGTCAAAGGGCAGACCCCTGGGGGGATTTGAACGCTCCCGAGGCCACTTTGGAACAGCAGCTTATTTTCTTTTCTATTACACCTGCTAAAACCCAGCATGCATATTAGAATAAAATATTCCCCAAATAACTTTGAGAGTACCTTTGGTTCAGCATACCTTAACTCAAAAAAGACTAACTTAAAACTAGCTAAACAAGTGAAAAAGGAACCAAGGAAAGCAAGCTTTCCATGGGATCTTGGATTTTTGTTTGTGCAGCCAATTAAATATGCATTGATTTCTGGATTTAATCTTTTTAAAACAAAAAATGAAATCTACATCATGCAACCTACGGATTCTGTTTAACTTGCCATGCAAAATGGACGATTTCCCTAAGCTAGATCTAGAATGCTTAATGATACTTTTCAGAAATGAGATCTAGACTATGAGCTTTGAAATAGAAGATATATGTAAGTTTTACTTTAATATAACAGATCCAGATGATAACAAATCTTTTGAACACAGTAACCAGGTAAGAAAATTGAGTTTTTGAAGGAGAAAGAGAGAGAAAGAGTGTTGGAATCCTGGGAATGTTGGGTTTCGGAGTCTGCTTTGGTAGAACATTGAGGGACTATGTCCTCCAAAATATCTTGAATATGAGGAAGATGCAAACTAGCTCAACTTCTTCCACAAGCGAAATCACCTGCAACTTAGAAATCCTTGCACAAACAGATGGTTAAAACATACGTGCTGCTGGAAAAGATAATTGGAAAGCATGCAATTAAAATTAAAATACATGCAACTCCAATAGACCTAAAACAAGAAAACAGTAAGAGAATAAATCAAACTAGAATAAACTCTTACCCTGATAGGAGGGAGCTCTCTCCTTCAAGGCCAACAATTAACCAGCAAAAGCAGAGATAAATAGCATAGATTATACCTTATAAGCATTTGACAATCACCATCCACAGATGAATAGCATTACACCATAGATATTTCCTCCAAAGCTTCTTTATTCCAAAATAATAAACAATAACAATAGTACAATAGAAACAACACCTCAATCCCAGTTCTAACTAGCTTGTAAGAGGCAGCCTGAGCTTTATTTATACAAAAAAAAGGAGATCCAGCCCAGGGGGGCACAAATCCCAAGGAGACATACCACTGCAGCTGAAGGAGAGTCCATTAATTCCGATCTGAAGTTGAACTAAGATTCCAGTGATCCTACTTATCAATCAGGGGGCTGATTGAGCTGACACATCAACCCACAGACTGACACATTAATCTACAGAGCTTCCAGGAGATCCCACACGTGTCGAGGAGAGAGAGAGAGGGTGTTAGAATTTCATCATTAAGCTAGCATTATATTAGGATCTTTACTGAGAGAATAACAAGCACAGCAATCAAACACAAGAGACAATGAACATATTTTTTATCCTCAAGGAAACCATAAATGGTGAAAACCCCACAACTTCCTCAGAGATAGAATCAGCACCAAAAGTAGAACCCAAAATAGTAAGTCATCTCCCAATAGCAGTAACCTTCTTCTTGTCTAGCCCCAGTGTCTTCTCCTTCCTCAACTATGCGCTACACTTGAGTGTGTATGAGTTGTGTAATAAATAAAGAGTCCAGCTCTCTATTTATACTAATCCCTACATGACAATAACCCTACTAGGGCCGACCTCACTAGGAGAGTCTAATAACCCTAGTGCCCTAGAACTACGGGGACTTTAACCCTTAGACAATAGGTGGGTTACCCACAATGACTTAACATTACTTGTTTACATGATAGGCCTTCTCGATAGGAACATCAAGGCATGACATAACTCAAGTACATCCCGGAATAAACATCAAGTTACAATATATAAGAAATACAAGTGAAATACATTCCGAAGTTACATATACATCAACACTCCCTCTTAACTAGGAAGGTATTCTTTCGACACAATTTTCAGCACAAGCCTTCTTCTTTGTATCTTCTGGATCATCCTCAAGTCCTCATCATCTTCAAGTCTTCTTCATCTTCAAGTCATCTTCATCATCGGATCTGGATCATCACTCAATCTGGATCATCACTGGATCTAGATCATCACTTGATCTGGATCATCACTGGGCATCATCACTAGATATGGATCATTACTCAATATGGATCATCACTGCTGGATCATCACTGGATCTAGATCATCAATCAATCTAGATCATCACTGGGTCATCATCATAGGTGCTATCTCTTTATTATTCTTATCATAGGAACCTCTACAGAGCCAGTCCTTTTTCATACTGGATGTATCATCACAGAGCTAGTCCTTTTTCACACTAGATGTGGCATCACAGAGCTAGTCCTTTTTCATACCAGATGAAGCATCACAGAGCTGGTCCTTTTTCATACCAGATGTGGCAGCTACTCAGAGCTAGTCCTTTTTCATAATAGATGAGTGTTCACAGATCTAGTCCTTTTTCATACTAGATGAGGCATCACAGAGATGGTCCTTTTTCATACCTGATGAGGCATCACAGAGCTGGTCCTTTTTCATACTAGATGTGGCAGCTACTCAGAGCTAGTCCTTTTTCATACTAGATGAGTCTTCACAGAGCTAGTCCTTTTTCATACTAGATGAGGCATCATAGAGCTGGTCCTTTTTCATACCAGATGAGGCATCATAGAGATGGTCCTTTTTCATACCATATGTGGTAGCTACTCAGAGCTAGTCCTTTTTCATACTAGATGAGGCATCACAGAGCTGGTCCTTTTTCATACCAGATGAGGCATCACAGAGCTGGTTCTTTTTCATACCAGATGTGGCAACTACTCAAAGCTATTCCTTTTTCATACTAGATGAGTCTTCACAGAGCTAGTCCTTTTTCATACTAAATGTCTCTTCATAGAGCCAGCCCTTTTCCATGCTGGATGTGGCATCCACACATATACCTGACAATGGAAGGAACCAATCCTCTCACCATGTAGGAAGGGCACAACACTTATATCTAACCATGGAAGGAACCAATCCTCTCACGATGTCAGAAAGGCTCAGCACGGACACATCACTTCCTCTTGGGAGGAATCTCGATCTGGAGAACACCAAGCTTCTCCCTGAAGTACTCAAACTTCACCCTAGCCAATGGCTTAGTCAACACATCAGCTATCCATTCGTTCGTCGCAACATACTGGAGCTTCACTGCTCCTCTCTACACCATATCCCTGATATAGTTATACTTGATCTCGACATGCTTCGACTTGTCATGGAATACTGGATTCTCTGACAACTTTACACAACTCTGGTTGTCACAGTATATACAAGTAGCGTCTTACTGGAGATTTAATAAATCAGACAGTAGCTTCCTCAACCATACTGCCTCACAACTAGCTGAACAGGCTGCAACATACTCTGCTTCCATTGTACTCAGTGCCACACAAGATTGCTTCCTGCTAAACCATGAGATCACACATGATCCCATACTGAAGCAACACCCTCAAGTGATGTTCCTATCGATGGCACTTCCTGCCCAATCTGAATCAACATAACCCTCCAGGTTAATCTTCTGATCAGCCTTATGCTTGATCCCATAATCAACCGTACCCTTCAGGTACCTCAGAATATGCTTTGCAGTAGTCAAGTGAACATGTCTCAGATGTGTCAAGTATTGGCTCAAGGTGTTCACAGCAAAGCAGATATCTGGTCTTGTGTTCATCAGGTACATCAAGGACCTAATCATCTGACGATACATCATGGCATCAACTATCTCTGATGAAGCATCACTCAATAGCTTCAGGTTTGATGCCATAGGTGTGGTTAATGTCTTGCAATCCATCATCCCAAATCTCTTCAGGATCTCTACCGCATACTTCCCTTGTCCAAGGAAGATTCCATCTATAGTCTGCCACACCTCCATACCTAGGAAATAATGCATCATTCCCAAGTCCTTCATCTTGAACTCAGCAACAAGCTTTCTCTTCGTATCGGCAATCAACCCATCTATACCTGTCACAAACATATCATCTACATATAGTAGAAGCATCATCGGGCTTCCATCTTCCACCTTGTAGTAAAGGTTGGAATCCATTTTACTCTTGGTAAATCCCAAACTAGATAGAAAGCTGTCAATTCTACCGTACCATGTCCTAGGTTCCTACTTCAAACTATACATGGCTTTCTTCAATCTACACACATGATACTCCCTGTCATGTGTCTCAAAACTAAGTGCATGTTCCACATACACTTCCTCTTCTACTACACCATCCAAGAAGGCAGTCTTGACATCCATTTGGTGTATCTTCCATTTCATCACTACAGCCAAAGCAAGTACCGATCTGATGGAAGTGTATCTGGCTACAGGTGCAAAGGTTTCTTCATAGTTTATTCCTTCTTTCTGAGAGAAACACTGAGCCACAAATCTTGCCTTATACTTTTCAATGCTACAGTCTGCAACATGCTTGATCTTGTAGATCCACTTGGAAGTTACAACTGACTTCCCTTCTAGTCTTGGGACAACATCCCAAACATCATTCTTCATGATCAATTGATACTCTTCGATCATCTCATCCTTCCATTCTTTCTGTTCTGCCGCTTCTTCATACTCTGAAGGTTCTTTATCAATAAAGTCACATAGTAAAGCTACATAACTAGAACGGGAACTGGTTCTCTTTCTTTCTCTGAGATTCTCTTTTGGAACCCCATATATTTTCACACCTTGGATAATCTCTCATACCCAAGCAGGTTTCCTCTTGTGAGGATTCTTCTCCTGTGGTGGATCTACAGGTCTTTGTGGTTCTTCAAATTATCGATCTTCTTCTTGAGTTTCTTTGTTCATGATTGTATCATGAATTCTGGGAGCTTTTGCTTCTTCAGGTTCTTCAGCAGGTTTCTTTCTGGATTTGATGTAGGCTGAATCTTCGTCAAATGTTACATCCATGCTGATGTCAATCTTCTTGAACCCTGGGAAGTATATTCTGTAAGCCTTCGAGCTTTCAGAGTATCCCACAAATATACCTTTCTTTCCTGAAGGATCTAATTTTTTTCTCTTCTCTTTTGGAATGTGTATGTACACAGGACAACCGAATATTTTGAGATGGCTGACTTCTGGTTTCTTGCCAAAGAAGACTTCTTCAAGAGTCTTATTCTCGAGTACTCTATGTGGAGTACGGTTCTGTACATACACTGATGTTCTGGCTGCTTCTTCCCAAAGATGCATAGGAATATGTTGATCATGAAGCATAGCTCTTGCAGCTTCCATGATATTTCTATTCTTCCTCTCTGCAATGCCATTCTGTTGTGGATTATAAGGAGTAGACAACTCCCTCTTAATCCCTGAGTCTTTACATAGTTCCTTAAACTCATTTGAAGTGAATTCTCCACCATTGTCTGATTGAAAATTCTTGATCTTCTTTTCAGTATGGTTCTCGATCAAGGCTTTGAATTCCTTGAACTTGCTGAACACTTCATATTTATTCTTCATGAAGTAAATCCATGTCTTCCTAGAAAATTCATCAATAAAAGAGACATATTACACATTCCTACTTAGTGATCTTGATGACATTGGTCCGCATACATCAGAGTGGATAATTTCCAAGATTACTTTTTCTTTTCTTTCACTACTTGGAAATGTATTCTTTGTGTTCTTTCCTTTTGCACATCCTTTGCAAACCCCTTCATGTTTTGCTTGAATTTCTAGAAGACCTTCAATAGCTTTACTTGCAAGTGGTAATGCTCTATAATGCACATGTGCAAGCCTTCTATGCCAAAGTTCATTTGATTTGTTTGGCCCTTCAACTTGTATAGACCTCCTTCTTGTTCTCCAATCACTATTGCATCGTCAAAAAGTCTTTCCCTTTGGCCACATAAGAACTTGGCCATCTACAAAATCAACCCTCATTCCTTTTGCATCCAATGCATATATGGAGAGAAGGTTCTTGTTTAGTCCTAGAATAAATAATACATTCTTCATGTTCAAAGACTTTCCCAAGTCTAGTTTATTGGAGGATTCACCACTACCTTTTATTGGATATTCGTAGTCATCCCCAAGTTTCACCTTAGGAGGTGACTCATGTTCAAATAGCTTCACAAATGATTCTTTGAATCTCGTCATGTGCTTGGAAGCACCACTGTCTATGAGCCAATCATTGCTTCCATGTGAAACAGTTCCTGTGAGAGCGGAGATCAGTACATATTTTTCCTCACTTGAAGAATCATCACTTTCTTGTATAATTCTCTTTGTGGAAGGTTCATCATCCTCTACAACATGGGCATGATTTCTTCTCTTGTTTCCCTTCTTCTTTAGGTTTCTTTTGTTAGGGAAGAATATGGATATGTGACCTTTCAAATCACATGTGTAACATCTAATAGTATTCAAATATTTTCTTGAGTGTGAGATCTTACCTTTGGAGTGATAATGGCTCCTTCTGTTTTTCTTGGAGTGAACTGTGAGAGCTTGATCTTCACTTCCCATATTCTCTTCTCGAGCTGCTATTCAATCTTATTCTTGAGAGCATTCGTCCCATAGTCTGTTGAACTTAACTAACTTCTTTCTGGAATAGATTCCTTGAATGAAAGAGTCCCGTGATCTAGGGAGACCATTCAAGGTGGTCATCACAATCTCTGCATTTTCCACTTCTTCATCTACTGCTTCCATCCAATCCTTGATCTGAGAAACCCTTGTATAGTAAGACTGAATAGTCTCAACATTCTGAATCTTCACATTCTTCAATTGGTTTCTCAGAGTCATCTTCCTATTTATGTTCTTCCCTTCAAACAATTTGGTTAGGGAATCAAACATAGCTTTAGGTGTCTTGAGGGAGGACACCTGTGGTATGAGATGATCCTTGATAGAATCAGCAATGATTCTCTTTGCCATACCCAACTTCTTCTTATGCAAGGCCTTAGCCTCATCTCCCTATGGAACTAGAACCTCCTCATTAATATAGGAGTCCAACTCATTTTCTTCCAGGACCAGGGAGATCCTATACTTCCAAGCTCAAAAGTTATCAGCTCCCTCAAGCTTTTCATCAAGCTTGGTATGATGAGACATCTTAAACTGGGAACCTCAAATGGAAATACAAAATATTTAGATCTTACCAGGTCAAGATGTTGGATCTAGATTTGGATCTGAAATCCTGCAGTGCTGGTTCAATAGCAGATTAGGCTTTTTCTTTTCCGGAGATCTATCCACCCAAATGTCTTGAAATTTATCCCTAACTTCGATTTTGGGGAGGAGATAAATCCAGGCCTAGGCTCACTAAAAAATTCCTCTTCTGTGAAAAGCCCTAATTTTCGGCAGTAGTATTGGGTCCAAAACTGAAAAACCTCAGAATTGGATTATGCTTCGACAGAAAGATGTGCCCTAAGGAGGAGAGTTATTCCACCTTACTTTTGTTAAAAATATGTGGAGGAAGATCCACAAATTAGGAAGGCCTAGTTCCCGCAGCTGCACAGCGTCTTCTTCTTAGGTTAGCTCTGATACCATGTTAGAATTTCATCATTAAGCTAGCATTATGTTAGGACCTTTACTGAGAGAATAACAAGCACATCAATCAAACACAAGATACAATGAACATAGTGTTTATCCTCGGGGAAACCATAAATGGTGAAAACCCCGCAACTTCCTCAGAAATAGAATCAGCACCAAAAGTAGAACCCAAAACAGTAAGTGATCTCCCAATAGTAGTAACCTTCTTCTTGTCTATCCCCAGTGTCTTCTCCTTCCTCAACTATGCACTACACTTGAGTGTGTATGATTTGTGTGATAAATAGAGAGTCCATCTCTCTATTTATACTAATCCCGACATCACAAAAACCCTACTAGGGCCGACCTCACTAGGAGAGTCTAATAACCCTAGTGCCCCAGAACTGCGGGGAATTTAACCCTTAGACAATAGGAGGGTTACCCACAATGACTTGACATGACTTGTTTGCATGATATACCTTCCTGATAGGAACATTGGGGCATGACATAACTCAAGTACATCCCGGAATAAACATCAGGTTACTATAAATAAGAAATACAAGTGAAATACATTCCGAATTTACATATACATCAACAGAGGGCACAATTCCCCATAAATGATGCTGAAGTTCAACCATGGATCTGTCCATATCACCTCCTTCAGTCAAGGATTTGTCAGATCCAGTCAATCTGGTTTAGATCTGACTTATTTCAATCAAATCGGCTAAGAATCCACTGATCTAGGATTTTGGATTTGCTCCATTATTCATCAATTTATTAATTAAAATAATCAATAGTTGATTTTTTGGGGCTTTCTGACCTGAGTGATGGAAAATCACTCAAAACTAGGAAATAGTGGGTCTATAGGTTTACTGGGTGCTCTTAGCTTGAAAATGAGCACCTACATGACTGAATCTGACCTCCGAGCCCACTTTTATTACAAAACCAATTTTTTAAATTAAACTATTAAAAAATAGCCTAAGTTTTGGAAAAAATAAATTTTAATAAAAAACACTGAAAAAATTTTAAAAATTTAAAAATCTAAAAAACCTTGGGGGACTTAGACGTGTTCATATGACTCAACCATAATGTCTAGCATGTTTATACATTGACACATAGACTCTAATAACCTCAATAGGCCTAAATTCCAAGCCGACCACCCAACTTTGGAGGTATTGAGTGAAAAACTCAGAAATTATCAGTCGTTTATTCAACAACCAACAATAACTATTAGAATAATCAACCCATAGTTTACCCATTTAGACATTAATGTAATTATTTATGTCTTATTAGCCTAGTTCATGTGTCCCACCTTGTGCAAGTTGTCTTTTACCTATCCATAGTGGTCAAACTTGCCTCATTTGACTCATGTAGCGCATGGGAAAGCCCAAGGAATCAAATCTGCTTATTCCTGGCCTCCTAGGCACCCTTCTGCTTTTTCTGCTTTATTCCCTGCTTTTTCAGTGTTTTAAGGCAAATAAGAAAGATAGACTAGGTGAGGTGAACTAGTTTTTTGTCCTCTTCATCCTCCACTCTTTTCTCCATGAAAAAGCATGTATGAGTTTCCATTCCACCACTCTTTAGCTTGCCTAAGCCATTTTTCCAATTCGTGAGCTCCATGACAGATTTGGGATCAGCTTTTTACACCTATGGGGGATTTGCTTATTTTTAGTAAGCCTGCTTTATGCTAGATTCGAATTGCTCCTCATGCATTCGAATCCCTGATGTATGTTATTTATTCAGCAACCTATGTTATTACAGGGTTGGCTATTGTACACTGATTTAATACAGTTTAGTGTTCAGCTCCAATTTTCAGTCTCTTTCTGAGTGATTTTGCATGTTCAATTGTTAATTATTGTGAGTAAAATTAATCTATCACCTGGTTCAATTTCCACATGGTATAAGAGCCATTGTAGATTGTTTCTCTCCTTCAAAAAAATTTTTGCAGGTTCGACATCAGTGACTGGGAGCCTTCTACTGACAGTCGGGACAGATTTTCTAAGCTATGGATCAATCACAGAAAACTATCTTGACTCCCTTCAATTTATTTGAATGGAAAGCAGAGATGGAGATACTGTTGAGAGTGAAAGGCCTCTACAGGGTGACTATGGCAACAAAAGCAGATCCCAATGTAGCTGCAGAGAAGATAAAATGGCACAACAGGAGGGATGAGGCTTATGGCCTCCTGTGTCTGAGTATTTCTAGAGACCTCCTTTTCCATCTCAATGGATTAACATCACCGAATGAAGTATGGGAGAAGCTTGATGATCTTTTTGGAAAGACAAATGAGATGAGGGGACATCAAATCGAAAATGAGCTGATTTCTCTGAGTCCAACGAGCTTTGAATCCCTGCAGCTATATTTCTCCAAGTTCAAAGCACTAGTTTTGCAGCTGAAACAGTGTGGTATCGAAAAGAAAGATGATCAGCTCGTACTGGCCATCCTCTCGAAGCTGGGCCCTGATTATTCAGTGTTTGTTTCGACCTTCTATGCCAAAA
>LPNX010144870.1:101925-161215 GCA_001517045.1 Pseudotsuga menziesii | reverse complement strand
TGGAATCTCTCACACAAGAACAGGACAAGCTGGTGATGATGGGCACCATCAAACCATCCAAAGATCAAGCTTTGATTGCTAGAGATTCAAAGGTGGATTCAAAAAGAAAAAATAAAGCTAAAAAGCCACCTGAGCAAAAGAGAGACAAGAAATAGTCTCCGGAGGATCCACAAGGTCCCAAGAAGAACTACCAGAAGAAGAAAAACAAAGGTGAAATGAACAAGTGCGCATACTGCAATAAGGGAAATCACTCTGAAATATCTTGTATGAAAAAGTAGATAGACATGCTGACCCAACTCCTGGAGAAGAATGGCATCTCCCTTCCAGAAAGCTCAAAGAATAGAGAAGGAGGATCAAGTTCAGATGACAGAGAGAGAGTCCATGCTCTAGTTGCTGGCACATCAAGCTCACCTAGTTTTATCATTGATTCTGGAGCTTCAAGACACATGTTTTCGACTAAGGAGGCCTTCTCCTCACTGGACAAGTCGAAAGGACCATCTATAGTACTGGGAGATGACTCTCTCACTGAAATTTTAGGCAAAGGAAGGATAGATCTTGATCATGGTCAGTTCAGCAATGTGTTTTATGTGCCTGGTCTTGCCTCCAACCTCCTATCAGTGTACCAGATGACCCACACTGGGTCTCCTAAGAAGGTCATATTCTCCCCCGATGAATTTGAGATCACAAAGATTTCAACTGGTAGAGTTATTGCAAAAGGAGTTGCGAATCATGCTCAAAAGGTATACATGTTCTCACACTTCCTACCTTACTCAAACCCCTCTTCTCTTCTGATTCATGCTAATGAAGCAAGCAAGATTTGGCATGAAATATTTGGCCACCTAAACTACAAATATCTTTCTGATCTTAGTGAAAAAGAGATGGTCATAGCGTTTCCCAAGATAATTTTCCAAAGGAGTCTGCCAAGGTTGTATCCTAGGAAAACACCCAGAGCACAAATTTGAGAGAGCTAGTCATGAGAGAACCGCTGCACCCCTCGAGATGATCCACGGTGATGTTGCTAGCCCATTCCCTCATATGTCCATTAGTCAGGCCAAATATGCATTAACTTTCATTGATGACTTTTCCAGGTATTGCTGGGTTCACTTCCTGAAACACAAGTCTGAAGTTTTTGGCCTATTCAAAGTCTTTAAGGCTTTGGTTGAAAACAAGTCTGGAAGGAAACTCAAGGCCCTCAGATCTAACAATGGTGGTGAGTATTTCAAGTCTGAGTTTATTAATTATTGTGCAGATGCAGGTATTCAGATGCAGCATTCTATCCCTTACACACCACAGCAAAATGGTGTTGCTGAGAGGAAGAACAAATTACTGAAGGAGATGGCAACATGCATGATGGAGGCCAAAACTTTGCCACCAAAGTACTGGGCCGAAGCTATCAACTGTGCAGCCTGTATTCATAATAGGGTGCCTCACAAACAGCTTGAAGGCATGACTCCTTTCGAAGCATGGAGTGGGCACAAGCCAGATGTGACCCATTTCAGGATTTTTGGCTCAAAGGCTTGGGCTAGAATTCCAACAGAGAAGAGGAAGGCTTTGCAGCCCCAAATCCAAGAGTGTATTTTTGTTGGATACTTTAAAGATTCAAAAGGGTACAAGTTGATAAAATTGAGCACAAACAAAGCCTTCATTGAAAGGTGTGTTCAGTTTGAAGAAGAACCCCTTGCAGCAGTGGAAGTTGGTGAAGCCTCTTCACCACCTGAACCTCAAGAAGTAAGTAAAGAGTTTGTTGAACATGATGATTCTGATTTTTCTGATGGAGATGAGTTTATTGCAGACCCTAACATCCCTACAAGGCCAAAATGGGAAGCCAAGACACTACATGCAGTAGGTGAGCTAGCTGGGGATCCCAATGACCCAAGAAGGACTAGATCTCAATTTGAGAGTGGTCTGTGCATGAAGGATCCTATGTTTGCTGAAAAATGCTATTTGATGGTGGATTCTGATCCTCAAACATATGAAGAATCAGCAGGACATCCAATATGGCAAACAGCCATGAAGGAGGAGTTCAGCTCACTCCAGAAGAGCAACACATGGGAGCTAGTGGATCTTCCCCCAGGGAGAAAACTAGTACAGTGTAAGTGGGTATATAAGACCAAATTTGCTGCTGATGGTTCACCACTGAAGTAAAAGGCCAGATTGGTAGCCAAGGGCTACTCACAGGTTCATGGCATAGATTACAATCAGACTTTTTCCCCAGTGGCAAAGATGGATTCCATCAGTCTAGCCTTAGCCATTGCAGCCTCAAGGCAATGGGAGGTACATCACATGGATGTAAAATGTGCCTTCTTGAATGGAGATCTCACTGAGGAGATATATATGCAGAAGACTCAAGGTTTTGATACTAACCCTTCTCTTGTGTGCAGGTTGAGAAAGTCATTGTATGGGCTAAAGCAAGCCCCCAGGGCTTGGTATGCCAAGATCGATAGCTTCTTGCTATCACTGAATTTTGTTCGGTGCAAATCAGATCCAAATGTCTATTTGAAGTTAGTTAAGGGTTCATTAATGATAATTGTGTTATATGTTGATGATCTCCTCATTATAGGAAGCTCACAGGCTGAGATTGCTTCCTTAAAAGGAGCTATGAACCAAGCCTTCTCCATGACAGATTTGGGGCTCTTAAGTCAATTTTTGGGGCTTGAGATTGCTCAAACCAAAGCTGGAATCAAGGTGCACCAGTCCAAATATGCCTTGGAATTGCTGAACAAATTCAGAATGAAGGATTGCAAAGCAAGCAAAACTCCTTTCCTTTCAAGAGTGAAGCTGGAAGAAGCTGATTCTTCACCTATGGTAAACAATACACTGTATAGGCAATTGATTGGATGTTTGTTATATTTGACACATACTAGACCTGATATTTGTTATGCAGTAAGTGTGGCTTCTATATTCATGGATCAGCCTCAAGAGATCCATTGGAAAGCAGCCAAAAGGATCCTTAACTTTGTTCAGGGAACAAGGACACATGGGATCTTCTATAAAGCAAAATCCGATCTTGATTTGATTGGATTTACTGACAGTGATTGGGAAGGTGATAGCATAGACAGAAATTACACATCAGGATATGTGTTCATGCTTGCAGAAGGTCCAATCAGCTGGTCAAGCAAGAAACAGAGTGCCATTGCACTCTCATCTACAGAAGCAAAGTACAGAGGAGTTGTTAATGCAGCAACTCAATGTTTATGGTTGCAGGGTTTACTTGGAGAGTGTGGCTTCGAACCAGAGTAATCAACTACCATCTACTGTGATAACCAGAGTACCATTCGAATCTGCAAAGATCCAGTTCAGAAGCAGAGAACCAGACACATTGAGATCCATATGCACTACATCAGAGAACTTGTGCATGATGGCACCATTCACCTACTCTTCTGTTCATCTTCAGAACAAGTAGCTGATATCTTCACCAAAGCATTTTGTGAGAAGACCTTCAGCAATCTCAAATCATTGCTGGGGATTGCTGATCATGCTGTGAAAGCATGAGTGGAGACAGGATTCTACAATTTTGTTTTACAATCCATGTTTAAGGGAGGATTTTCCCAAGTTGGTTTTGCCTCTTTCCTTGTTTAAATGGACATGCAGTATGTAAAGGGTGACTAAGCCTTGTTGCTAGGCCCTATAATTTTCTGATATATTACTCATAAGTCAGTCTTAAGGGGGGGTGTTAGAATAATCAACCCATAGTTTACCCATTTAGACATTAATTTAATTATTTCTGTCTTATTAGCCTAGTTCATGTGTCCCACCTTGTGCAAGTTGTATTTTACCTATCCATAGTGGTAAAACTTGCCTCATTTGACTCATGTAGCACATGGGAAAGCCCAAGGAATCAAATCTGCTTTATTCCTGGCCTCCTAGGCACCCTTCTACTTTTTCTGCTTTATTCCCTGCTTTTTCAGTGTTTTAAGGCAAATAGAAAAGCTAGACTAGGTGAGGTGAACTAGTTTTTTGTCCTCTTCATCCTCCACTCTTTTCTCCATGCAAAAGCATGTATGAGCTGCCATTCCACCACTCTTTAGCTTTCCTAAGCCATTTTTCCAATTCGTGAGCTCCATGACAAATTTGGGATCAGCTTTTTACACCTATGGGGGATTTGCTTATTTTTAGTAAGCCTGCTTTACGCTAGATTCGAATTGCTCCTCATGCATTCGAATCCCTAATGTATGTTATTTATTCAGCAACCTATGTTATTGCAGGGTTGGATATTGTACACTGATTTAATACAGTTTAGTGTTCAGCTCCAATTTTCAGTCTCTTTGTGAGTGATTTTGCATGATCAATTGTTAATTGTTGTGAGTAAAATTAATCTATCACCTGGTTCAATTTCCACAATAACCAAGTGAAAAAACACTCTAGGATGATCGGATTGACAAATAAAGTCTAAGAGACCGAGTCTTTTACAAACACTATCATGCTAGAACATTTATTACAACTCCCCACAGGTGTATGGACATGTGATATAGTACAACAAAGTTTCCCAGAATCAAGACTGAAGGTCTTCTTAAGTCCGAACAAGTTATCATTGTCCAGTTCACCAGGCTCACTCAATAAAAAACCACTAAGTACAAATTAGGTGGTAACACTTCTACTACCTTCCTTATGCATCTTTTCAAAATTATTCTTGTGTCTTACTCAAATTGCTACATTGGGCACAAAATTCATGTCTTGGATTTACTTGATTCGACTTCATCTGTATGAAAACAATGAGCAAAAATTGCTCTCAAAACATATTAAAATTTTTCTGAGTTTGTGTTTTTAGTTATACTTTCTCCAGAACTCAAAATCAAATCAAAATGTTGCATCATTTCATTCCACATGCCAAGATCAATCATGAACATATGAGTTATGAGTAAACCATCTTTGAACCTGCTCGCATGTGCCATATGTAATGTAGCCTCCAATAAACCTTTACTGGAATCTATTTTCAGGAAAAGTTTGTAATTCATAACAATGAGAGGTGCATCATGTTGAAGCTAATGAAATCACTGTAATCAGAAATATTCTCCATTTATATGCTACATTTTCCTTTTAATATTGATTGTCTTCCATTAGCATTGGTGTAAACAACCATATAAAAAAAATTCACAATTGCAATAGAGGTTGCCACAAAAATTCCATGCTATTACCCAAGATAACCACTTTCATACTCTCATAGACCACTTTCTAATAATAACCAAAAATCATGAAGAAAAATACTTTTCCAGAAAACAACCATGATGTTCAAAGAGATTAAATGCTCTTGAACCAATTCTTACATCAGAATTGCTAATACATGATTGTCCTCAAAATCTAATAGAGTTTGGAGTTACAAATGCTATGATGCTCATGATGATTAAAACCAATGTATGCATTAATGAATCATGAATCAAATAACTCATACCTTTGACTTCCCACCTTCTTGTATGACAACATGTGCTTATGAAGAAATGGCTTCTGCAAAAGTTTATTCTGTTGTAGGTTCTTGTGGAGATTTTTTCTTTCTTTCAGTAGTGGCCTCCATTTGCATCTTCTTAGTATTTCATGTGAATTATGATTAAATAAAGGAAAAACAAGCATACCTAAACCTACCTATGAAGTCCTTGATATATGTAGTAACATTTGAAAGGCAAGAGATCTAATATGTCCACAATGATGTAAAGCTTTGCAAGATGGATCAGTGTGGATTATGGACATGTAGTATGATGTAGATCTGGAATATCCGTTTGATGTAACAATGAATCGTGAAACCTTATTCAGAGAGGAACTTGGAAATATTTATTCAAAGAGCAACTTGGATGGAATTACTTATTTCTTACTTTATTTTCAAACCTTGTCCACCAGCAAGCTGGTTTTCAAACAAGGTTTGTTTTATTGCGCCCATAGGATTTTTACAATCAAAATTTTATTATTCCCAAGAAATACCTTCCAGCAAGCTGGTTTTCAAGAATTCCAAGGTCTGATTGCGCCTGAGACAGGTTTTCACCATCAACTTTTATTTAGAACTCGGGTAGGAAAATTGGGAAACTTGATGGAATATCAGACGAAATGATCCCACTGGTCATTTGATGGAATATCAGGCCTTGTGGGCGTCGCAACCCAAGGATGAGTGGGTCCATGCTTTTGTTCATACTTTGGACAAGATGCCTATATCTTGGTATGTAGAGGCATAACTACACTGAACCATAACTACCTGGGAGGATCTGTCGATTTTCTTTGCGCATAATTTTAGCTTCCAGGATGCTAACTCTGAGGTCCATAATGCACTCCAACTCATCCTAGATGTCATATTGAAGGTTGTACCAGTTGCATACCCTATAGATCCGCATCTGCAGTGTCATATGCAATCCATGATGAAGTGTTACAATCTATCTGGTGAACCTAAAGATGATGATGAGCTTCGGAATATCAATATTCTTGAATCAGAAGGAAGTCGTGATGTTGTAGCACCAGACATACCAACTAACCCCATGAGTCAGCCACTGAACCTCAGAAAAGTTAACATTCGGATCGAAGAGAACCCGAAGTTTTCTAATATTAGGGACTATTGGGACAACAAAACAATGGCACAGATCATAGATCTGTTGCACAAGTTCCAGGATCTCTTTCTGACACGGTTGTCGAAAATGAAAGGGATAATAGGGGATCTAGGGGAGATGAAAATCCTATTGAAACCAGACGTGAAACCTGTACGAAAAAGGCCCTATCGACTGAAACCACGATACAAATAATTTGTCAAGGCTGATATTGACCAAATGTTGGAAGCTAGAATCATTGAACCTGTCAAAGAATTAGAATGGATAAGCCCTATGGTGGTTCAGGACAAGAAGACTGGCGAGGTATGCATTTGTGTCAACCTAAGAAAGCTGAATGATGCCTATCTGCATGATCTTTTTCCAACTCCCTTTATACATGAGGTCCTTGAAGGGGTAGGTGGTCAGGAGATGTATTCCTTCATAGATGGATTTTTCGAGGATCACCAGATCTGAATCGCAAAGGAAGATCAGCATAAGACCACATTTGTCACTGAATGGGGTTTTTTTCAATATACAGGCATGCCCTTTGGCTTGAAGAATGCACCAATGATATTTTCTCAGGTGGTTGTTGTTGCATTCAAATATTTCATTTAGAAGCTCTTACAGGTTTACATGGATTATTGGATAGTTTATGGTCTAATTAAGGATCATTTGGAAAACCTAAGATTGATGCTGGAAAGGTGTTGGTATCATCAAATTGAATTGAATTCAAAGAAGTGAATTTTTTGTGCACCATTTGGGATGCTGTTAGGACACAAAGTGTGCAAGAAAGGTCTATTGGTCAACCCTGCAAAGATTGTGTTGATCCTTAGTCTGCCGCTACCAACAAATGTGAATATGCTTCGTGCGATGCTAGGACACACGGGGTACTATTGCAAGTTCATCAAAGGATATGCTGCGATTACTGTCCCTATGGAGAATATTTTAAATAAGGATGATGTATTTGAGTGGAATCAAGAGTGTTAAGGAAGTTTCGACATGCTAAATTCCAAGATGGCGTCGATTCCTATACTTGTATTCCCTGACTGGAACAAGGAGTTCCATGTCCATGTCGACGCCTCTTTTGTTACATTGGGGGTAGTAGTTACACTACCAAGCGAGGGAAACTTGGATCATCCAATCACATTTGCAGGTAGGAAGCTGTATTTTGCTAAAAGAAATTACATAACCACTGAAAGAGAGGGCTTGGCCATGGTCTACGTGCTATAGAATTTTGGGCACTATCTGTTGGGCAGTCACTTCAAAATGTTCATGGGCTACTCCGCTTTGCAATACCTGGTCAATAAGCCTATATTAGGGGGGGAGATCTGTCAATGTCTGCTACTTTTTCAAGAATTTAACTTTGAGATAATTGTGAAGCCAGGATGGTTGAATGTTGGCCCTGATCATTTGTCCTACATTGAGACAGGAGAAGAACCTACCAATATTGATGATAGATTTCATGATGCACAAATGTTATGGGTATATATCGAAGATGACCATTATGCTCCAATCATTCAGTTCCTAGAAACTGGAGTTGCCCCAGAAGACCTGTCGACTAGTCGAAAGAAGACGTTGGTAGTGAAGGCTTCGAATTTCCATTTGATTTCTAGGAAATTATACAAACTGGGACCAAATGAAATCTTGTGATGGTGCATCTTACCGCATGAGCAAGGACTTATTCTAGTAGAAGCACATGCAGGAATCGTGGCATACCACTATGGAGGAAGGGCTACTATGCGTAAGGTGTTGCGTGTTGGTCTATGGTGGCATACTTTACATAATGATGTGGGAGATTATGTGCAGAGTTGCGATGTCTATCACCGAGTCAGCAAACCATCACGATGGGATGAGCTACCGCTTGTGCCATAGGTAACTCTACAACCTTTTAATAAATGGGTTGTGGACTTTGTAGGTCCAATTAATCCACCAGGAAAGAGGACTAGTGTGCAGTACATCATTACAGCAACTAACTGTCTGACAAGGTGGGCAGAGGCTGCACCAGTCGCAGACTACACCACTGCAACAGAAGCAAAGTTCATATTCAAAAATATTGTGACACTATTTGGGTGTCCTAGGATATTGATGAGTGACCAGGGCAATCACTTTATCAATCACATGGTGAGAGAACTAACTGATGAGTTGCACGTACAGCATAAGAAAAGCACACCATACCATCCCCAAGCGAATGGGACTGTTGAGGCCTCCAACAAAATATTGGTAACCGCGTGTACAAAGGTATGCAATGCTAATCATGATGACTGGAATTTGAAAATTCCAGCGATACTATGGGCATATCGCACCACTTGTAAACGACTGACAAGACAAACATCGTTCAAATTGGTATATGGGAAAGAGGAAGTCATGCCTATGGAATACATTGTTCCTAGTCTGCGTATTGCTTCCGCGACTGGCATGGATAATGTGGAAGCACTAGAGGAGCGCATTACACAGTTGATCCATCTTGAAGAGGACCTCCTTATCGCAGGTTTCCACCAGCGCGTCGAGAAGGATTGACAAAAGGCATGGCTTGATTGCCACATTAAGAATAAGAAATTTACATAGGGAGATTTTGTGTTGTTATATGACAGCAGGTTGATGAAGCATCTAGGTAAGTTACAAATGCACCGGTTATGCCCATATCTTGTTCATTCAATTACTTCTGGGGGTGCAGTTTAATTAAAGAAATTAGATGGTGTGATGTTGCCTAAAATTGTAAATGGTAGTCGCTTGAAGCCCTATAGGATGGGGCCCGAGCCACGCAACGCTTGAGGCACTATGAAAGGGTGGAAAAAAAATTGCGTGGCAGTAGGAGGCTACACCGAAGGGAGAAGGTTGCGACAAGGTGGTC
Source organism: Pseudotsuga menziesii (assembly GCA_001517045.1). Taxonomy (NCBI): domain Eukaryota; kingdom Viridiplantae; phylum Streptophyta; class Pinopsida; order Pinales; family Pinaceae; genus Pseudotsuga; species Pseudotsuga menziesii. Next base: position 151,864 of record LPNX010144870.1, on the reverse strand, counting down.
CGTTGGCACAATGGGGTGTGACAGACCAAAGGTTGCACGTCACCAAGAGGTTGCATTGTAGAAAGAGAGCTGCGACGAGGTGGTCCACCAAACCAAGGTTGTGCGATAGGCAAAGATGGAAGGTCCGTAGGACGCTATGCTAAGAAGATAGGGCCGCAACATACAAAAGGGACGGGGTTGTGCGATAGGAAAGAGCGGCTCGCAGTGTATGGGAGACTCTGTGCCGGTGACCAGACGTCACGTTAATACTCAATAATAGCTATCAAATAAGGAAATGATGGCATGGTTGACGTCATAGTTAATGATAGCAGATCTGAAAGGAAGGGTGGCAGAATCGACGATGTATTTAGCATGTGTATGAGGGATCTAGTCGTAATGATTCCCTGAGTACATCATGATGGAATCTAAGTCCAAGGTAGTGTTATAAACAAAGAACCGGTCACTGTATGAACCTCATTCGGAAGGGTTGTGCTAAACAGAGTTGAAGAAGAGTTGAGTTGAGATGGTGTAGGAAGCTCCACTACGTAAGCCACTAGTGGTTGAAGGAGCAATGCAAACCTCCCTGGATACCAGGAAACCTAGGAGTGATAATGTTGTCTCAACCGGAAGTGATGCCCAAGGTGTGAGTACACCAGTGTGTTCAACGGGAATAGAATTATTTGGCGAAGTCATCCTTGACTATGTTTCTCCCACTCGATCTGAGAGGATGACTCTGATGCCCATACAGAATCCATATGGGACCAGAATTCCTGCCTCATTTGATGAAGTCTGTAGGAATAGGGAATCGGGTCCTTCAGGTAGCACCAGATGAGCCCAGAAGGACCAAGTGGACAGATGTGTCCTGAACTCGACTATAATGAATGACCAAGTGGTCAGATGCGGGGCTTCGGACTGGGTCAATCGATACTTTTTGAAAGGCAACAGCACATGGAGAATGGGGTAGTATTCATCAAAACTGAAGCACAATGGAATTTTCAGTTACATAAGTCTACATTTTTGCTTACATCTGCTGCAATTGACGTTAAAGGAAGCAGTTGTGGCCAAATTGTAAGTCAAAAAATCTGGAAATAGTCACACACTGATGCATATGTGATGGTTTCTGCACTTCAAGATCGAGGAAGACACCATGGCCAGCTAACGTGGCTCGAGGATGAGCCACACGACTATATTGGGGGCCTGTTGGTAGGGGTTCGGGGTAAGTGAGTTTCACAGCACCTCGAAGGATACGCAAGCTCACGCGACACCACGCAGGACCAAATCAATGCGATAGGTAGAAGAATAACTGTTTTTGGAATTTCTTATGCAATTTTGTACCGATTGACCATGTTTTGTGGATATAGGTCACTAGTTTGTTAGAAGTTAGTTAGAAGTGGGCCTTCGATGTAAAGGCGCAATCCTATATATAGAATTAGAATTGCAATTGTATAGGATCAGAGAGGAGATCATTGAGGTACAAGATCAATCGATCAATACATTTTTTGTGATCTAATAACTATGTGTGATCTTGTCGCTTCATTTTGTTCTTGAGAAATTTTGGCTCTGTTTGTGTTGACCAGCTATTGAATCTTGGGTTGTGATCATTCTCCTGTTGTGGATAAGTACTGTGTGCCTTGGATCTGTTGCGAAGAAGTAATATGACATGACGGATGTTTCCCTAAATTGATCTTGTCTCTTATTTCTTTCTTGTCTTTATGTGCCGCGATGTCAATGATGGATGTTTAATGAGTCTGTTATACGAATGAATTTCACTACTGCAATGGAGAAGTGAATGATGCAAAATATTAGCGATCTGTTAGTTATGTTGATAGATTCTGTGATGAATGTAGCGATACTAGCTAACTATTCCTGAAGAGTCTGATGATTATGTTGTTGAGTCGTTGATGCCCTGTCCTTCCTTCTTACTTCCAAAACTTGGTTCTGATAGCTCTCCCTCGAACATCGCAGGTGAGACTTCATCTGCTCTGTGGGTGTTGTTGGGAAAGGTGAAACCTGTCTAGGCCGGTGCTCAAGGAGATCGCATTGGTTGGGCATTGACAGAGTGAGAACCCCTGTCGAAGAGGCTTTGTTGGTGGTTTTTTCCCAACAGTTACAAACTATAAAAGAAGATAATGAAATAATTATCAAATATCCAGAGGAATTAAATCAGATACTACTGGATAAAATACATAATGGAGGTAAAGATAAAATAAAAGAGTATGAAAATGATTGTGAAACCATATCATACAAACACAAGGGTAAAAAAAATTTTGATAGTGAGTCTTCTTCAAGAGTTAAAGTAGTGAAAGAGATAGAGGTCCTAAGAAGAGGAAATATAAACCCTATGAAGAGATCTCAGGGGAATTTAAAAAGATAAAACCTCCCATGTTTAACGGGGAAGTGGAAAAGGGTGAAGAAGTAAAGGCTTGGTTATCAAGAATGAAAAAGTACTTTCATATTTATAACTACTTTGATATACTGAAATCTTGAATGGCTATCTACAACCTAACCGGAAAGGCTTATATCTAGTGGCAAGACATAAAAAGAGTTTAAAACCTTAAATAAAAGAATTTAACGAGGAGAGTCTTTAAAAAATACTTTAAAAGGATATTTTTATCTTAACAGTATTATGAAGAATGAGCTAAAGAGTATTATGAACTAAAACTAGGCTCAATGTCAATGAAAGAGTTAAGTAGCAAATTTCTAAGTTTACTAAGATATGTACCATATATAATTGACAAAATCCTAAAATACAGAGATTTCTAAGCTCTTTTCGTACTAGCTTCAAGGACATAATTTAAATTTGATAATATAAAGACCCTTGAAGAGGTAATGAGAAAAGCTAACTTCTGTTACAAATAAAGTAAAAAGAGAGAAAACATACCTAACTGGAAGAATAAGAGAGGAAGTATCCTTGACTAGAAAAGAAAAGGTTTTAAGCCTAATAAAAGCTTCGAAAATAACTCTCAGAATTTCTCTAAGAATAATTATCAAGGGACAGATTTTAAAAGTAAAACACAACAAAACATTACAACACCAAAAGGCAGGGCCATGCCTAATAATTATGTTAAAAACAATGAACCTAAAGAACCCGTAAAGTGTTGGGAATTTCAAGGACCTCACTATGCCAAAGACTGTCTAAACATAAGGAGAAACTATAGCAACATACATACCATTCAGGAGGAGGAAGGGTGACGTAGCAAATGAAATGCCCAGAATTAATGCATCCTTGCAGAAGAGACATGATGATCATCAAACTTCCATGGTGGAAGTACAAGGTATGATACAAAATGAGTCTATTTTTATTCTGATTGACCCATGTGCTAGTTTTATCTATGTATCACCTAGCATCGTAGAAAAATCCAATTTATCCTTGAAAAATTTTGAAAAGTCTTGGTTGGTGTAGTTAGCCACGTGAACCAAAAGAAAAGTAGTTAATTATGTTGAAAGCTGTGAAATGTTTATGAGACAGCTCAAAACTCAAGTAAAGGCAAATGTATTGTCATTAGGATCTTATGATGTTTTAATATGTATGGATTGGCTGGAAATACATCAAGTATTTTTAAATTATTTTCAAAAAAAATTACTTCTTTAAATGATAAAGGAAAAATAAATATGTTGGCAAGGGGTTGGGGTAAGTTGTGCAACATCGCGGATGCTAAACAAGCTCAGAAGACACTGTGCAAGACAAGGATAGCCTGCAAGACAGAAGATGGACTACTTTTGAAGATTTTGTATCAGTTTTTGTACTTTTGGACTATATTTTGTGGATATTGGTCATTAGTTAGAAAATCAATTAAGAGTTAGTTAGAAGTGAACCATGAATGTAAAGGTGCAAGCCTATAAATAGAAGAATTATATATGTTTTTGATATAGGATTTTGGGAATATTTTTAGAGACAAGGCTCTAGATACAGTGTTGATCAAGTGGGGAAATGAGGAGATGAATTTTTATCTATTTTGATCCATGGGTGATTGCATAGAAATAATATGATAAGATGGATGTCAACCTAAATCGTTGTTATCTTTTCTTTTTCTGTCTTTTTGTTCCTGCAATTTTGATGATGAATGCTACAGTGAAACTGAAATATGGATCTATGATGTGATGGTTATTGCTTGTGTCTACAGCTATCTTTTTAGTTATGTCTTCACACTTTAGACATGTTACAGTTGTGAATGAATGATGTACAATAATGAATGGTTCTATTAAAGGAGTTAATCTCATCTGGTCATTAAGCCGATGAATCATCGATGCCATCATCCTTTTCTTTTTTACGAAAACTTAGTTCCGTCAGCCCTCCCTTGAACATCTCGGGTGAGACCTTTTCGACTTTGTGGGTGTTGTTGGATGGGGTAAAACCTATCTGGGCCAATGCTCAGGGATGTCGCAGCGAGTTGAGTGTTGACAGAGTGGGAACCCCTGTCGACTGGGTTTTGTTGGTGAGTGTTGATCCAGCAAATGGTTTCATTGTCGGGACCTTATTGTGGATGAGAGGAGGGGATGTGGCATCCGACGTGATCAGAAACTCAAGAGTGGATGTGGAATCCGACGCGACCAGAAATTCAAGATTGTTTTGATCAGAAGCTGCGACAATTTGCTGAAGCATAAAATCAGAACCTTTGATTGACAATAGACAAATGGATGGCAGAATATGTACATGAAGGTCCGCATGAATATTTTTTCTTTGAGTTTCCCGTCATCTTGTATGAGTGGCTGGCGCAGTTCACATACAAGAAGACAAATTTCCAAGGAGGAGAACCAACATCGTAGACCCCTGAATTGATCCAGGAACTGCAAGAAACTAACAACAGAGCATTGTGAGCTGTTGAGGTATGGATGGATAGTATCCTAGAAGGATATATTACTGAATTTGTCATCCACACTATGAATTCCTACAACGAAGCAGAAAGGGAATTTTTCAACGGGCCCAAAGGTAGGTTTTTATTATCTCTATAGTTTCCAATTAAAATGCTTGTTTGCGAAAAAGGTATACTGAAGATGCACCTAGATTAGAAGAAATCTGGTGTGCAGAGCTAATGGATACCATGACAAAGGGGGGGTGATGAATGGGAAGGTAAGGGGTATATGGGTACAAGTTTTGATGAGACTGTGAGGGAAGCCGAGGAATAAAGTGGTTGTACAAGGGGAGGAGTAAGGTTTCGACAAGAGAAGAGGTAGAGGACAGGGGAAGGTCCTCCTACGATTGAAATGCAAAACCGTGAAGGACAACCAAATTGGACGAAGCGACCCTTTAGTGAAGAAGAGAACAACCAGACCCAGACTACACCGAAGACAGCAGTAAGATCAAAACCTAGCAGCACTGTGCCCCTGACTTCGCGCACTGCTTAAAACTCAAGAATAACCATGAATTCCACGTCCACTTATCCAATGTGTCAGCAGCAATCTAGTAGTCACTCAGCGTTTGCAAGAAGAAGGCCCAGGGTGGCGGTCGATGATACAAAATTACCTTTGTTTTATGGGAATGGGACCAACGATCCCGAGCAGTAAATGTTTCTATGCAAGGCAGCATGGACTGTTAGACAGACCACATATGATGATGTCAAGAAAGGCCAACTAGAGACTACCCTACGGGGTCATGCGCTAGATTGGTACATGAAATTTATACAGGTTCCTACTGGGACCCCTGTAAAAACATTGGATGAAGTCCGGAGGGGACTAGTTGAAGAATTTTGGAAGCTTAAATCTGAGGCACAATACATTACCAAGTTGAAATATATTAAGTTGTTTCCTAATGAGACTATTTGGGACTTTGATCAAAGGTTTAATATGTCGATGGCGCGAGTCAGATTTTCTATGAGTGACGTTCAGGATAAAGAGTAGTTTATCGCAGCCTTGGTACCTCATATCTGGAAACCACTGATCCAACAAAAGACTGTGACGCAGAGAAAGGCTCTAGAAATCGCGATGAAATTAGAGGATTCACCTTTGGGAGAGAAAGTAGTTAGCATGAATCAAATCCAGACGCAGCTGGAAAATTTAACACTTCAGTTAGAAGACATCAAGAAGGTGAAATAGGATCGCAACAATCTTTAGTATAATTGCTGTCATTCAGATGGACACACCAAATACAATTTCCCTAGTTTCCAAAATTATTTGGTATCAGGAGCACCAAACCCATTAAGTTGCAGAAGTGTACCATGGTGTCGCATATGTCAAGTCTATGGGCACCAGCACAAAGAATGTAGCTACATGCATAAGATAGTATCAAAACCAGTCAACCTATATTGTTCCTTTTGTAGATTGGTGGGGCATGAAGACAAATATTGTCGGGAATATGATCTCCTTCAGGACAGAACATATGATTCATACTTTGTGAAAGGCAAAGATCATCACACAATACAGCAACTACAACAACAGCCGTAGGCGTGGGTGGTAAAATCTCGACCACAGCCGCAGTATACACCACCATCGCAGATGCAATTTATACCATCGAAACCGTAGCCACAGTTTGCGCCGCAGCTGCAGTACAATCAAATGGTGATTCCCCAACCGTAGCCATGGTATGTTCAAGATACACACTATGTTCAACAGTAGTGTAATCCCCTGCTGCAACATATGGCTCAATCATATTATCAACAGCAAGGATGATTTCACAGAGGATTCTGCAAAAGAGGAGGAGGCTTTGGAAGAGGAGGCAGACAAGGTCACGGATCATTCCAGTGTTATAATTGTGGGGTATTTGGGAATTACCAAAGAAACTTCCCACACTTGTAGTTCTCATGTACATACTACACTAATATTGACCATACTATTGAGAACTTCCCACAGTTGATTGCAATATGGCAAGCTGGGAATGTACCTCAGTTTCAGAACCAGAACCAAGTGCAAAACCAAAACCAAGTGCAGAACCAAAACCAGCTGTAGAACCAGGATAAACATCAATTTCCACTTCAAACTCAGAATGTGAATCCACCAATAAACTCATTGTTGAACCAAAATCAGCTGATGAATCAGAATCCACTGCTAAACTAGAATCAAGGGCCGACGGTCGCGACAACCTCGGTAGAACCTATAACAAAGGATGTTGATGTTTCCATCATCACTCAAGGAGGTGTGAGAACTAGAGAGGATGGACTCCGACCACAAGTTCAGTTGGTTTAAAAGAAGAAAGCAGTGTTTGATATTGCAACTAAAAAGGAGACATGTTTTGAAACTTAGGATGCGATCGGATGCAATCTTGGTAAGTCACATGTCTATGAAATGCCTTCTGCTTTTGATTCTTCATTAGAGGCAGGACCATCATGGAATCATGGTACCTTGTAGAAATTCTTTGAGAGTTTCTTATCACTGGAAATATATCATGATGCCCTAGTTGATATTGAGAAGTTGTTGCACTGGCCAGGCAGGGAACTGAAGGACTCCACAGTGAATTCTTCACATAAGAAAAAGACAAGTAAGGAGATGTGCATGAATATTCATATTGAAAATTATGAAGTCGATTTTGTCATTTTGGACATAGGGTCAGATGTTAATATCCTCACAAAGTAGACATGGGAAAATATGGGGAGGCCGACATGGGGATGGTCCCCTGTGCAGTTGCGCTTGGCTAATCAGGCTAAGGTGCAACCAATTGGACGAGAATCTAACCTATTCGTAGATGTTGAAGGTATGAAAACATGTGCTGATTTTGATGTAATTGAAATTGTTAATGGTGAAGGCTCCTATCCCGCCCTACTGGGGATTGGATGGGCCAATGATAGTCTAGTGATGATTAACTTTAAGAAGAGAATGATGACCTTTGAGAACCATGATATTATATTCATCGCACCTATGGACCCAAATGAAGGACGGAGATATATTGAACCGATGAAGGATGAATTTTTTTGGGGATGGGATCACACGTACAAAATATTTGAAGATTATATCCACCCAACTATCAATGGGGAAATTGGTTGCCGCAGTGCTAGTTCTGTGTCATCTGATTCTGAAGACGCATTAGAAAATTGGAAAAACTACATGCATGAAATATCATTCAAGAAATGTGGGCTTATCACATAGTCGTTGTGTCATGTCATGACTGAGATTGTTGAACTACCTATTTATGAAGGGTTATCTGAACTATCAGCGTTCTTAACGGAGTTTGAAGAAAAGGTATCAGAACCATACTGATTGTTGGTGATGGAGGAAGCATTGAAAGCTACTCCATCCCGTTAGTGGGAGACCCATAAGAAGACAATTACTAGATGGGAGCAGTGTCGAAGGCTGATGACAATTCTCTTTGGCAACACAGATATGTATCACACTGGAAAGTATGATGGCCAGAGTGACCCTAGCAGCCATTGGATGGAATTCCAAACATTATAGGCATCACGACCAAAGGATGAATGGGTCCATTCTTTTATTCATACCTTGGATGAAATGAAAAGATCATGGTATGTATCTGCAGAGCTACATAGAGAAATAACCACTTGGGAAGAGTTGACGGTCTGTTTCACCCATACCTTTAGCTTTGCAGACGCCAATCCTGAAGGCAGTAATGCACTTCAGATCATCTGGGATGTAGTACTAAAATTTGTGCCAATCACATATCCTATGGATCCACATGCACATTGCCACATGCAGGCAATGATGGAATGCTACAATGTGTCTAACAAACCAAAAGATAATGATGAGCTCTGGAATATCAATACTCCAGAGACAAAAGGGAGTAGGTATGATGCAGCTCTAGATGTACTGACTGATCCCCTGAGTCAGGCGTTGAATATTAGAAAATTTAACATTGGTTTTAGAACAATCAACCCATAGTTACCTACCTTAAACATTAATTTTAATTATTTTTGTCTTATTACCTAGTTTCCTAGATTCCATTCTATGCTATTTGCCTTCTACAAGTACTAGAAGTCAACACATGCTAAAAATGAGTCATGGAGCGCTTGGGAAACATCCTAGAAACCCAATTTAGCATGTCTTTTTTAGTCCAGATCCTCCAAAGTGCATATCAAGTTTTTCTGAAAAGCTGCCTTGTTTTATTCTAATTTAAGGCAAAAGGAAAAGCTAGACTAGGTGTAGTTGACTTATTTTTTTCCCACATCATCCTCCTTCCTTTTCTCCAAATAAAGCATGCATGAATTTTCTTTCCATCCCTCTTTAGCTTCGCCACTTGACTTAGAAAATTCGTGATCATCTTTATAGATTTGGAAACTCCTTTATGCACCTATTGGGGATTTGACTAGATTTAGTATGCATACTTTTTGACTATTTTGAATGGCATATTTATACATTCGATTCTCTCATGTAATTATATATTGAAATAGCCTATTACTTCACAAGTTTGGATATTTTACACTTATTGAATATAGATCAGTGTTATGTTCCAATTTCAGTCTCCTTTGGTGTGAATTTCTCATGTTTGATTAGCAATTTTGTGAGTGTAATTATTCTATCTCTTGGGATAAATTTCCACATGGTATCAGATCCTTTGTAGATCGATTTCTCTCCTTCCTTATTTCTATTGCAGGTTCAACATCTTAACTGGGAGCACATTCTGCTGACTGGAGGGCACAGTTTTTGAGCTATGGACCAATCTCAGAAGATCATCTTAACTCCATTCAATTTATTTGAGTCGAAAGATGAAATGGAGATATTGTTGAGAGAGAAATATCTCTACAGGGTAACTATGGAAACAAAGGGAGATCCCAATGTAGCTGCAGAGAAAATTAAATGGCACAACAGGAGGGACGAGGCCTATGGTCTTTTGTGTCTGAGCATTTCAAGAGACCTCCTCTTCCATCTTGATTGATTGACATCACCTAATGAAGTGTGGGAGAAGCTATAAGAGCTTTTTGGAAATACAAATGAGATGAGAGGACATCAAATCAAGAATGAGCTGATCTCCTTGAGTCCTAGTAGCTTCGAATCATTACAACTCTACTTTTCCAAGTTTAAGGCCCTTATTTTGCAGTTGAAATAGTGTGGGATCGAAAAGAAGGAAGAGAAACTAGTTTTGGCCATACTTTATAAGCTTGGTCCTAACTATTTAGTGTTTGTTTCAACCTTACATGCCACCAAGTTGACAGCTCGAGCCTGGAAGATGCCTAATCTTNTTGGTGATGATGGGCACCATCAAACCTTCCAAAGACCAAGATTTGGTTGCTGGAGATTCAAAGGTGGATTCAAAAAGCAAGAAAAAAGATAAAAATCCACCTAAGCAAAAGAGCAACAAGAACAAGTATCAAGAAGAGCCCTAAGGTTCCAAGAAGAACTCCCAGAAGAAGAAGAACAAAGGAGAAATGAGCAAGTGTGCATACTACAGTAAGGGCTATCATCCTAAGAACTCTTGTATGAAAAAGAAAATTGACATGTTGACCCTCTTCCTGGAGAAGAATAACATCTCCCTTCCTGATTGCTCAAAGAAGAGGGAAGGAGGATCAAATTCAGAGGACAGAGAGAGAGTACATGCCTTGGTTTCTGGCACATCAAGCTCACCAAGTTTCATCATAGACTCTGGAGCTTCCAGACATATGGTTTCGACAAAATAGATATTCTCCTCTCTTGAAATGTTGAAAGGTCTACTAATAGTTTTGGGAGATGACTCTCTCACTGACAGTTTAGGGAAGGGAAGGATTCATCTTGACCATGGTAAGTTCAATAATGTGTTGTATGTTCCAGGTCTTGCCTCTAATCTCTTTTCAGTGTATCAGATGACTCATACTGGGTCTCCAAAGAAGGTCATCTTCTCCTCTGATGATGTTGAAATCACTGATATTTCAAAAGGTAAAGTCATAGCAAAAGATGTTGTAGATCACACTTTGAAGGTATACAAGTTTTCCCATTTTCTACCCTACTCAAACCCCTTTTCTCTCCTGATTCATGCTAATGAAGCAAGAAATATTTGGCTTGAAATATTTGGCCATATTAACTATAAGTATCTTTCTGATTTGAGTGAAAAATATATGGTCATAGGGTTACCAAAGATCCATTTTTCTAAGGGAGTCTGTCAAGGTTGTATCATAGGAAAACACCCAGAGCACAAGTAGGAGAAAGATAGTCATGAGAGAACCTCTGCACCCCTTGAGTTGATCCATAGTGACATTGCTGGTCCATTTCCTCATATGTCCATGAGTCAAGCCAAATATGCATTGACCTTCATAGATGAATTTTCTAGGTATTTTTGGGTTTACTTCCTAAAGCATAAGTCTGAATTTTTTGACCTCTTCAAAGTATTTAGAGCCTTGGTTGAAAACTAGTCTGGGAGGAAACTCAAGATCCTCAGATCTAACAATGGTGGTGAGTATGTCAATTTTGAGTTCATTCAGTAGTGTAAACATGCAGGTATTCATATGTAGCATTCAATCCCTTACACACCACAGCAAAATGGTGTTGCTGAGAGAAAGAACAGATCACTGAAGGAGATGGCAACCTACATGATGGAGGCTAAGAATTTGCCACCAAATTTTTGAGCCGAGGCTATAAACTGTGCATCCTACATCTAGAATTGGGTACCTCATAAGCAGCTTGATGGTATGACTCCTTTCGAATCTTGGAGTGGGTACAAGCCAGATGTGACCCATTTTAGGATTTTTGGCTCAAAGGCTTGGGCTAGAATTCCAACTGAAAAGAGGAAGGATTTGCAGCACCAAAGCCAAGAGTGCCTATTTGTTGGGTATTCTTAAGATTCAAAAGGGTACAAGCTGATCAACTTGAGCACTAACAAATATTTCATTGAAATAAGTGTTCAGTTCCAAGAAGAGCCTTTAGTAGTAGTTGAAGTTCGAGAGTCTTCTTCACCACCAGATCCATTGATTGTAAGTGGAGAGACTAATGAGTTTGTTGATTCTGATATGTCTAATAATGATGATTTTATTATAGATACTAATAGTCCTACAAGACCAAAATGGGCAGCAAATACCATTCATGCAACTAAGGAACTAGATGGAAATCCTAGTGACACTAGGAGGACTAGATCTCAATTTGAGAGTGCCCTTTGTGTGAAAGATCCTCTATTTGCTAAGAAGTGTTATCTGATAGTTGAATCAGATCCATATACATATGAAAATGTAGTAGATGATCCAATATGGAAAACATCCATGAAAGAAGAATTCAGCTCGCTCCAAAAGAACAACACTTGGGAACTGGTTGATCTTCCCCCGGGGAGGAAGCTAGTTTAATGTAAGTGGGTTTTCAAGACTAAGTTTACTACTGATGGTTCACCTTTGAAATATGAGGAAATATTGGTAGCCAAGGGATACTCAAAAGTACATGGCATTGACTACAATGAAACATTTGCACCAGTGGCAAAGATGGACTCCATAAGGCTAGCTCTATCCATTGTAGCTTCGAAGCAATGGGAGGTACATCACATGGATGTGAAGTGTGCTTTCCTAAATGGAGATCTCACTAAAGATATTTACATGCATAAATCTGAAGGGTTTGTTTCTAAACCATCTTTAGTGCAGGTTAAAGAAATCATTGTATGGGCTCAAGCAAGCCCCTAGGGCTTGGTATGCGAAGATTGATGGCTTTTTGCTATCACTAAGTTTTGTTCGATGCAAGTCTGATCCTAATGTCTATTTGGAGCTGATTCATGGTTCTTTGATGATTATTGTCTTGTATGTGGATGACCTTCTAATTACAAGAACTTCAAATAAATAGATTTCCTCCTTGAAGGATGCAATGAACCATGCATTTTTTATGACAGATTTGGGTTTGTTGAGCCAATTCTTGGGTCTCGAAATCGCTCAACCCCAACATGGAATCAAAGTACATCAAACCAAGTATGCTCTACATTTTTTGAACAAGTTCAACATTAAATATTGCAAGCCAAGCAAGACTCCCTTCCTTTTAGGAGTTAAGCTTGAAGAAGCAGGTACTTCTCCTATGGTAAATAATACACTATATAGGCAGTTGATTGGGTGTTTGCTTTATGTTACACACACTCGACCTGATATATATTATGCAGTTAGTGTGGATTTGAGATACATGGATCAGCCTCATGAGATCCACTAGATAGCATCCAAAAGGATCCTAAACTTTTTTCAAGTAACAAGAACTCATGGGATCTTCTACAAATCAAAATTTGATCTTGATTTGATTGGGTTTACTAACAGTGATTGGGCAGGTGACAACATAGATCAAAATTCTACATCAGGATATGTGTTCATGCTTTTAGAAGGACCAATCAGCTGGTCAAGCAAGAAGAAGAGTGCCATAGCACTCTCATATACGGAAGAGAAGTATAGAGGAGTTGTAAATGCAGCAACTCAATGTTTGTTGTTGCAGGGGATACTTGGAGAATGTGGCTTCGAATCAGAGTTTTCAACTATTATCTACTGTGATAATCAGAGCACCATTCAAATCTTCAATGATCCAATTTAGATACAGCGAACCAAGCACATTGAGATCCATATGCATTACATCAGACAGCTTGTGCATGGTGGCACCATTGATCTACTCTTATGTGCATCTTCAGAACAAGTACCAGACATCTTCACCAAAGTTTTTTGTGAGAAGACCTTCAGCAATATCAAATCACTAATGGGTATTGCTGATCATGCTGTGAAGCATGATTGATGACAAGATTTCCGAAAAAAAAAATTTCCTATCCATGTTTAAGGTAGGATTTTCCCACAGGGTTTTTGCCTCTTTCCTTGGTTGTATGGATAAGAAGTATGTAAAGGGTGACTAAGCCTTGTTGCTAGGCCCTATAGTTTTCTAATATTTACTCATAAATTCAGGATTAAGGGGGGGTGTTAGAATAATCAACCCATAGTTACCTACCTTAGACATTAATTTTACTTATTTTTGTCTTATTGCCTAGTTTCCTAGATTCCATTCTATGCTTGTTGCCTTCTACAAGTCCTAGAAGTCAACACATGCTAAAACTAAGCCATGGAGTGCTTAGGAAACATCCCGGAAACCCAATTTAACATGTCTTCTTTATTCCATATCCTCCAAAGTGCATATCTACTTTTTTTGAAAATCTTCCTTGTTTTATTTTGATTTAAGGCAAAAGGAAAAGCTAGACTAGGTGTAGTTGACTTGTTTTTTTCCCACATCATCCTCCTTATTTTTCTCCAAATAAAAGCATGCATGAGTTTTCTTTATATCCCTCTTTAGCTTTCCCACTTGACTTAGCAAATTCATGAGTATCTTCATATATTTGGAAACTGCTTTATGCACCTATGGGGTATTTGACTAGATTTAGTAACCCTACTTTTTGACTTTTTCGAATGGCATCTTTATGCATTCGATTATCTCATGTAATGATATATTGCAGCAGCCTATTACTTCACAAGGTTTTCTATTGTACACTTATTGAATATAGATCAGTGTTATGCTCCAATTTCAATCTCCTTTGGTGTGAATTTTGCATGTTTGATTAGCAATTTTGTGAGTGTAATTGTTCTGTCTCTTGGGTTCAATTTCCACAATTGGGACAGAGGAGAACCCAAAATTTTCAAGTATTGGGGATTAATGGGAAGAGGATACCATGGAAAATATCACCAATCTATTGCATGAGTTTCAAGATCTATTTCTGACAAAATTCTTAGAGATGAAGGGAATACAAGACGATCTAGGGGAAATGAGAATCCCGCTAAGCCAGAAGCACAACCAGTGTGACAGAGGCAGTACTGCTTGAATATATGGTACAAAGAGAGATTAAAGGCTGAACTTGACTGGATGTTGGATGCCAAAATCACTAAACCTATAGAAGAATCAGAATGGATCATTTCGATGGTGGTCCAAGATAAGAAAATTGGTGAAGTTTGGATCTGTGTCGATGTCAAGAAACTGAACGATGCATGTATGCATGACCCATTTTCAACCTCGTTCACAGATGAAGTACTTGAAGGAGTAGGTGGTCAATAAATGTACTCTTTCACAGATGGATTCTCTGGTTATCACCAAATCAGAATCACAAAGGAAGATCAACATAAAACAACATTTGTTATCAAATGGGGTTGCTTCTAGTACAGAGTAATGCCTTTTGGCATAAAGAATGCGCCTGTAATATTTTCTCGAGTGGTTGTTTTGGAATTCAAAGACTTCATTCACAAGTTCCTATAGGTATATATGGATGATTGGAAAGTGTATGGCCTAATCAAGGATCATTTGGAAAACCTTCGACTAATGTTGGAAAGGTGCCGACAACATCATATCAAGCTGAACTCCAAGAAGTGCATTTTTTGCACACCATTTGGGAAACTATTGGGGCACATTGTGTGCAAGTAAGGATTATTGGATGATCCTATAAATATAGTGCTCATTTTGAGCCTTCCATCACCGACCAATGTAAATATGCTCAGGGCGACGCTGGGGCACACTAGGTACTACCGCTAATTTATTAGAGGATATGCTGCGATTACTGCCCCTATGGAGAAATTACTAAATAAATATGTTGTATTTCTATGGAGTCCAGAATTCCAAGGTAGCTTTGACACATTGAAGGCCAAGATGGATTCGGCACCAATACTTGTATTTCCATATTGGAACAAGGAGTTCCATGTGCATGTTGATGCATCTTCTGTTGCGCTAGTACTAGTGCTCGCGCAGCCAGGTGAAGGAGATCTGGATCACCTGATTGCTTTCGCTAGTCGAAAGTTATCATTTGCTAAGAGGAATTATATGACCACGGAGCAGGAAGGTCTGGAAATGATCTATGCGTGGTAGAAATTTAGGCATTGCCTGTTAGGTGGCCACTTTAAGATGTTTACTAACCACTCTGCTTTTAAATATCTGGACAATAACCCTGTGTTGGGGGGAAGATATTTTGTTGGCTACTTCTCTTCTAGTAGTTTGATTTTGAAATCGTGGTGAAGACGGGTCGCTTGAATGTTTTCCCTAGTCATTTGTACAGAATCAAGACACATGAAGAGCCTACCAATATTGAGGAAGGATTGTAAGATGCGCAGCTATTTAGAGTTCACATGGCAGATGACCACTATTCTCCAATCATTCAATTTTTGGAAACAGGCATCGCACCTTGAAGAATTATCAACAAGTCAAAAGAAGTAGTTGGTGGCTAAAGCTTCTTATTTTCAGTTAATTACTGGACACTTATATAAGCTGGGACCAAACGAAATTTTACGGCGATGTGTCCTACCACATGAACAGGAGCAGATTTTGGAAGAAGCAAATACAAGAGTTGCTGGAGGACACTATGGGGGTCATGCTACTGTAAGAAATGTGCTTTGCGTAGGGATGTGGTGGCCCACCCTACATAATTATGTGGAAAATTATGCGTGGAGCTACAATGTCTTCCAACGCACCAAAAAATCATCGCGGTGGGAAGAGATGTCGTTGGTACCACAGGTAACTTTGCAACCTTTTGATAAGTGGGTTGTAGATTTTGTGGGTCTAGTCAACCCCCCAAGGAAGCAAACTGGTGTTTGGTACATAATCACAGCAATAGACTACTTGACACGATGGGCCGAGGCTGCACCAGTTATGGATTGCACTGCTACGACAGCAGCAAGATTTCTGTTTGAAAACATATTGACATGGATTGGATTCCCAAGAATATTGATGAGTGACCAGGGTATCCATTTCCTCAACTGCATAGTAATATAACTGACAAAGGAATTACAGATTCAGCAAAAGAAGAGTACGCCATATCATTCCTAGGCGAATGGGATTGTAGAAGCTTTCAAGAAGATATTGGAGCACGCACTCAAAAAGTTATGTATCACTAATCGAGATTACTGGGATCTGAAGATTCCAGCAGTGTTGTGGGAATATCGCACCACCTGCAAGAGATTGATGGGGTAAACATTGTTCAAATTGGTATATGGGAAAGAGGAATTCATGCCTATGGAATACATTGTTCCCAGTCTACGCATTTCCCCTGCGACATGCATGGATGATGAAGCAGTGCTAAACAAACATGTGGCGTAGTTGATATAGATTGAAGAGGACCGCATTGTTGCAGGATTCCATCAGCACGTCGAGAAGGATCGACAGAAGGCCTGGCATGATCACCATATAAAAAAAATCAGTTTTGGTAAGGAGATTTGGTGCTACTATACGACAGAAAGTTCCTAAAGCATCCAAGTAAGTTCCAGATGCATTGGCTTGGTCCATATCTTGTAAATTCAATTACTTCTAGGTGGTTAGTTCAGCTGTAGCAATTAGATGGAGCGATGCTTCCAAAACTAGTGAATGGCAGCTGCCTGAAGCCCTACAGGACAAGGCCGAAATCACATAGTGCTTAAGGCACTACGCAGTAAAAAAAAAAGAGAGATAAAAGTGATAAGTAGATAGCTAGAGGAAGGACGCACCAAGATGTAGTGGATGCGCAAGTAGGGGAGTCAGTATCACAGTTAAAAAGATCAGTCGCAACATCTGTAGTGTCACGACATAGTCAAAATCAACAATAGATAATTAATGGTGGGACTACGCCAAGAGTAAGGGGTTGTTCCAAGAGTATTAGGTTGTGCCAAGAGTAAGGAGCTGTGACAAGAAAAAGGGGATGCACCAAGAGGGAGTGATCGCACAAGAGAGAGTGGTCACGCAAAATGAAGTGGATGTGCCAGAGAAAGTGACTGCGCACAATGGAGTGGCACAACAAAAGGAAGGAATTAGTAGCATCATTAGGAATAAAGATTCCGGCCACCGAACGACAATGACCAAATGTCACATCAGCATTCAATAACAACAATCAAGGAAAGTGAATGACGGTACTTTGTGATGTCGTGTCTATTGATAGCAGATCTAAGCGGTATGTTGACAGAATCGGCAGCATAATTGGATCATTAATGCATGATTTAGTCTTGATGATGAACTAATATAACAATGATACTATCCAAGATGAAGTTGGTGTTATAAGAAAATGGTTGTTCGCTGAAAGAACACCATTGGGAGAAGTTGTGTTAGGATATTTTGACACTTAGGAGTTAGTTAAGATCAACTTGTGTAATATATCTGTTAGGTAAAGTGTGCTTCTTTAGTATGCATTTGTAAATATTCTAATCCAACGGTCACGATATGTTATAGACATAAAGTGATCTGACGGTTCAACTTCACTTAGATCATACCTACCCTTGATCTCTGGATTAACACTCAATTGGTCCATGATCTCTATTTAAAGAGCATGGAGGGTCCTTGGCTAGCTGATCGATTATGAGAAGCTCATTTGTAACTTTCTTTCTTTTGCATAATAAATTGCTTCAAGTAGTTATTTGGATGGGGTCATGGATTTTTCCCTCTCGAGGGTTTTAACCACGTCAAAAAATCGGTGTGTTGATTTTTGATTTGTTTGTGTGAGTGGCTTCTCTAGGTGTTCAATATTTTGGGAGTACCCTGTGTACTTGAACATGGTATCAGAGTATTTATGAAGAGCCGCTTCCAGTTATGATCTAGATCTTGAACTGGTGTTGCCAAAACTTTGAAATGGCTCTAGAATTTCTATAGATTTTTAGACTATGGGCAGTGTTCCATTGTGTTTGGAGCACCATTTCCATTAGAAAATAGTTTTCATTTCATCGAAAATCGTTTCCATTTGCTCCAAAAACACCCATTTCAACATATATAAAGGTATAATGTTACAGTGACATTTTTTTATTTTTTATTTTTTTTTAAAAGCAAAAATCTCATATTTTATCAGTTTTATTATTAGATATTTATTATTTTTAGTATTGGATTATTGCCTTCCCTGGTTGCGTATGCTCTTTTTCCTGCACCTTGCGTGATCGCGGCGAATCGAAAACAGAAAGGGAAAGGGTTTTATCGGCTGCGTATACTCTTTTTCATGCACCTTGTGCGATCGTAGCAAATCAAAAACAAAGAGAAAATGTAGACTTTTCAGGTAAGTTAACGAGATCTAACCCCAAAAGCATGGAAATGTTTTTTTGTTTCAGGTTGTGGTGTGATTTGCAGGAAAAAAAGCAAGCACGTAGACCAAGAGATAAGAGTTAGAAAAAAAAACCTTCCTCTTTCGCTTATTTTACGTACCTTTTAATCTTAGCTCACTTGGTTCAAAGTTGCTTTATTCCTTAATTGGTCTTGAGTTCAAGTCTTATTAAGTTACATTTTTAATAGTGCATGCAATTTCTAATTTTAAGTTACTTTATTGTAAAAGTGCATCTCACTTAAATTATAAAAAAAAAGTGAGTCACTTAAGTCTTTTAGTTTATTTTTTGTTGCACTATTTAAAAGTAACATCATTGTAAAATGAAAATCACTTACTTTACAAAAGTGATTCACTTAAAGAAACTTTCTTGTAAAGTGATTATCAAAGGTTTATATTGGGAAGAGGGGGGTTCTTTTTTTTAGTTGGTCAATTTTATATCTACCACATCACTATTGGGGACATCTTCAACATTTTCTTTGATCAATCATAACTTCATCATGCGGAATTAGTTTTTAGTGTCGTTTTTTTTTAAACAACCTGATTTTTTGAGATCTTTGCATCCACACAATTGGTTTTTGTTTTTTATTTATTATTTTATAGTATGGATGCTCCTTGTGATATTCTACTTACCAGCCCCAACTATTTTTCATGGAAATATCGTATGGAGGATGTTCTACGAAGTAGGGGACTTTTCATAATTACCTCAGGAAAAGAAACAAAACCCACTAATGATGATAAGAAATAAAATGGGCAAATAGATGTGATGAATCTCATGGATTTATTGGGATGTCAATCTCTACTAATTTGTGATTCCACATATCTGGAATTGATGAACCTGATAAAGCTTGGGAAAAGTTGGAATCTGTCTTTGGTAAACACAATGAAATTCAAGGTCATCAACTTGAAAATGAGTTGATTTATTTAAATCCAAGTGATTTTTTATGTATTCAAGATTATTTATCTAAGTACAAAACTCTTAGACTCTTATGTGAAGAATGAAAGATTAAGAGAGAAGAAAAACAATGTATTTATCATATTCTTTCCAAACTTGGACCTGCATATTCTGTTTTTGTATCTACATTTTACTCCATGAAAGAATACTTGAATGTTGCTAGCTATCAAGACCCTAGTCTTGAATCCTTTTGTGATTCCTTGATTAGAGAGCAAGATAAGTTCATACATCTTGGAATAATTACAATGCAGATACATCTGGCAAATCCTTATTGTCCCAACAAAAAGAAAAGTCCAAGCATCCCAAGAAACAAAAAATTTCGTAATAATTATAAGCAGGAATATTTCACCTTCTACGGATAGAAGTTGTTCATTTGGTTTGAATGGTTCAGATCCAGAACAAATGAGTGAACGACAAAGGATGAAGACCCTCCCTAGATGTCGTAGATACCTAGAATGCTGCTTCGATAGTGAACCTGTGTACCTGCAATCAGATCAAACACGCAAACACATCAAAGCTACCAGAGCATAATCTATTTATCCATGTCAATGACTAAGGAATCCAACAAAATTTACATGAAAAATCAAAACAACAGTAATGTGGGACGAAAATCAGCTTTGCATTAAGATGAATGGAGAAGTTTACAACCAATTAAGCCTTAGTGTTGACGTGCATCTCCATGAAACCAACACTCCATCCCCATAATCTCCAACTTTTCTCTCTATGCTCTCAAATGGCTTGGGCAAAGTGGTCAATCCAATAGCATAACAATACCTCTAAAGTTCTCCCCCTCAACCATGGACATGAGCTTGTATTTATAAGGCTCAATGGATAGAAATGGTTGAGAGATTTGTGGATGAGGTGGCCTCTAAGATCCTATGATGGGGGATATCGAGCTCAACTGACCCACAATGATAGGGATAAGGGAGGACACGAGGCTCATGATATATACACCTAGAGAAACTTCTCTTTTCCCCATTTTACCCAGGGAACCACTTTTTGCCTCCTATGACAGAGAGGTTCAGGTTAAAAATGCTTATGGACTAAAGGCTATAAGCGGTGGCACCATTTATGGTAAACAAGATACAGGCGGTGCGAGCAAGGTACTGCTCATGGTTAACAGGGAAAGCACTGTGCTGATTATTTTCATGAAAGATTGACAAAAAACATGGGTTTTCTCTCCAAGTGCTGGGATTAAGGGCAAATATGTAAGTCAAGGATATTATCACATGGTGGTAACAGGATGCCCCCCAAAGCATGAGTCTTAGAGGGATATGATAAATGAGAGCTTTGAGAGAACAAGTCATCGCTACAAGGTGAAAATGTCAGCTCGATCGGAGCATGTTGTCAAGTAGGCGTCTGTAGTACATCAATATTTTTGACTCATAGACAAAAGTAACCAACTCATGGCTGCATACCAATACAAGGAAGATCCATGGGAGGAATAAACAAGCATGGCTATTAGAATACAGCGTAGATCCATGTGATAGAGGACTCAAACATGGACATAGCTACCAGACATACAACGTAGATCTATGTCATACAGATGCAAATTTGAGCATAGCCACGACCATACAAATGTGGATCCATGCTAGATATACAATTCTCCATCGCAACCTAGGGAAAAGCAATGAGCACTTTACACAAATACCTAGGGTCTTCGTCTCGTCTTCCACAAAGTACGATTCTATCCATGTGATTACAATGATCTGAAGTCAAACATGGTAGAAACCACTTGATTATCGGCCAATGGTGTGAATCGTTAACAAGTATGAGGGAGATCACCATTGATGTCAATGATTCCCAAGGTACTGTAGTACAATCTACTGAGTGTGAATGGATGTCTCGATGTTGAACACCCAGTCGATTCTATCGATCAAAGGTCAATGATGTAAGCCTATGTCGAGAGCAAGAGAATCTGTCATTAAGGAATACAGATCTCAAGGCATTAATTTTTTGTTTCTAATACTATTTCCCGGATGATGAGCTGATGTCGATGGACATAGTCTCGTCGAAGAAGGGCCATGATGAGTCCCACATCGACGACATGAAACTCGGAACATAGTTTTGGAATTATGTGAATGTAGTAACCATAGTACTAACTCAAAAGTACTGACAAAGCGACTGTTTTGACTACAGAGGAAAAATTTCTTCAACTTCCCTTTGAACATCGGGCAGCATGACAAAAGACTTGGCAGCATGACTAAACGGGACAAATACACAATGTGACAGTGGACAATGCATTCTTTTTAAAGACTCAAAGCAGTGGCATGACTCATGAAAATGGATCGTCATGGAGATCAGCTGAATACCCAATTGACTGACATGATATGCAGACAAGTGCCATGTTCAAAGGTAACGACAAACTACTACCATTTATTGCAAAATGATTCCCTTCCCATTTTCCCCATCATGATCGATGAGTGCCTCTTTTTGATTTTACGAGTTCAAAGAAGGTAACAAACACTCGGTATAGCTTGTCCGAACACAAGTCCAGAATCATATGTTTTACGAACCTAAGAGAGGAGGGGTTCGTTCCCAAAACGGGTCTCTCAATGTTTAATTTAATGAGTCCAATGAAAGAAAACTCGGTATCGTTCATGTTTAGAGAGTTTGAACAATTGCAGAAGAAGACTCCAAAGGGTTCCTTTTTCGTATATTTTAGTCCCTAAGGCCTGAAGAAGTGTGAAATCATACCTTACAGAACTCTTCCAGTCATGATCGACTGGAGTGTTCCTTTTTCGTAAATAGTCTATCCAAACCGAAAAAGAAATAACCTACCGTCGAAGAGACGACTCTTAAAATGGTTTAATGAGCATGAAGAAGACAATATCACTTAACAATCTTTTAGTATTTAGGGAGCCTAAAAAGAGTTTAAAGAGGACTTCATGAGGTTTCTTTACACAATGTCAATTTTTACAAGCCTTGAAAGAATCAAAAACGGACTCAATGATATTTTCATGTTTAAGGAGCCTGAAAAGAGGTGATAGAGGACTCCATGAAGTTTCTTTACATAATCTCGATTTTTTACGAGCTTGGAAAGAATCAGAAATGAACTCGGACCTTTGATACTAGGTTTCAAGAGCATGACCAAAGTGTCGTAACAAACGCTCATCAACTTTTTCCATTTTATGGAACTACGAAAAAGTCATAAACAAACTCCCAAAGCTTGTTGCTATGGTTCTTCTATCCTGCAATCGACACACAAAAAAAGTGTGAAATGTTCTCATGACTAACATTAAGGGATTACGACAAATAAATTTGGAGAAAAAAGTGATTTTAAATCAAAACTATAGCATATCAAACCCAAAAATGCCTATATAAGCCATGTAAATAGTAAAAAATCAAATCGTTTTACTATTTACCCATAGTGGAGAGCATTTGGAGCACTTTCCTAGTCAGATCTTCAGCTGCTGATACCGGGAGTTCCCACTGTCGGATTTGAGCACCGTCAGTTCTAGGTAACAGTTAAAACCCTACTATTTCTTTTCATAGTATTTATTTTGATTTTTGATAGGGTTTTGGGCTTGTGTGGAAAGCCATAAAACCATGGAAATGGGCACCGTGCCTACCCCTTGCGGGATACGCAGTACCTCATAAGAACCGCGCCTAAAACAAGGCTGACAGGCTATGCCACCACCTGTCTCCAACGGTGCACAGGAGGTGCCATCCATGGAGATTTAAAAATGGTAGCACAAGCAAAAATAAATCATTCTTTTGAATTTAAATGATTAAAGATTATTCTAATATGTGCTATGATTGTTTTTGGCGGGTCTTTGTTACTCAATCATGGTGATATGGAAAGAGAGACAACATGACAATGATGACACTTTCGCTGAAAGGAATGCAGGTTGTATAGCCACATTATGAGATTGTGGGCTCCTGTAATTCTTCCGGACCCGAAGCATGGTATCACATGAGTGGTTGCTAGAGCACATACTTCGGATGTGGAATCCATAGCAGCAGTACTTCGAGGTTGGGGCCCATATTCCGATGGTTGAGGTAAAGGACATCTACTTCTTGACTAGACTCTTGAGATGGGGTGCCCCCATCTCACTGATAGGTTCCCAGGGAGAGGATATTACCACGTGAGAGTTGATAGACTGTCACTGTGCCCCAAGGACAAGGACATCGAGAAAGAAAATCCCCATCAGAGCAGTGATGAACAAGCCTCTATAGACTGCCCTATTTACTATGCAGAGAGTGGCCAGGAGTCAAGGTGTGCACTAGGATTCTAGGGCACATATGTTATATTCCATAGAGGCTAGGGCACCTACGGTGTTCAACTAGGCAGAAGCCATGCTTCTGATATTCAAATATCAGCTGACTAAGTGTCGATAGGGAGAACTGAAGCAGTTTGTCTTTGGTTCCATTCTAGCCTGTTTCTTCTTTAAGCAGGTACCACAGATGAGACATCAGGTGGTCTTCATAGAGCTGAGAGCGTAGGACCCCCGTATGCTGAGGTGGGTCCAGATTATGGCTCGTACTGGAGCAGTCAAGGGGAAGGTGAAGTTCAGTGACTCGCTCTTCAGATGGCTCGGAGATCATATCCTCATGGTGGAGGATTATGCTTACATAGGCATAGACTTTAGCGGAGACCCTGACCTACCGCTCCCACCTGGCGGACAGTGGGGTGACATCGGTAAGAAGCAAGAAACCCTAAAATGGATGAAATTTTTTTATGTTTTTTGATGTTTTATACTTTTTATGTTAAGTGACAAGACCTGGATATTTTCATGCAGATGTTGGAGCAGCATGACCTGGGGGAGCTTCTCCATTGGATAGAGGAGTTGGGGCCCGCTTTGTATCACAGGGCGATGATATCACCAGGGAGTTAGAGGAAAACCTGGAGAGGTTGATCTTAGACATCCCAGATGCTTCCATTTATGACCTCCCTATGAGGTATCACAGACCTACAGCGAGAGTACCGGGTCGATTTAGTAGGCTGCTACGTAAAGTGGCCCGGGCAGTGATGTGCTACCATGAGGATCACTAGACATTGTGTGTATGAGATATCTACTCAAAGCTGACAGCTTCAGGATTCTGTATGGTGATTTTTTCCTGAAATCTACGCGCTTCAGATGAGGTCTCGGGACCTATTTTTTGTAAACTTGTTCATATATATATATACAAACTTATTCCTAGTGTTTATATGTCTCAAATGATGAATGTATTTTACAAGAGTTTTATGTATCTTTAAATGTTTATTTACAATGGACCATGTTTGATTTCAATGTCATGAATGGGCAATATGCCAATCTAGGATATAATTATATAATGAGTCAGCAACTACATTATGTTCCCTAGGGATATTCCTATAAGTGATGGTTTCAAATGATCTTTCTAGCAAGCGTACTCTCCAGAAGAGGTGAAAAAGAACAGGATTTTTAATGGTGTAGACATGGTTTAGATGACAAACCACAAGTTGTGAGTCCATCAAGACTACCAGATTGTGAACATCATGGGAGACAACTTCAGTCAAAAGACCTATGACTGCTCGATACTCGGTGATGTTATTGGTAGCAGGACCAATACAAATTGCTCGTGAACTGACCAAATCTTCAGCCGAGGAATAGAGGACCCAAGAAGCTGAGGCAAGATTCAAGGTGTGGCGGCAAGCACCATCAGGGAAGCCATAGAAATCCATTTGCTCTGCATGACCAAAACATGGTATAAAAAAATGTGGACACTAAACTCAAAACCATCTTGAAAATACTAAAAGCACACTAAAATTCAAGCAATATACATATATACAAGATACCATCCAAGAAAGACCTAGGCATAGTACCTTTTCAAGTACAACCCATTGCGAGGTTGCCCCAAAGGGATTCCATCGTAGTCAATGAGCTCGTAGGCTCCTTTCTCTTAAACCTTAGAAACGACAAAAGGTCCATACCACATAGACTCGAACTTACCCATCCCTAGTTTGTCATATCTCTGGTCGTAAGTCAAAACTAGGTCACCCTCGTTAAAGGCACAAGGTTGGATGGATTTATCATACTGCGCCTTGACGCTTTTTTAATCTGCCTCATTAGCCAAGGAAGCATCTCTCTGGGTCTTGTCAAGGTTATTCAAGTACAAAAATCTCTCTTCCTCTACGGAAGTGTCTGGGAGAAGTTTAACGGCAAGTTGCAAAGATGGAATCTGACATTGAATTGGTAAGACAGCTTCGAGTCCATAGACAAGCTGGAATGGCATGAAACCAGTGGTTGTTTTCACCAAAGTCCTATAAGCCCAAATAGCGAAGAAAAGAACGTGGTGCTAGTTGGATTTATGATCTCCAACCATCCGACGAAGCATAGTTTTTAGAACTTTGTTAATGGCCTCTACCTGACCATTAGCTTGTGGATAATATGGCGTAGAGTTTTCATGGTGAAAATCTAGCTCGGCACTCAGTTCCTCCATCATTTGATTACGTAAATGTGATCCGTGATCAATAACGATGGACTGCGGGACTCCAAATCTAGCTATGATATGATTGAACAAGAAGAGAGCAAAAGTATTACCATCTTCTGCATATGTAGCCATGGCCTCAGCCCATTTTCTAAAATAGTCAATGGCTACGATGATGTAACCATGCCCCCCGGCTAAGGTAGGCTTACAGTGCATAAAGTCAATCCCCCATTTGGAAAATGGGCCAACGGAAATGACGGGGTGCAGCGGAGCAGGATGGGTGTGCTTTTTGGGATAAAAACGTTGACAATGTGGACATTTCTTAACAGCCTCATGACAGTCTTTGAAGATAGAAGGCCAGAAATAGCTAGCGTGAAGGATTTTTTGGGCTGTAGCCATCCCAGATAAATGACCACCACATGCTCCAGAGTGGCAATCATTCAACACATGTTTAGCCTCCTCATGGGTGAGGCATCGCCGGAGAATAGAATCAATCCCACGTCTATACATGGTATCATTCAGGATGAGATAGTATTTCGCATGGTGATGGATACGGTAGTGATCATCACGGGATAAATGTGGCTAAAATCGTTGCGTTTAGAGATAAACAAGCAAATCTCCATACCATGGATCAGTAGTGCTAATCAAGAATGGGAATTCATCCGAAAATAAATTACTGGGATCAAATTCCATCGCAACAGAGGGAAGATCACACATGAGCTCGGAAAAGACCAAGGATTTTTTTGATGTGGCTTTGGTGAATTCCATATCAAACTTCTGAAGTATGACTATCCATCGGGATTACTTGCCCCTGAGCACCTGACGAGTCAGGATGTAATACATAGGGTTCTGGTCTACCAATATAGTGGTTGTGCGGAGCAAAATGTAGTGATGAAATTTTTGTACAACAATGACCGTGGCTAATGCTAACTTCTCCATGCGTGAATATCAAGTTTCAGAATCCATGAGATTCTTACTAGCATAATAAATCACGTGCTCCTGACCATTGGGATTTTTCTACACCAAAACCATGGAAATGGTAGTAGCGGAGGCAAAAATATACAGGAGAAAGTCCTTTGAATATTCTGGGGTGTGTATCATGGGTGAATGAGTCAGAGCGTGTTTAAGATTATCAAAGGTGCGTTGGGCTTGGTCATCCCAGAAGAACGGGATGTTCTTCTTGAGGAGACGCATATAACCGTGCGTTTTCTCAGTGAAATTGCATACGAAACAGTGGAGAAATTTTTCCTTCCCTTGCAAACTTTGGAGTTCAAGAAGATTAGTTGGGGCTAGTAGAGATAAAATGGCGGCAATTTTCAAGGGATCAATCCGGATGCCATCTTTAGAGACCACAAAACCTAGCAGACGTCCTATTTCAATGCAGAAAACACATTTATGCGGATTGAGCCATATATTATAATGACAGCATCTCAGGAATATCTCTCTAAGATGACCAGGGTGGTCCTCCCATCGCTGTGAATGAGCAGGGAGGTCGTCAAGGTACGGTTCAACAATATGTTTAATATCGTGAAACGCATAGGACATCACATGCTAGAACATGGCTCCAACATTTTTCAAGCCAAAAGGTAACTTCTTATATGCAAAGGTTCCCCATGGGAAAATGACTACCGTCTTTTGCTAATCGATGGGTAATATCTCAATCTAATTATAGCCAGAGAAGCCATCCATAAATTATAAGATGACACTTCTAGCACAATTTTCGATAATCTGATCGATGTGCAGAGTAGGAAAGTTATCCTTGGGACAAGCTTTACTCAAATCCCTAAATTCGATACAGACTCTAATAGTGCCCTGCTTTTTATTCATAGGGACAACATTCGATACCCATTCCGTCAGTGGTACGGGATAAATAAACCTAGCTTTGAGAAGTTTCTCTATTTCAGCTGCAATAGCTGCAGCCTTCTGAGGATGGACTTGCCTTAGTTTTTGCCTAACAGGTTTGGCCGTGGGATAGGTTTTAATCTCATGGACCACAATGGATGGGTCAATCCCTGGCATCTCTTCATAGGACCAGGCAAAAATATCATGGAATTCTTTGAAAAGTGCCTTGTATGCTTCAGATTCATCTGCCGAGCAGTTATGCCCAATATGAACATGCTCGATGGTATCAGGCTTGGCTGATATGTCAATCGGATTCGTCTGATTAATGTTGCAAAGGTTTCCTTCAGAATCTGTCTCTTGCAACAATATAGGACTTTGGGGTACATTGACAATATCAGTAGGAAATAGGGATGCATAATCATGGTTAACCGAACTAGTGTTGGGGAGGAACATGGATCTATGATGGTGATCCTCCCAAATGGACTCACCGTATTCATGATCTCCATAATGGACTCATCAAAAGGAAAAATATCAGAGAGATAATCCAGAACAGGAAGAGATGGTTCTAACCAGTAAGGTAAATGGTAAGGATCCGAAGCCATTAGATGAAGTTCAGCAATGTGATCATCAGAAAGGGTTTGAATGGTGTCATACATTGCTTCGTGTGAACTCAACGACGTGGAATCAACAACTTGTTTGCCCTTAGGCTCAAAATAGAGTGAGGCAATCATGTGGACTATCGTGGAATCCATGTTAGGAGGAGTGGATGGAAAAATCCCCATAAGGGATGAATCCTTAAACATGCCTACCCCAATTGACTGGTAAGGAGGAGGGGACTGGCCTAACATGGGGATGTTATTAGTTGTAGAGGTAGTAACATCCGGTGTACAGAAATCAAGTTGGTCAATAGTAACAATTCTCCCTAGATGTGGAAATTGGACTGTTCGGAATACTGTCGAAGCGACAGCAGTCATGGCATAGAACCAATTCCTTCCTAGAAGGAGGTTGTAGTCTAACTGGGCATCTACCACTTCTACTTGAATGGAAATGGTTTTGCCCCCAAGCTTGACTACGAGAGCTGATATGAGACCATGGGGCTAGAAACCTCATCCGTCAAAGGCCTTGAGAGTCGTAGGTGATGTTACAAGCTCAAGAGAGCTAAGAGCTTTCCAACAAGACAGAGACAAAACAAAGGTCGAAGAACCTTCATCTAGTACCGTTCGAAAAACTTTCTTTCCAACTACTTTCATAATGATCTGAAAATCAATTTTATGAGGTAACCTAGACTTATAGTTCTCAACATTGAAATGAATTTAATTAGTATTATCCAGGTCTAAAGCTCCTAATGTTGTTAACAAGTTTTTGCGCTGTGTAGGACAACTTTGGAGTACTTCTAAGGTAGACATTGCACAAGGTGCTTGAGCGAGATATTCAACTACATTATAAAATTGAGCAGCTCAGGCATTAGGGTTAAATACATCCTTCCAAAGAGTACTCTTGGGTGGACGCAAAATCATGTCGAGAGTAGGCTTCTCGATGGATAGGGGAACAATAGACGAGGATTCCGGAGAACTAGTACAGGGAGCTTTCCCTAAAGAAGAATGGTCTTCTTTCCTATCTGCGGTTTTGTCATAATTCTGACTTCGAGTTTGCAGCTTAATGGTATCCAAGGACATCAATACAAATTTCCTCTGACCAACTAGAGTTACCCTAATTAGAAAAGTGGTCTATCAGTTGTTGCTAAGAGGGAAAAGGATCCGTGAGTACTGCGGGTGCGGGATTTGATTTCAGAAATTGGGAGATTTCATCCCTATAGGGACACTCTTTTGAGAAATGGTCACCTCTGCATAGCAGACATGGATATTTTTCCTTTCTTTTCCCTTTATCATTATCACTGTTGGTTGGTCTTGGATTCTCCTATTGGTTTCTGGGTTTTTTATTCTTATTTTTACCCTTCTTTTTATTGTTTCCCGAGGTTTGAGTACTTTGAATAGAATTGACCTCAGCAGAAACCTTAGGAGTTGAAGAAATAGGGGTGGCAGTCTGGAGTTACTTGGTAGGTTTTGCTGCTGAGGGGGACTGGATTGAACCAACAATCCCATCAACAGGTACTTCTGTTGGTGGCTAGGCGGGATTGGTGCTTGGGCGAGGAGCTTGAGGAATCAAGTCATAAAGAGTTCTAAACTGGGAATAGACCAAGTCTAGATACTGGGCTGAACTAATATCCTGCTCTTTAGTAATGGCACCGCCCATATCCACATCTCAGGCAATTGGAGGCAATAAAGATTTGGTAAACCAATCAGCTAATAACTGATCTGAAATAGGGGCCTTAATAAGCCTTCTCCACCTTCTCCACTCATGGATATGATCGGATATGTGGGTGGAGGTGTTCTATCGTAGAGAGGTTAAGAGATTAGTACCCGTTTCATAATGGATAGGGAGATGAAAGTGTGTAAGAAACACGATTGCCAATGAGACAAAATCCGCAAACGAATGTTGTGGGATTTCAATGCACCACTTCGTGGCTATACCGGTCAAACTTCATTGAAAAAGTCATAACAAAACTAAATCATCCATGAGGGAGTTTGAAGAACACCAAATATGGAATGTCATAACATGGTTTTTTGGATCGTCTCCCTGCTTCCCATCGAACTTTGGGATGTCCGACGGTAACTTTACCGGAATGGGAGGCCATGAGGGATTGTGTCGAATGGGGTCATTAATCAACTTAGACAAGTCAGGCAAGTCCAAAGTTGCTAGGAAAGGTAAATATCAGTTAGGTTGCACATACTGGTAATATTGATATTTCATATAATTACCAGTAGGACCGTAAGTGGACTGATAGACAGGTTGTTGTGAGGAAGAACTAACGGAAAATCCACCCGTAGGGGGTTGAATTCCGAGATCAGGACTGTTAATATCACTATGGCCTCTAGGAGAAGGAACACCAGGACCACCGGGACCACCAAGAGGCAAACCACCAGACCCTCCAAGGCCACTAGGTGGTAAACCTCCAGAGCCTCCGAAACCACTAGGAGGAGGGCCACCATACCCTCCAGGGCCATTAGGGGGGAAGCCACCAAGCCCCCTAGGACCACCAAGACCATTAGGACCATAAGGAGGAAAGCCACTAGGCCCTCTGAGACAATTAATCCCCCAAGGGGGAGGACCACCATGAGGCTATCCTCTGGCATCTCCCATAGTATGTATGGGTATCCCTCCCATAGCTGGCATGTAAGACCAGTTAGGCTGCCCCCATGGTCTGAAAGTATTACTAGGGTATGGAATTCCAGCATAAGGCATTCCTATAGGATTAGGGCGATAATTAATGTTCCCTACATGTATTTGATAACCATAACCTCCAGAAGATTAAATGGTTGCAGGTTGTGCCCCCAAGGGCTGACCTCAACTGGATGGGGGATTAACCACATTAGTATGGGTGGGAGGGACAAAAACTGTAGATGGTTCTATATTAGAGGTATGTCTTTGACTAGGTACAATTCTGGTGCCAGATAACGTAGGTCTTGCTGGGGGTTTCCCCCTGACACTAGAAGGTAATGACGAAACGAGAATTGAAGGTTGGGTCCCAGGTGCAGAAGACCTGGGAAGATTGGGAATAGACATAACATAGGAGGTAGTGGGGTTGGTAGTTTGACCTGGGTTGTGTAGTGTTACTGTGTGATCTATAATCGGTTCAATGGGTCTCATAGAATCAGCAAGTGAATGGTATCCCACAGGAACAGTTGTGGAACATGATGGTGGTGTGCCCAATATGCCATCTATTTTTCATTCAATGTCTTGAGCACAGAGAATGGCTACGTGGTATTGTCTACGTTCTTCTTCATCTGGAGAAACTTCTCCAGGAGAGTTTAAATGGGTGCCAAATGAGGCAATGGCCTGTCCTATAGAGGTATCCCAAAATGGAGCATTAGGACTATAATCCGGACGGGTAGTATCATCAACATGACCTTCTATGGGAGAATGGAATGAGGTATTTCCCTGAGAAGGTTGTTGGACCAAGGGAGGCGAGTGTGAAGAATATGGTCCTCCACTTTCTGCAACCACATTATCTCCCACTTGGGAGGTGGTAGCAGCTCCTTGATCGATAGCTTCCATTGGATTTTCTCCTGAACAAAGAATAAATTCAGGTGGAAAGCCCCATACTCTTCTGGATTGTCTTAACTTAGCCAGTTTGTACAGTTCCTATCTAACCTAGGGTCTAAAAAACTAGAAAACGCACCAAAAAAGTTTCCTACACAGGCTATAGGTCAAACAAGCACACTTAAAATGATAGGAGGAGTTCAGATAGTCAGGTCTCTCACCAGGATTCTCAAGAAGGTGCCACTCATGATATGCCTCTAGGGTACGTGCGTAGTAATATTCCCAAATTTTGTTTTCGGTGTATGGCTCCAAGCAAGACGGCCAAAGGTATTTTCTCAAATGGATAAGGTATCCTAGTGGGGTCTCCTGATATACTCAAGGTACATGGGAGCTCGAATCGGTAGTAGTGTTGTCTAATGCATAACCATACACAAGGGGGCTTCTGATATACAATCAAGAATGTGAAGTACCTTTCTATATACCTCAAGGGTACGTGAAAGGCCGTTTGATATACTGACGGTACGTGGAAGAACCGCGCGAGTCCTAGGATGTAATGCGGACAAATAACGACATCTCTTATGCTTAACGATGCCCGAACACATCTCTAACCTATCAGTCCAATTGCTATGTAAATTTTAACCTATAACTACTATTAATTTTAAAGTGGATGGTTAGGTGAATGCATGGTGTTTTGACAAAAAAAGTAAAACCATGCAATATGCGTATGAAAATATTTCACTTTACCGTTCAGTATGCCTACCTATGGAAGGAAAGAGGCTATTTTCTTTTGTTCCAAAACCAAAAATATTTCCAAACAACAATCTTGAACACAAAGTCAAAGACAAGTAGCACTTTCCAAACTAATTTCTCTTTTCTGAAAGCAATAAGAAGGGGAAGAGTCTCTTTTCCTAAAAGAAATACAAGAAGCACACTACATGCATATGCACTCTATTTTTCAATTTTTCTTAAAACATAGGCAAATCTAACTTAAACTACCATATTTTTTATTTTGATGAGAGAGTACTAAATGCATAAGAGAAAAAAGAACATAAAGATCCTGAAAGCTTGTGAGGCCAATCAGAGATCCAATGTCTAATGATCGATAATGGTAACCTAATCTCAGTCAAAAATTATCTTTTTTAAAGGAGGAAAAAGAAGTTCTCTATGCAAACAAGAAATGAAACTTAGACACTAATCAAATGTCTTTCTTTCAGTCTATGTAACAGAGATGAAAAGAGATCTTACTAACACCCTGAGCTTTTCAAATAACAAGAAGTCCTTTC
Source organism: Pseudotsuga menziesii (assembly GCA_001517045.1). Classification (NCBI taxonomy): domain Eukaryota; kingdom Viridiplantae; phylum Streptophyta; class Pinopsida; order Pinales; family Pinaceae; genus Pseudotsuga; species Pseudotsuga menziesii. The sequence continues at coordinate 118,509 of LPNX010144870.1, read as the reverse complement.
ATAAACACAACCAACAAGCACAAAAGTGAATGAACAATCAATAAGCCTAATATAGATTTTGAATTTTCCAATCAAACCAATCTTTAACCATAAAATTTCAAACCACAAGCATCAGATTCTAACACACAAGCCTGACAGTGCAGGGCTGAAAGCAAATCAACTCAAATTTTTTGCAAAAAATGAGAAAAAAGAGGTCTTGAAATGATGCCTACCTGGCACCGCATTGCAGGGGTCTCGACAGAGCGGTTATGGACCAGCACCACTTCTCACCAACAGGACTCAGGCGGTGGCACCACGTGCTGCTAACTGGGTTCATGCAGTGACACTGCTTCTCGCCAACTGCATAAGAATGGTTCCCTGTATAAATCCAAAACACTAAGGAGAAGGACAGATCAAGTCAAAAAAATATCATATCAAGGTAAAAACTTATAGATTGAAAATAAAAAAGAGCATAAAAGGTCAAAATAATTTAGATCTAGATAGATCTGGAAGTTTCAAACCAAAATCCACTGAGTCAGATAGCAGATATGACTGTAGAGAGTTGGAGAAGGAGCCTAGATTCAGACAAGAGTTGAAGAACTGAGGAAGATCAGATCAACTGATACGTATATTCATTCCCCAGTGGAGTCACCAGATTTGTAAGCAGGAATATTTCACCTTCTGCAGACAGAAGTTGTTCCTCTGGTCTGAATGGTTCAAATCCAGAACAAATGAGTGAACGACAAAGGATGAAGACCCTCCCTAGATGTCGTAGATACCTAGAATGCTGCTTCAATAGTGAACCTGTGTACCTGCAATCATATCAAACACACAAACACATCAAAGCTACCAGAACATAATCTATATATCCATGTCAATGACTAAGGAGTCCAACAACATTTACATGCGAAATCAAAACAACAGTAATGTGGGACAGAAATCAGCTTTGCATTAAGATGAATGGAGAAGTTTACAACCAATTAAGCCTTAGTGTTGACATGCATCTCCATGAAACCAACACTTCATCCCCATAAGCTCCAAATTTTCTTTCTATGCTCTCAAATGGCTTGGGCCAAGTGGTCAATCCAATAGCATAATAATACCTCTAAATTTCTCCCCCTCAACCATGGACATGAGCTTGTATTTATAAGGCTCAATGGATGGGAATGGTTGAGATATTTGTGAATGAGGTGGCCTCTAATATCCTATGATGGGGGATCTCAAGCTCAACTGACCCACAATGATAGGGATAAGGGAGGACACGAGGCTCATGATCTAGAAGCCTCAAGAAACTTCTCTTTTTCTCATTTTACCTAGGGTACCGCTTTTTTCCTCTTATGACAGAGCGGTTCAGGTTAAATATGCTTATGGAATAAAGGCTATAAGCGGTGGCACCGCTTATGGTAAACAAGATACAGGTGGTGCGAGCAAGGTACCGCTCATGGTTAACAGGGAAAGCGCGGTGCTGAGTATTTTCATGAAATATTGACAAACAACATGGGTTTTCTCTCCAAGTGTTGGGATTAAGGGCAAATATGTAAGTCAAGGATCTTATCACATGGTGGTGATGGGATTTTGGTATAACAATAATAGCCAAACAAGGGTCTCAAACCCTCTCATTCAGCTCATTCTTTAAAAAATGACAAAGGATCCAATCCAAAAGGAAAGAAGACTGAGCGTCATTGCAACTATTGCGGGAAACATAATCATGATGAATATAAGTGTTCCAAGAAAATGGCAGCCTTGAAAGAAGCAATGAAGAAGCACCACATCAGCCTAGATTCTTCTTCAGAATCTACCTCTCATGGACATGCACTTTGTGCTTCTTATTACTCTTATAATGTATCTTCTTCTTCTACTTCAAATGAATTTCTCATTGATTCTGGAGCATCGTATCATATGGCTAAGGATCAAGCCATCTTTTCTACTATGTATGAATGTAACACCAAACAAATATTTGTTGGTGATGATAGTTCTCTAAGTGTTGTAGGATTTGGATCAGTTCTAGTAGAAAATGGTCATTTTAGTGATGTACTATGTGTTCCAATAATTTCTTGCAATTTGTTGTCAGAATATCAAATCACTCATTCTAGTGAAGGTAAAAATGTAACGTTTACACCTCATCAAGTTGTAATCAAGGATTTTAAATATCCTCAACATGTCCTAGCTAGTAGAATTGTTGATGATATTACCAGTTTGTACAAATTATACAACTTTGGGTCATCACCTTTTCCTTCAATTTTTGTTGCTCATAGTGATAACTTGAGCAAACTTTGGCATGAGCGATTTGGTCACTTAAATTATCGTTCGTTGCAACAACTATGTACAGACAATATGGTGACAGGTATTCCGATGGAATCTTGTAGGGATGGTGTTTGTTCGGGTTCTGTACTTGGAAAACATCATAGGGACAGTTTTGACCAATGTGCCTCTGGGCACGCCTCGGTTCCCTTGGAGCTTGTGCATAGTGACTTGTGTGGTCCGCTTCCATCTGCTTCCTTTTCTGGTTTCAAATATTTCTTAAATTTCATTGATGATTACTCCATATGCACTTGGGTTCATTTCCTAAAACTTAAGAGTGAAGTATTTAACATGTTCTTGGCCTATAAGGCCCTTATTTAAAAACAATTTGGTCATCAAATCATTAAGATAAGATCCGACAATGGAGGAGAATATGTTAACAACAAGTTCACTACTTTCTACACTAAAAAAGGAATCCAACAACAACACACTGTTCCATATACACCACAACAAAATGACGTAGCTGAACGGAAGAATCGCACTTTAAAATAAATGGCTAATTGTATGATCCAATCTAAGGGACTAAGTCTTCAATTTTGGGCTGAAGCCATATATTGTGCACATTACATAGTTAATCAGGCCCCCACTAAAGCTTTACAAGATATAACACTTAAAGAAGCATGGAGTAAAATTAAACCAGATGTAAGTCACTTCCGTGTGTTTGGTAGTGAAGCATGGGCTCGCATTCCAGATGAAAAATGAAAAGCATTGCAACCTAAAAGTGAAAATTGCATATTTGTTGGATATTCTTGTAAATTTTCCTTTAATATTCAACTAGGGCTAAATAGTGCATGCAAAATATCAACTGATAACCACACATGAATATCTTTTACAGTATGTAGTGGAATATAAAACTGAGAAATATATCACAACATCACATCACGATATTGACGTTATTATTTTGGGTATGGAAACCCCCGAAAAAACCCAAGATGGGAAAACTGGTACAGCAGTCAGATATAGATTTTATTATGAAAAAATATGGAACTTTTATAATCACTGCAAATTCACCCAAACCTGGCGAATGCAGTACCCAGAAGAATCACTAGGAAAATCCTAGCTAAACCTCAACACCCTCCTCTGTGTGTGTACATCCCAACTGTATGAAGCTCGATGATCCTGTTGCTCGCTCCTTCATCTTCTCGGCTAAATCCTCTGTCTGACTTTCTCTCCTTGTCTGTATCCTATCTCTGTCAAAATACAAGTGTGTGTTCTCTCCACCAATTGATCTCTCTTTTATAACTTTAGGTAAACCGAAAACCCTAATTTCACTTTCACTTTAACTAGTGGTAAAGAAAAAACCCTAATTTCACTTTCACTTTAACTAGTGGTTAACTAAAGTTAATTTAGATCACTTTAATTTATTTTCCAAAGTAAACTTAGGAAAAGTAAATTAAATACAACCGGTTTCCTATTTTAATTCTTCTGCATGCAAGAACACATGCATGCAGGAAGACCTTCCTTGTTGCTACTAGTTTAACACTCCCTCTCAATGAAGAAGGGATTCGGTAGCAACCCCAACTTATCCCTGAACTTCAGAAAACTCTGTCTGCAAAGTACCTTGGTGAAAATGTCTGCCACCTGCTCATCTGTCTATATGTACTCCAACCGAATGGTTCCTCTCTGAACGCAATATCTCAAGAAGTGGTATCTAATGTCTATGTGTTTGCTCCAGTCATGGAACACCAAATTCTCATATAGCTTGATGCCACTTTGATTGTCACAGTGAACTACTATAGCCTCTAGCTCATAATCGAACAACCCTGCAAGTAACTTCCTCAACCACATACCCTCATAAGCAACCATGTTGGCTGCCATGTAATTATCCTCCGCCGAGCTCAGTGCAACTGACTTCTACTTCTTTCTGAACCAAGAGACAACCCCTAATCCAATGCTGAAAGTACAACCTGAAGTACTCTTCTAATCTTCTACACATCCTTCCCAGTCAGCATCTATGAAATTTGCTAACTGTACACTCCCCCTGTGCTCATAAACCAATCCATACTCCATTGTACCTCTAATGTAGCGAAGTATGTGCTTCGCAGCCATCCAATGCACTCTCCCAGGGTCCACCATGAACTGACTCAAAGAGTTGACTGCAAAGCTGATGTCTGGTCAAGTGTTGACTAGATACATAAGCGACCCGATAAGTAGACGATACAAGGTGGGATCAAATCTGTTTGATCCTGATGCATCAATATTCCACCAGTTGGAAACTAAAGGTATGGACATAGGCTTGCAGTCCTCCATCCTGAATCTCTTCAGTATCTCTACCGCATACTTCCCTTGTCCGATGAAGAAGCATCCATCTCTTTGCCAAACCTCCAAGCCCAAAAAGTAATGTATCAGCCCAAGGTCCTTCATCTCAAACTCCACTGCAAGGTTGGACTTGCAATCTCCAATCAGCCTCTCATCTCTTGTCAAAAAGAGATCATCCACATATAAGACCAGTATGAGAGGCACCTCACCTGTCAAGAAGTACAAGTTGTGGTCAGCCTCACTCCACTGAAATCCCATCTCTCGTAGATAGCTGTCAATTCTTGAGTACCATGCTCTAGGTTCCTGCTTGAGCTCATAAAGAGATCAATGCAGTCTACATACATGTGTCTCCCTGTTCTCCACATCAAACCCCTCTGGCTACTCAGTATACACCTCCTCCTCTATAACTCCATTGAGGAAGGAAGTCTTGACATCCATCTGATGGAAACGCCAACCCATCTCAGCAGCTAGTGAGATAATGGTCTGAATGGAAGAATACCTGGAAACAGGGGCGAAGGTCTCCTCATAATCAATACCCTCCTTCTGTGAAAACCCCTTTGCCACAAAGTGCACCTTGTACTTCTCCACTCTTTTGTATGTTGCATGCTTCACCTTGTAGATCCATCTGGATCCCACCACCTTTTTTCTTTGTGGCCTTGGCACAACCTCCCATACTTGGTTTTTCATAATGGAGTCATACTCCTCAACCATAGCTTCCTGCCACACATCATGTTGTACAGCCTTCCCGAAGCTCGAAGGTTCAGAGTTAATCAACTCTATCATCAATTCGATATAACTAAGCCTCTCTGATGGTACACTCCATCTAAAAGATGTCTGTGGAGGATCCACCTACCTGGAATCTTGCACTGTGGATGTAAACCACTTAGACCTTGGCCTAGTGTCAACCTACTATGGATGCTAGATATTTGTCTCCTACTACAACTCATCCTTCAAGTCAATGACTGAAGGATGCTGTCCACCTGACTCCCTCTGACCATTAGAACATGTGCTCTGTGTATGTACCTGTACCTGTACATCTGGCTCCTCCAACTTGACTCTGAACTCTTGTGTTGGCTACTGCTCTATTGGTAAGTCCAAAGATCTCCACAAGGCCCTGTCCTCATCGAACTAGACATCCCTGCTCATAATGATCCTCCTGTGAGCAGGAATGTAAACTCTATATGCCTTTGAAATCTCATTGTAACCAAGAAGTAACCCCTTCTCTCCAGAAGGGTCCATCTTCTTCCTATTGTCAGCATGAATATGACAATATCAAACACTGTCGAATATGTGAATGTGACTCACATCTAGCCTAGCTCCTGTGAAGACCTCCTCCAGTGTCTTCCTCCCCAAGGCTATGTGGGGACACCTATTCTAAATGTATACTGTAGTCTTGTATGCCTCAACCCAAAGGAATAGTGGTAATCCCTGATCAAATAGCATGGTCTCGGCTGCTCCAACCATATTCATGTTCTTTCACTCTGCAACTCCATTTTGTTGTGGGGTATGGGGCACAGTGTGCTCCTTCTTGATCCCCTCAGCCGAACAATACTCCATGAAATCATTGGAAGCGTACTCACCCCCGTTGTCTGTCCTCAACACTCAAATATTCTTTCCTATTTGGTTCTCCATAAGAGTCTTGAACTCTTGGAACCTCTCAAAGACCTCTGACTTCGCCTTCAGAAAATAGATCCAGGTTTTCCTGGAATAGTCATCAATGAAGGTTACATAGTAACTGTAACCACTGAACAAATGGACACTCATAGGTCTGCATACATCTGAATGCACCAAGTCCAAGGGCTCCTTAGACTTGTGCTCCCTCTATGGGAAAGGCTTCCTAATGTTCTTCCCCAAAGAACAACCCTTGCAGTGGTTATGCTTTTCCTCCTGTAACTGAGGAACTCCAATGACTACCTGTCTCAAATGCTTCAGTTCTCCATGTTGTAAGTATGCCATCCTCCTATGCCACAACTCACCCTAACTGCTACTGACTAGAGCCTTTGCAAGCTCAAATTGTAATTTATACACTTTCTCGCTCCTTCTGCCAATCACCCGATCCAAGATCCTATCTGACCCCTTGGGCCTCATATATACTCTATGGTCACAGAACTTCACCTGATATCCCTTGTCCTCCAGAGTGGAGACTGATATAAGGTTCTTGGTCATTCCTGGAACATATAACACATCAGCAAAACTAATGGGTTTGCCAGACTCCCTCTCAAATGAAACAGTGCCAACTCCCTAGGCCTGATACCGTGCATCATCACCCACCTCAACGTGGATCCTTGTTCCACCCTCCTGCAATTCTTTGAAGAATATCTTCTGTCTAGTCATGTGACTAGATGATCCAGTGTCAATGTACCATATGCTACTCCCTGTGGTGATTTCCATGCAAGCTATTAAACAGAACTCCTCAACGAAGTTCCTGTTGAACTCATCCACCTCTACAAATCCATCCATCTGAGTGTTACTCTTCATCTTCTTGTGTGGGCACTAGGAGGCAAAGTGTCCCTACTTGTGGTAGATAAAACACTTGACCTTTGACACGTCAAGGTTCTTCTTACCATCCTTCTTCCTCTTTTCCTTCCCCTTGCTCTTCCCTATAAGGGATAGAGCCTCCTTATCCACAATATGTGGGGCACTGCTGGATGAGCCTAGTTTTTGACCCATGCAGGTCTCCTCCTGCACAAAGTCTCCCCATATTCTCTTCCAATTAGGGAGCTTCTCCCTAGCCACAACAACTTTGAAAAAGGTGCCCCATGGCTTAGAGAAGCTATTGAGGGCTATCCGAACTAGCTCCTCATCCACTATCTTAGAGACAATAGCTCCAAGCTCGTCCCTGATCTGTGTGAGCCTCGTGAGATAAGGCACCACTCATTCTCCCTTGGCCATCTTGGTTTTGCGCATCCTCTCTTGCAACACCATATTATGGTTCTCATTCTTGCTTTAGTACAGACTCTCCAAAGCCGTCCACATCTCTGTTGCGGTCTTCTTACCAGAAAGGTGAGGGACTATATGGTCCTTCACTCCATCCATGATAATCAGCATGGCTCTGGAATCAATCTTCTTCTAAGCTGCTAAATCTGTCGGATTTGTGGGTGTAACCTTCGTGGAGTCAATGTGCTCCTCTATATCACCGATGTCCAGGATCATTGTGATCCTTTCTTTCCATGCAGGAAATTTATGAGCACCCTGGAGTCTATCCTCAACTCTCAACTACACGGCCATAGTGAAGTGTACCTGTCAAACCCTAGATCTAGAAGTGTAGGTTTGTGTCTTCCTATAGATCTGCCCCAAATCTATCACTGCTGCTGCAAATCTCTCAGCTTTAGCTCACCAGAGCTCTGATACCATGTAAATTTTCCTTTAATATTCAACTAGGGATAAACAGTGCATGCAAAATATCAACTGATAACCACACATGAATATATTTTACATTATGCAGCGGAATATAAAATTGAGAAATAAATCACAACATCACATCATGATATTGACACTATTATTTTGGGTATGGAAACCCCCAGAAAAACCCAAGATGGGAAATGAGTGTAGCATTCAGATATAGATTTTATTATGAGAAAATATGGAAATTTTACAATCACTGCAAATTCACCCAAACCTGGCGAATGTAGTACCCAACAGAATCACTAGGAAAGTCCCAACTAAACCTCAACACCCTCTTGTGTGAGTGTATGACCCAACTGTACGAAGCTCGATGATCCTACTGCTCGCTCCTCCGTCTTCTCGGGTGAATCCTCTATCTGACTTTCTCTCCTTATCTGTATCCTATCTCTGTCGGAATACAAGTGTGTGTTCTCTCCACCAGATGATCTCTGTTTTATAACTTTAGGTAAAGAAAAAACCCTAACTTCACTTTCATGTTAACTAGTGGTAAAGAAAAAACCCTAATTTCACTTTCACTTTAACTAGTGGTTCACTAAAGTTAATTTAGATCACTTTAATTTATTTTCCAAAGTATACTTAGGAAAAGTAAATTAAAAACATATGGTTTCTTATTTTAAGTCTTCTGCATGCAAGAACACATGCATGCAGGAAGACCTTCCTTGTTGCTACTAATTTAACAATTATGAAGATGTAAAAGGTTATAGACTTATTCAACCACATTCTCATGATATAATCATTAGAAGACATGTTAAATGTGTGACATCAATGGCCTGCGAGCCTGATTCGGGGATTGTGCCTTCTTCTACTTCCAACTTCCTTGACAGATTTCCAACTCCAATTTTTGATGATGATAGTGAGGATGAAATTCCACCTCCTCCTACTCATATTCCTCCAGTTGCACCAGCCCCATTGCTTCCTTCATGGGTCTGTTCAAAATGTGAAGCATCTGGTTATCTTGTCAGTGATCTTAGAGATCAACATCGAACATGTTCTCGGTTCCAGCGAGCCTCTTCTCTTTTGGCTCAAGTTTCAAAGAATCATGATCTAGACACTTTTGCAGAAGCTTTAGGAAATCCATATTGGGATGCAGCTATGGATGAAGAATATCAGTCCTTAATGGCGAGAGATACTTGAGAGCTTATACCTATTCCAAAAGGAAGAAAACTTGTCAGATGTAAATGGGTCTATAGAACTAAGTATGCATCATATGGAAGTGTTGAAAGACTTAAGGCAAGGTTAGTTTCCAAATGTTTTTCCCAAGTTTAAGGGATTGCCTACAATGAAACCTTTGCTCCTGTTGCAAAAATGAACTCCATCCGCCTTGTTCTTTCCCTTGCAGCCTTACATAACTGGGAAGTCCATCAAATGGATGCTAAGTCTGCATTCTGATATGGTGATTTACAGGAGGAAATTTACATGGAACAACCTCCTGAATATGTTCAGAATAATTCTATCCATTTCTTTCGCCTTAAGACATCCTTATATGGCCTTAAGCAAGCTCCTAGAGCTTGGTATGCCAAAATGGATAGCTTTCTACTTGACACTAGTTTTTATAGATGCCATTCTAACTCCAATGTCTATACCAAGAAAGTAGGAAACCATCTCATCATACTTTTTATTTATGTTAATGATATTATCCTTACTGGTAGTGACCCTAATCTCTTAACCCATGTGAAATCCATTCTTAAGAAAAATTTTGAAATGTCAGACTTAGGATATTTGCATTATTTTCTTGGAATCCAAGTCTTGCAAACCAAGGAAGGCATCTTTCTTTCCCAGTATAAGTATGCTTGTGCCCTTCTTCGTCGCTTTCACATGGAAGATTGTAAACCAGCCCCTTCTCCCTTCTAGTCTGGAGTCAAACTTTCTGCCACTTGTACTTCACCTGAAGTAGATGCCACCTTATATCGTCAGCTTGTTAGTAGTCTCTTATACTTGAATCATTCCCATCCTGACCTTTCCTTTGTTGTTGGTCGTGTTTCCTGCTATATGCAAACACCTCATGAAATTCACTGGAAATCAACAAAAAGGATGCTTCGATATATTCGATGTACTATTTAGTTTGGGATTCATTACAATACTGAGGGGAACCTTTGTTGGTTGGTTTCACTAATTCAGATTGGGTCGGTGATCCTAATGATTGAAATTCTACTGCGGGTTATGTTTTCAGTCTTGAATCTGGACCTATCACTTAAACTTGTAAGAAACAACAAGATCTTGATATTTCTTCAGCAGAAGAAGAATATCGAGCTGCAGTTAATGCCAGCCAGGAAGCTTTATGGCTTCAACAGATCCTATCAGAGTTAGGATTCAAGCAACAGGATCCTACTCCACTTTCGTGTGACAATCAAAGTGCCATCAAGCTCACCAAATATCTAGTTCTACATCAATGCAGCAAACACATTGAGCTACATATGCACTTCATCATAAATCTTGTTCATGATCGTGTTCTTGAAGTGCTCTATTGGCCTATAGATGATCAAATTGCAGACATCTTCGCCAATTCTCTTATAGAAGTGAAGTATTCTAAGATTTGGTCTATGTTAGGAGTTCAATAACTTGTCATTAAGGGGGGATAGGCTCTAATTCCTCCTTCCTTCTTCTAATAGTGTCACTTTTGTAAATCCTTCAATCCTATCCCAAGTTGTTCTTAAAAGAGGATGTTAGGATATTTAGACACTTAGGATTTAGTTAAGATCAACTTTTGTAATATATCCATTAGGTAAAGTGTGCTTAGTTAGTATGCATTAGTATGAATTTGTAAATATTCTAATCCGACAGTCATGATATGTTCTAGACATAAAGTGATCCGACGGTTCAACTTCTCTTAGATCATACCTACCCTTGATCCATGGTTTAACACCCAATTGGTCCATGATCTCTATTTAAAGAGCATGGAGCGTCATTGGCTAGTTTATCAATTATGAGAAGCTCGTTTGTAACTTTCTTTCTTTTAAATAATAAATTGATCCAAGTAGCTATTTGGCCGGGGCCGTGGATTTTTCCCTCTCGAGGGTTTTAACCACGTCAAAACATCAGTGTATTGATATGTGATCTGTTTGTGTGAGTGGTTTCTCTAGGTGTTTAGTCTTTTGGAAGTACCCTGTGTACCCGAACAAGTTGCATTGTGTGAAGTTGCAAAATTGATCCGTAGGTTAGTTGAAGGAAGCTCCACTACGTGAGGCAGCCAAAACTTAATGTGATATGCAGAGTGCTCTTGATACGGGAGAGACTTTGAGTGAGAATGCTTCCCCAGTTGAAATTACAGAATAAGTTGCAGGTATATGGGTTAGCTTGTCCAAGATGGAAGTACCTGGAAAGGTCATCCTTGGTTATATTTCTCCCACTCTGTCTGGGGTGCAGACTAAGATACCCACGAGGAATCCAGGAAGGTCCATATTCCTTTCCCCACTTGACTAAGTCTGTAGGAACAGGAAACGGGACACTTTAGGAAGCCCAGGCTCATCCTAAATGTAAGGAATGAAAAGGTTGTGGAAGTTGGAATGGATTTCAAGGGGGCATTTCGGCATCAGAATTTTCATCTGCAGACAGTTACCATGGAGAAGATAGCCACCTAGGAAGTGGCAGTGAGCCTCAAGTAGTTCAACGACCAGTATTTGTGGTCGGAGAAGCAAGACAAGAGGTTGCGGTAGTTTGTAGTAACGTGGCTCAAGGACGAGCCACAAGACTATGTTGGGGGCATGTTGGCAAGGGGTTGGGGTAAGTTGCGCAACATCGCGGATGTTGCAAAAGCTCAGAAGACACTGCGGAAGACAAGGATAGCACGCAAGACGAAAGATGGACTACTTTGGAAGATTTTGTGTTACTTTTTGTACTTTTGGACCATATTTTGTGGATATTGGTCATTAATTAAATAATCAGTTAGGAGTTAGTTAGAAATGGAACATGAATGTAAATGAGCAAGCCTATAAATAGAATAATTAGATATGTTTTTGATATAGCTTTTTGGGAATATTTTTAGAGACAAGGCTCTAGATCCAGTGTTGATCAAGTGGGGAAATGAGGAGATGAATTGTTATCTGGTTTGATCTATGGGTGATTGCGCAGAAGTAATATGATAAGATGGATGTTGACCTAAATCATTGTTATCTTTTCTTTTTCTGTCTTTCGGTTCCTGCAATTTCAATGATGAATGCTAAGTGAAACTGAAATATGGATCTATGATGCGATGGTTACTGCTTATGTCTGTTGTTATCTTTTTAGTTATTTCTTCGCACTGTAGGCCTATTACAGTTGTGAATGAATAATGTACAATGATGAATGTTTCTATTAAATAAGTCAATATGATCTAGTCATTAAGCCGATGAATCATCAATTCCCTAATCCTCTTCTTTTCTATGGAGTATTGGTTTCGTCAGCCCTCCCTTGAATATCTCGAGTGAGACCTCATCTGCTCTGTGGGTGTTGCTGGACGAGGTAAAACCTGTCTAGGCCGATTCTCAGGGAGATCGCAGTGAGTTGAGTATCGACAGAGTGGGAACCCCTGTCGACTGGGTTTTGTTGGTGAGGGTTGAGCTAACAAATTACAGTAAAAGGGATACCTAGGAAAGTTTCTATTAGGCAAATATCAACCTTACAAATGAAAAAGGTTGGAAGGAAAGGTTGTAAAGTCTTTGTTGTACATATAATAAATAACGAACACATCGATAAAGAAGATAAGCTGAAATTCGTTGATATTCCAATCCTACAAAATTTCTCAGATGTTTTCCTAGAGGAAATTCTAGGATTACCTCCCAAGAGAGATCTAGATTTTACTATTGAGTTAGTACCAGAAGTTGTACCTAAATCCAAGGCTCCTTAACAAATGAATATTTTAGAACTTAACGAATTAAAATTCAAAATACAAGAACTAATAGACAAAAACTATGTAAGACCAAGTGTATCCCCTTGGGGAGCACCTGTCTTATTTGTTAAAAAGAAAGCCAATACATTACGACTATGCATAGACTACCATCAACTAAACAAAATGACGATTAGAGATAGATATCATTTTCCCTGCATCGATGATCTGTTTGATTAGATACGTGAAATGACTATATTTTCAAAAATAGACTTGAGAGCTAGATATCATCAAGTCAAAATTAAAGATGAAGATATCTTTAAAACTGCTTTCAAAACCCGATACGGGAATTATGAGTTTGTAGTTATTCCCTTTGGGTTAACAAACGCTCCAGCAACATTTATGTGTTTAATGAACAGTGTCTTAAGTAAATACTTACATAAATTTATATTTGTTTTCATAGATGACATATTAATTTATTCAAAAACAAAAGAAGAACATGATGAACACCTGCAAATAATACTACAGATTCTAAGAGAACATAAACTGTATGCTAAATTCAATAAATGAGAATTCTATAAAGATAAGATATATTGTATAGGTCACGTGATATCTAAGGAAGGAATATCAATAGACCTGGAAATAAATAATTGAATAGTTTGTTCCCAAAGATGTAACTAATGTAAGACCATTCATGGGAATTACAAGTTATTACAGGAAATTCATAGAAGGATTTTCAAAGATCGTGAACCCCATAACATATTTGCAGAAAAAAGGAAAATGATTCGTATGGGATCAAAAGTGCAAGGAAAGATTTAATAAGTTAAAGGAATTATTAACTACAGAACCTATACTAAAAATAGCAAATTCAGACAAGGATTTCGTTGTGTGCACTGATCCATGCAATAAAGGATTGGGTGGAGTATTAATACAAGAAGGTAATGTAATTGCTTATGAATCAAGGAAGTTAAAACCACACGAAAATAATTATGCCACTTCTGATTTAGAACTGGCTACCATAATTCATGCTCTAAATGTGGCGCCATCATTTAATTGGTAAAATATTTTTGTTAATGTCTGATCACATAAGCTTGAAGTATTTGTTTGATCAACAAAATCTGAACGTAAGGCAAGCTAGATGATTAGCTTTCTTTAGTGAATATGATTTTGAAATCAAACACATAAAAGGAAAGGAAAATAAAGTGGATGATGCCTTAAGCAGAAATGCAATAACAAATTTAATAGCTTTCATTAGCAGTTATAAAACAGAAATAAATGATAAATTGCAAGAAGGGATAAAATAGACCAGGAATACCAGAGTCTAAGAGAAAAAGTAACTAATAATGAATCTAAAAATTTGAAGACAGAATACAGTTTAAATGAAAACCAATTAATGTTGTATAAAAATAGACTTTATTTGTCTAACATACTAGAAATTAAACTACTTATTTTAAATGAAGTACATAAAAGTACTTATTCCAGACGTCTGGGGTATCAAAAGATTATAACAATGTTAAGAAAAGAGTATTTTTGGCCTAATATGAAAAATGAAGTTGTTGAATATATAACTAGGTGTATAGAATGTCAGCAAGTCAAAGTTGAACATCAACACTCAGTTGATCTTTTGCAACCATTTCCAATTCCAAATTGGAAATGGGAAGTTATCAGTATTGATTTTATAACTGGATTACCTAAAAATCAAAAAAATAATGATTTAATAATCGTGGTGGTGGACAAATTAAGCAAGTGACACACTTTATATCTGTTAAAACAACTCATAAATATGCTAACATTGCTAACATTTTCATGAAGGAAAGTGTCCGGTTGCACGGAATTCCAAAAGGCAATAATTTCTAATAGAGATCCTAAGTTTACTGGTCATTTTTGGAAGTCATTATTTAAAGGACTAGATACTAAATTAAATTTCAGTACTTCTTATCATCCACAAATGGATGCACAAACAGAAAGAGTCAATCAAGTATTAGAAGACATGTTATGAATGTATGTTAGAGACTATCCCAAGAAATGGGAAGATTATTTGCAATTAGTCGAATTTGCGTATAATAATCATTATCAAGCTTCAGCTAAACTTAGTCCTTTTAAAATATTGTATGGTAGGTAATATAATACTCCCATTACATGGAGTAATCCAGTTGACAGATTGATGTTAGGGCCTGACTTGTTAAAAGAACTGGAATTAACAATGAAACAGGTACAAAGCAATTTGAAAGGTGCTTAGGATAGACAAAAGAGTCATGGAGACCTTAAAAGAACTCAGAAAACCCTGAAATATCTCCTTTAAGTTGCATATTTGTGCTAAATTAGCACCTAGGTATTGTTGACCATTCAAAATATTAGCAAGAATTGGACTAGTGGCATATCAGTTAGCTTTGTCACCTAATATTAAAATACATAATTTATTTCATATTTCAATATTGATAAAGTATGTGCACGATGCTACTCATGTGATCGACTGGAATGTTATTCAGGTAGAACCCAAAGGATATTTTCAGGTGGAACCGGATTGTATTCTCGACAAGAGGGAAATTTTTCTCTGGAATCACACCATTGGACAAGTAAAGGTGCAATGGAAACACCTAAGTCCAGATGAAGCAACCTAGGAATTGGAGAGCCATATGAGAGAGGCATATCTAGCTCTATTCTGGGAAGACTCATAATAAACTTAAGAAACATCAAGTACGATGTTGAACTTAAGAGGGGGGGGTGGTTTAACCCACCTAGAACTGAAAAATAAATATTTTTATTTACTTGAGAAAACATTATGTTAAAATTATTGTAATTTTTTTATGACCAAGTGGGTCAAGGATGACTGTAATTTAATATTATTTTATTTAAATAATTAAATGGAAAGAAACCTATCCAAAGGAGACTATTTAAAGAGTGTTCACTAACCCGCTAGGAGGAATGAGTAGATGTATTTAAAGAGTGTTCACTAACCCACTAGGAGGAATGAGCAGATGTAGAAGGATAATTGACAAGTGGCATCACTAGAACTTCACTTTCTAGATATTGTAGGAAGAAAAATCCCTAAAAAAGTGATCATGTTCCCTGAGAGGAGGAACTAAGTGGGTGGCTCATTTAATTTCAAAACCAACCCAAGGACCTAGGAAATCTTATAAATACCATCGAATTGAGCAGGAGGCTCGCTACATTCTATTTACAAGTGAATGAACCTTGTGATTGCTACAAACTAAAAATTCAGGCACACAAGGACTTCGATGAGGGCATAGCTAAATTCAAATTGTTAATTTGAGTCTGCTATTGAGTGCTAAGTTACAGATAATTTTGTGTGCGTTGTTACATAGCAATCTTCATCTTAGTGGTTCAATAAACATGCTCGAGGGTCCTAAAAAAGTAATGTTGGCTACTTCAGGAGACGGTTGGGTGGAATGGTCTCCTTTGGGTGTTTGTCCCCATTCTACAAATTATCTAGGTTCTAAACTATTTTTTCTTTATCTATGATTTTATTTTATATATGTATTTTGTTTACACAGAATGTGTAGCATTTACAGAGTTTTAATGGAAACTGTTCTATATTGTATCTTCTCTTAAAAAGAAAAGTTGTAGTTATTTTCTTATGAGATCATAAACAGTTTTTTTGATGTACATTACTCTAATGGATTTAAAGATCCATCATTAGAGTCATAGACTCTGTTAATCATTGATATATAGACAATGCATTTTTCTTTTCAGCTAGACTATTTTAATTAGAGTTGTTAAATTTCCAACTAGAGTTCGATTTTCCTCTTATCACTTAGGATACTCGAAAGTTACTTAGAGAGTATCGTGTTAGATTTTTTTCTTATCATTATTAACCA